>JAHTLZ010000179.1:950-21833 GCA_023846285.1 Phrynocephalus versicolor
ACACACACACACACACACACACACACACACACACACACACACACACAACCAAACCCTCTGGAGCCCCAGGCAGAGGAGGGGCCATGGCCCATGGCCTGAGGACTTGCCGAGTGTATAAAAAGTCCCCGAGTTAATTACTGGCATCGTCTTTTAAAAAAACCCAGTTATGAGATTATGAGGAAGGCACCTCCCAGAAATAGTAAATAACCAACTCTTGGCAGGCTGTATTGTCAGCACTGAGTTGACAGGCTCATTTATTTATTTATTTGCTTGCTTGCTTGCTTACTTGCCTCCTTGGTTGCCTAAAGTAGCTCCTTGTGTGCTTCTGTGGACTTGAAATGCTACACAGCCCATGAGACGGGAGAGCCATCCAAGGGACCTTGTTTACGACAATCCCAGATGTTCTGGACAAGCTCCCTGAGCTGTGTAATATCCACAGGCCATGTGTGAATGTGTGGATGTGTGTGTGCGTGTGTGTGTGTGGAATGCATGGCCGTTTAAGCTTTGCTGGGCTGCAGCCACAATCGTCACTCACCAATGCCTGTGTGCTGTGGTGGATGGGAACTGTAGTCCAGTGGCATCCAGAAAGCCACCCCTTCCTCATTCATGCTGCCATACAAGTTGCCCACAGGGGGCAAGGGCGTTCTCTGTAGCATCTGTGGAACTCTCCCCCACCTGCTGCCCCTCCTGAGCTGCTGGCCAGCTAGTTTCTTGTGGAAGGCCTTCAGTGTTTATCCGAGGACCTTTGGCCACTCACTGCCTCTTCGCCAACTTGCAGGTCTGTTGTGGGGAGAAAGTCAGGAGACAACAGCCAGGTGCCCTGACTTAAACCTCACACTTATGTTGCATATTAAGAGGAAATTCAAACAAATTTCCCAGCAAAACCCAACGTAGGAAATGTGCTGCATGGACAAATGGACCAACCGGGCCACCATCAATACACCGAGCAGTGCTTGCAAGCTGAGGAGAGTAAAGTGAAGGAAGATTTCCAGCAGACGGACTTTCATTCCCATCGGTGGGAGAATTCTGTGGGCACATCTCTCCACCATGATGCCCTGCCTGCATGGACTGCACCCGCACCACATGTGACAGCACTTGCGTCCCTCTTTCGCTGGTCTGGCTCCAGCCTATGCTGTCTTGAGGAGGACGCTCGTTGGAGGGGAACCTGCCGTCCTCCGCTCTGGCCTGGGAGGACAAGGTGGTGGTGGTGGTGGTGGTGGTGGTGGAGGGAATCTAAGCTCCTCATCAAATGACATGCTCCACAAGGTACCAGAAACAGGACAGCATGATGGCAGTGAAAGTGGGATGGGACCCCCTTGCGCCGCTGCACTCTTGCTCCAACATTCCCTTGTTGGGGATATCCCTGCAGGGTCCATATGGACTGGCATCTCTGGTCATGGGGCCCTCTGCTCCACGGCACCCTCTCACTTTCAGACATGGAGGAGGAACCTGAAAGGGCAGCCTGGATCTCCTGGAATCCAGAACAGAGGCTGCATCCTCCCAGCACTCCCTACTTTCTCTCCTTTAGGAGCTTCACTGGGCAATGGTTAAACTGCAATACTGCAACTAAAACTCTGCTCAAGACTCAGGTTCAGTCCCAAGTAGCCGGCTCGAGGTGGACTCAGCCTTCCATCCTTCTGAGGTCAGTCAACTGAGTACCCAGCTCACTCTCTCTCACTCTCTCACTCTCTCTCTCTCTCTCTCTCTCTCTCTCTCTCTCTCTCTCTGTGTGTGTGTGTGTGTGTGTGTGAGAGAGAGAGAGAGACAGAGAGAGAGACAGAGAGAGAGAGAGCGATCGAGCGATCGTCTAGCCTGCAGATAAATTGTAAATTGCCCACAGAGTGCTTTCAACACCACGAGGTGGTAATTAAAACAGCACAATATTTGCTTCTCCACCACCACCTCCTTGCTGTCCCGGGACCTTGCAGCCACCAAATGACACCCAGGGGCCAAGCCCGTAGGTGGGCCGTCTGAGATATCTGCCACCTTCCTGGCTCTTTGCCCAAGATGGAGCAGCTCCTTCTCTGGGCCTTTCCTTGATTACTCATCAAGGAGAGAAACTGAAAACAAGAGTAAGGGATCTGGGTGATAAATAGGAGAAGCTGTTGCTGTCTAGAGACTCCAGCTGATCTCTTTCCCCAGGCTGGCCGGCTGGCTGGGGGCTGCTGCTTGGCCCTAGTCTCCACCTCTCCACCGCTGAGCATACGCCTTGAGCTCCGGCGGTCATGGGGCCTCGCCTGGGAATCCTCTGCCTGGTGGTTCTCTCCCTCTGGAGCACGCTGCAAGGTAAGCTGCAAGATCCCCCCACACCACTTGACCATAGGAGCCAGCTGGAGCCCCCCACCCCATCCCCAGCCCAGCCAGCCAGCACCCACCATTCCGCAGCCCTGTTGCCTGGGTGGAGGTTAAGGGGAAGGAATGCCCTCAGTTGGATGTGGAAACCAGAAGCTTTGAACAAATAGCTCACAAGGATACTGGGCTGAATATGGAGCTTGTTCGTGAGCTGGCATTCAGGGTCAACAGTGCACCTCAAGGCTGCAGTTGGACTTGCCCTCTGAAAAGATTCCCCTCCGGGGGGGGGGGGGGGCAGCTCAGTTAGGGGATAAACACATGACGGTTTATCCTGAACTTTGGGTCTGCCAGTGTTGCCACAGTTGACACTGAAGTATTCCCCAACAACTGAATGGTTAATCACTTCTGAGTATTCTCTACCTGGAAAACCCTGTAAGGCAGGGGTGCCCAAACTTTTTGTAAGGAGGGCCAGATTTGGTGGCTGAGAATGTGTCAGGGGCCGGTTGCTCCCCAACCCTGCCACCCCACTGCAAGCCCCACCCGCTGACCCATAAGCCCCACCCACTGACCCCTTGCAACCCCACCCGCAGGAAGGAAGGCGGGGACCAAGACAGGGAGGGAGGGAGGGAACCTGGGGAGGGCGCAGGGGGTGTCTTATGGAGCAAGCGCCCTTGGCTTATGGCAGTGGTGCCCAAACTTTTTGTAAGGAGGGCCAGATTTGGTGGCTGAGAATGTGTCAGGGGCCGGTTGCTCCCCAACCCTACCAACCCACTACAAGCCCCACCCACTTTCTTTTAAAAAAAACATGGGGTGAAGGAGGGGGAGGGAGGGGTGAGTCAGCCAGCCGTGGGCCACTCAGAATGGCCTGGTGGGCCGGATTTGCCCCCCCCCTGGGCCGGACTTTGGGCAGGCCTGCTGTAAGGGGTCACTATAAGTCAGAACTGACTTGATAGCACATTAGTAGTAGTAGTAGTATTGCATAACGTAAAGCAAAGTGCAGGGAATCCTGGTCTTTTCACATAGCTATTCGATTCTTTTTGTTCAGTCAGCAGAGGGTGGTTCATTTTATATTCACTTGGCTGCCCTCGCTTTTCTCTGTGTGTGAGTGCCTATTTCAGTTCATACCAGCAGTTGTGGGGGGGGGGGGAGGTATCTACAGGGATGGAGATGGTGGTCAGTTGGTGTAGCAAGGTGTTGGGGTGCCTGGGGGCAAAGTTGTTTTTGCGCCACTCCGGCCCTCCCCAACCCCATCACATCCACTCAGCAAGGGAGGGGCAATCCTGTGGGTGTGGGGCAACCAGCATGCAGGTGGTACACGGGTGGACATTTGTGTATGTGTGTGTGTGTGTGTGCATGTGTGTGTGTGCGTGTTTGTGTGTGTGTGCGAAGTGGGTCCCGTCACCAAGCCTGAGGACTGCTGGTGAGAGAGCGCAGGGCTTCCTCCTCCTCCTCCCCCCTCCAGGTGCCCCCAGATTGCTGTGCCCGGGGCAGATGTACCCTTCTCTCCCCCCCCCCCCCCAGATACACCCCTGATGGTGGTGCCTTCAGAAAGCATAGAATGACAGCAAGAAAGTTCACCTGAACCGAAGGCCTGATGCCTGCTCCCTTTGAACTATTTTTCTATTTTTGAAATTAGGCCTGTCAAAGGTACCGCTGTATTAGATCAGCGCTGGGTTGCTTCTGAAAATACTTGTTAAAATTAAGAAAGAGAATGAAGGGGAAAGATGGCGAAGAGGTTGATATTATTACAATGGGGCTGTGTTACGGTGGAAACTGGACTGATTGGGATAATTGATCGTATTGGTGTGGACAGCAACTTCACCAAGAGAAACCTAGTTCGGGGGGGGGGGCATTCCTCTCTGAGTAGCTGCTTGACCCTCTGTTTGCAGCAACAAACTCAACAAAAAGTTTTGGGACTTTGAAGAATTACAACTAAGAAATCTGAGGTCTGGGGTCTTTGCTAGCAATTGCTCTTGTGTTTGAATGGCACTGGAGACAGCTGAGAAACTGCTGGGCCTCTCGAGGGGAAGGAACGCCCTTCACAGCAGGCAGGCAGACCGAAGCAGTCCTGGCTTCCTTTTAAATAATCATCTGATAATCTTACAACTGCAGGGCTTGGAGGAACCCTATGGATCATCCTCATGGAGGCAGAGTGGGGAATTGAACTCCTAAACTCCGCATCCGCAGCCAGAGAATCGACCCACTGAGCTGGCCAGCAGTTCCTCCTCTTCCTTCCCTTAAGAAGGTGATTTGCCTATATTTTTTCTCTCCCCTCCTCAGTGTCTGGCTACTACCAGGTGATGGACTGCTGTGTGAGGACCAGCCCGGCTCGCATCCCGGCCAAATTTGTCCATAGTTACCGAGAGCAGCACATCCAGGAAGGCTGCCCCGTCCGGGCCACGGTGTAGGTGATCGGCAAGACTTTGCATTGGGTGGGTGGGAGGTGGAGTGCTGGGATCGTAAAAGGAGAAAGCGAGGGAAGTGGGGCAGCCTTGGCAGGAAAGGAAACCAGTAACTGGGAATGACTGGATGGAAGGCTGGTGGTGCCTCCATGGAGCTCTCCTCCTCCCATTCACAAAGCAAAATGTGGCAGAGGAGAAGTGTAGACCCATGGAGACATTTCACACGTTTGCCTAAACCACGGTTCTTCAGCATCATGGTAAGATGTGGCCTTGGGGGTAGAGTGCTAAGAGGGACTGAATGTGTTGGGTGGATCCCTGCAACCCCATTAAGAAAAGGAGGGAGCTGATGGTGCCCCCCTCCCACCCACATGCACATGCCAAGGGCCAGGAAACTAGGGCCGAACACAGCTCCTCTGGGGTCCCGAGGAGACCATGCCGGCTTCCCCAGCATCAACCGGTGGGTCCCCAGATGTTCCTGGACTGCAACTCCCAGAAGTCTTCATCACTAGCTGAGCTGGCCAGGATTTCTGGGAGTTGCAGTCCAGGAACATCTGGGGATCCACCAGTGGAGAACCACTGATCTACTGGCTTGGCTTCACAACCTTTGGGCACATTCTCCCTTGTTCTAAAAAGTCTCTCCAGAGGCCAGTGACAGGCAGTGAAGTCGCTCCCTGCAGGAACGCTTCCCGAGAACTGAATTGAAAGCCGGTCCCTCTGTTCCCGGCCCCCAGGCAGAACCCCCCTTCTTCATGGCTTCCCTGACCCAAGCGGGGTTCTCGCTGTGCATCCTGGCTACCCCCAGGGGCTCATGGAAAGGCCTTTTCATCTCCCGACATCTTGTCAGCAATGCTGTATTGCCCACATTTGGCACTTGTTCTTAAAATGGTGGTCTAGTTTTTTTTTTAAAGAGGGGTTTTCTTATCTAAAGCACTCCATGCTGCTAGATGTCCACAAGAGGTGGGGGGGGGGGGACCCTTCCATTTAAAAAGAGGAGCCCAGTCCCCCCCTCCCCTCCCCAACCCAAGCAGTGCTCAGCTCCCTCGTGCCACCATCCAAGCACATCCGTGGACTGACTTCGGAGCAAGTCCCATGACAGCGGCTGTGGCGGTGGCACGCTGCCAGACCAGCCCTAAAAGGATGTGGCCTTCCACCTGCAGGACCCATGGAAAGGTGTGCCTGCTTGGCTAACGACTGGGTCCCTTTCATCGGACTGGCCTCCTGCCACGCCCCGTGGAACGCAGAGGCAAAGGAGGTGAAAAGGATCGTCTTCGTTCCACTCCAGCTGACTTAGGAACAAGGGAGATGTTTGCCTTTCATGGGCCATTTCCCCTGGCAGCTCCTCTGGGGTGGGGTGGGGTGGGGGGGGGGAATTTGGGCAGGGGAAAGGTCCCGTGAAGCTGGCGTGCTCCTGGTTCAGCCCCACTGGCGGGTGAAAGAGAAGCCTCTGCCTGCACAGCGGCTGTGTGCTCCCCTTGGACTACTCTTTCTGTAGGAGGCCACGCTGTGCCCAGATCAGAAGAGAGACACATTCCACACCCCAATTTTGATCCATCAGCCGGAGAAGACAACGCCGCCCCTGGAGCACCAGGTCAATTCCTTTGGCCCCGATCGATGCTGGCCCCACACTGAGGGAGCTTCCGACATGAGCCTTGCCGAGCGGTGTGGTCTGGAGGGGAACGTGCCTCGAAAGAGCACGCAGCAGCCTTGCTCTGGCATGCCTTGCTTGAGGGACGGCCGAGGCTGCCGGGGCTGCCTTCTCATCCTCTCCCAGTGGGACTCTTCTGTTTCGAGCGGGAGCCGCCCCCCCCTTCAGACAGGCCTCAGGCTTCCCGAGCCGCTGGCCTTGAACATTCCTCTTTGGTGTGCTTTCAGCTTCGTCACTGTGAGAGGGAAGCATCTCTGTGCCCCAGCGCACGCCTGGTGGGTGAAGCACCTGAAAGCCCGGCTGGACCGACTGCATCGCCAGGTGACTCTTCCGCTGGGGTTGGAGGCAGCCCTGCTGGGCTGCCCCACTGAGAGTCCCCGTGGGGAGGAGGCTTCCTCTCAGCAGAGCAACCACAGCTGTTTCCGCCACCTGGCCCAAGCGGCTCTAACAGGGTGGGATGGCACAGCCACCAGCTGAAGTGGTTGCTCGTCCTGAGACCTGCCATGGTGGCCGCTGAGCCTTAACAGGGGGATGTGGCTCATCAGTTAATTTTGCTTCTTCTAATCTCTTGCAGAGGAAACCTTGGTCTCACTTCTAGATGGTGGCCGTCCAGCTCCCCTCGGAGAAGCAGAACCGGCCATCAGTGAAGGCTTCGTTCAATGCACGTGTCGGACCCTTTGGTTCCTGGGGTTTTCTCTCTGACGGGCGTCTCTTTGCTGTCCCTCTTGCACTCGCCCTCTTCAGCTTGGCTGATCCTGACCCCTGAACTGCCATTCTCCTCACAGCTTTGGTGTGCAAAAGGACCCCCCCCCCATTTCTTCAAATGCAAAAGTGCCCCTTTTAAAAACAATTCCAGGTTGGAGTGGGAAAATGCCATGCTTTCAGAGAGCTACCTTGGGGGAAGAGAAATGCCCTCAGAATGGTGGGTCAGCTTTCCTCTCCTCAAGTCATTGCTTTGGGCTATATATAATTGCGCCAAGTGCCTTTCACAAAGATGGCCACTCCTTAATGTCTCTCCCCCTCCCCCTTCTGGGTTCCAGGAGACTTACTGCCCATTTAAATAACACGGAGCCTGGCTGATCCATGCCTTGATCTGGGGGTGTCTTCTGCCCACCTCTGTGAGAGGTGACTCCATTCAGATCAGTCTCACTAGCTGTCACCACACTTTCAGGTCAGGACCTCCAAATCAGGACCTGATCCCAGACGCTGCGTGTGCCACCTTGTTGTACCCCGTATTTAGGGGAGTTTTTCTTTTGTGATTTGTACTTATCATTAGTTGTCCTATGCCTCTTGCCAATTATTTTTATTTTTATTTTTTATTTTGTTTAATTGTTGTGGGGTATTTTCCCCTTTATTTTATTATTATTGTCTTCTCAACGACTATTATCTTGTGGATTTCTTGTGTTTTTATGTGAACCTCCCAGAGTTCCCTTTGGGAAATTGGCGCGGTATATAAATATAAAAATAAATAAATAAATATAGCTGCCTGCCTGCCTTCCACTTTGATTCTCTGCCGCTAAAGCTGCTCCCACGTTTCCACGAGTCAGGGATGGACCCGGGAGCTGCCAGCTGCGTGGTTCCATGGGAAAAACAAGGGAGAGAGGGGGGCAGGCATTGCTTATCAGGTGCCTCTAATGTGCTTCTTTGTGCTTTCCCAAGCTTTACACAACAGGATGCTGGCACAGGAGTAGTTCACAGGCCAGGATCGCTCTTCAAAGCACCACGTAGTCGTGATGTATCACCCTCCTGTGACTTATTAGTGCAGAGAGGTAGAAGGATGATTTACTTCACCCCAGTGGGGTGCTTGGACTGCGCGCATGGGCCTGGGAGCCCTTGTGCTGTTTTCTGTTAGGCTCCACTGGGAGCACCTGTGCGGCACCCAATAAACCTGCCTCCTTCTAAGTGACCCAGGTGGTTGTCTGTTGTTTCCTGCGGATGGTCTCAAAACCTGCTCCCAGGCCCAAGGAGGAAAGGTGGGGTGGTGTTGTCTTCCACCTCAGGGAAGCCCTCCGGTTGCCTTTTGGTTTTCCCTCATTTCTTTTGGTTGTCCTTTTTGTCGTCTTTATAATTTTATTAATAACAAGCAAAATAAAGAAGATATGTCCAAAGTATTGTGCCTAGAGATGGGCACAAATTGAACAAATTACGTTTCGGTTTTTCATTTTTCATTGTGGGTCCGTTTCGGTTCATTTTCGTTTTTCGTGAATTTTTTGAAAAAAAAATCGTTTTGTTTTTTCATTTTTCGTTTTTTGTTTTTACCTGCTTTTTCCGTGACTTAAAGCATTTCCGCGCGTGGACGTCCCCCAATGCCCCAGACCAGAGGGAAAACACTAAAAAAATGATGCTGGTAGAGACACAGTATAGACTAGGTATGCAGGGAGGCTGCAAAGGCAGCGGTGGACGTTGCCCAGGGTGTAAGGCAGCCGCAGAGTGACTGCACTGCGGGGCAGGGGAGGGTACTCACTGAGAGGTACGCACACACACAGGGAAGCTGCAAGAGAAATCTCTTCTTTCTCTCCCCTAAGAGTCAGGCTGCAGCCAGCAGGAACACAGAGACACACACCTGCCTGGCTGGCCTAAAGTAACGAGTCACAGAGACAGCAATCCCACCCTAACTCCCACCGCAGACTGCAAGAAGGACGGGGGCTGCCAAAGCTTTTTATGCCCTCTGTGGCTGCCACACCTACCCAGTCTGCAACCTGGGCATGCTATTGGTTGAAATTGTCCAAGAATTTACATGATCCCATCACATGGCTTGCATCCACCTTATGGCTGGAACCCATTTTGTGTCATCCTTAAAGAGAAAAGAAAAAATACATTGCGATGAGAGAAAGACAAAAACAAACGTTTTAAGGACTGCAACCCCCTGGTAGGTAATAATTTCAAATAATTATCACTGTGTTTTTACGGATGTCCAGGGCGTTTTAATACCCAAGAAATCGACATTAGGCATCTGGGAGCCATTTTGGGTCGAAGTCCCCTAACTCCCCTTAAAGGAAAAAAAATACAGCGATCTGAGAAAATATATAAATGCATGTTTTAAGGACCACAAACCCCCTGGTAGGTATTATCAGGCAGAATAAATAATTATTGCTGGGTTTTTATGGATATTCAGGACATTTTTTAACATTTAAAAACAGCTCATTTCATTGCGCGTTGCCATTAACGAAAACAAAACGTAACAAACCTAATTTTCGTGGTTCTGTTCGGTTTGTTCCAATTTCATCACAATTTTTGTTATTTGTTTCGTTATGTAACAAAACGAATAATGAACGGAATGAAAAAAAAATTCATGCCCATGTCTAATTATGCCTTACACACAAACAAAAGAGAGAGAAAAATAGAAAGGGGAAAAAGAGAGGAACCACACACACTAATATAACTAGATCCCATTTTTTTAACCCTGTTGTAATGCTGAGCTGAGTGTGTAAGGGCACATGTCATTGGGGGAAACAGAACACAAGAACATAAGAAGAGCTATGCTGGATCAGGCCAAAGGCCCCTCTAGTCCATCTTCCTGTATCTCACAGTGGCCCCACCAGATGCGTTTGGGAGCGCATTAGACTAGATATCTGTCTCCTGATCCCACTCCCCTGCATCTGGCCCTTGAAGTACCCTGGTTTTAAGCCTGGAGATTATATATCTCCATCATGGTTTGTAACCTGTGATGGACTTTCCCTCCCAGAAATCTGTCCAAACCCCTTTTGAAAGCATCCAGGCCAGATGCCATCACCAACTCCTGTGGCAGGGAGTTCCACAGACTAACAACGGGCTGGGTGAAAAAAATTGTTTGTTCTTACTCAACCAGCCCTCAATTTGAGTGGATGTCCCCTAGTTCGTGTATATTGTGTGTGAGAGAAGAGCTTCCCTTTATCCACTACTCATGCTCTGCATTATTTTGTACGTCTCAGTCATATCCCCCCTCAGGCGCCTTTTTTCCAGACTAAAGAGGCCCAAATGTTTTAGCCTTTCCTCATAAGGGAGATGCCCCAGCCCAGTAATCATTTTAGTCGCTCTCTTTTGCACCTTTTCCAGTTCCACTATCTCTTTCTTGAGATGCGGTGACCAGAATTGTACACAATACTCTAGGTGTGGCCTTAGTATCATTTTGTACAATGGCATTATAATGTTGGCTGTTTTATTTTCCATCCCCTTTTTGATCATCCCTAGCATGGAATTGGCCTTCCTCACCACTGCCACACACTGGATAGACACAGGGGGTGGTCTCTCTTGTGCTGCCTCCTGCCTGAGGTCCAGTTCCTTTTCATAGCCCTCTGCACCACAAGGTGCTCCATAGAGATGGGCATAAAATAGTTTGTCCCCGTTCTTTCCAGTTTTTAAGGCAAGGGGAAGCACAGAATGCGGCTGCTCCCTGCCAGGGCCCTGTCTGTCACAGAACCTGACTCTGAGGGGCTAAATGGTGAAGAGCTGCTGGAGGAGCCTTGCAGCTCAATTCAGCAGGCAGCTGGGTCTGATGACTCAGCTGAAAACATATCTTCTCCCCCTAGAAGGGCTATGAGCAGGATTCTGCAAAGACGTGCTACCAGGAGAGCTAGGGAAAGGGTCTTTGATGCTAGACGGGGAATCAGGTCGGGAAGCCCTGAGTACTAGCAGGAGCCTTTCCAGAAGTAAGGGCGTGTTCCCTGTTTTGAGATAAAGCTGGTAAGCTCACCTTGAGCTCTCTGTGGGAACAACGTGTCATTTGAACTTGCAACCACGTTCCTGTCTGTGACCTTGGCTCTGTTTCCTGATTTCGGACTGGCTTCCTGGACAACGGCTTAATCTGTTCCCTTGGGTTTGGCATCTGGTTTCCGTGAGATATTCTGGTTTTGACTTGGACTGTTAATTGCTGGGAGTTGGATTCTGTTATTTATCTGGCACTTGATTGTTGGCAAAGGACTGGAACTTGCCTGGCTTTCCACTAAAGGTCTTGGCAAAGAACTGAACCCTTTTTTGTGTGTGTGCTCTGTGTGCGGGGCTTGACACTCCCCTTCCCCTGTCTGCTCTGTCTCAGTCAGCCACTCACCAAGCCCAGTGTGCTATAGTTTCCCCCGTCTGCTCAACTGATCTTGTTTGTTTCTTTAGATTTGGATTTATAAACTGCCAAGTTGAATTGGAATTTCACAGTCCTAGGACCAGCTCAGGCTTCTCTGCTCCATTCCTCTGGGCTGATCTCCCACTCAGAGGAAATGGCCTGGCAGAGAAGTCTGCGCTCTTGCTCCTGACTGGGAGATTAGCCAAGGAGGTGGGGCAAGCAACCAAATTAGAGATGGTTAGTGGCTGATTGGCTGAGGAGGTGGGAAAGGGGAGTAGCAGCACGTGTGCTCTGCTGCCTCTATGAATGAATCATTCTGAATTGGGATCAGCATGACCATCTCTCGTTCCTTCATCCTCTAACAAGGTTCTTGCTCCCCTCCCTCCTTCCCTGGTCCACCGACCCACTTACTGCATCTTATTTTGATGTCAGCCATTCACACAAGCCCCTTGTGGTGTGTGTGTGTGTGACTGTGCTCATGGTGGCAACGGTAGGGTACTATGTCATCTGCAGGTGAGACCACACCTGCCCATGCCTGTTGCTGCCACAACCTCCTTGCCGCTTGTGTGCTCAGTCAAGGCCAATGAAGCCGCTGGAGATGAAGATCTCAGCTGTGGGAGGGAGGTTCTTGCAGAGAATCGAAGAACTGATAGTATTTATGGGCCGTCAAGTTGATTCTGACTTCGAGCGACCATTTTTCAGGGTTCCATAGAATCACAGAGTTGGAAGAGACCTCGAGGGCCATCCAGTCCAACTCCCTTTCCTGGGGAGAGAAGGTGTAGAAGAGCTCCGCCATGCCTGCTTTCTGGGGCCACCAGGGCACTGAGAGGCTGATCCAAGGCCACACGGCTGGCTTTCCCCCAGGAGGTGGGGAGCTAAAGTCAGTGAGCCATCCAGCCTGCTTCATGGGAAAAGGAATACCATAAATCATTCCCTGAGTGCTCTCTTGACATTTGCAAATAAAACCAACACTCTCCCCACCCGTGCCCCAGGATCCCTCTTCAAAAGATGACATTTCCACCCCCTTTTCGCTTTTCTACCTTTTGGAAATCTAAAGCTGTATGTCCGGAAAGAAGCAAGTTGTTATTGGAAGAAAGTTTTTGTTGCACAGTTTTTGGCCAGACTGGCAACACAGAAGACAAACAAGACTGCCCTTTTCTGAAGAGCTGGGGTTTTTTTGGGGTGGGGTGGGGTGTCTGTCTAAAGCAGAAGTGGATAACTGTGGCTAGGCAGGGCTGAAAGCATTTCGTAGCCCCCTACCCCCAATCTCTTGACTTAAGGAGTCTCATCTGTTTGGGACTGTCTGCAGTTCCTCAAAAGCACTCAATGCTTTGGGGATCAGATGCTCCTTTAAAGGGGGGGGGGTGAAAAGCAACATGGAAAACACTGGTGTTCTTATGAAATCAGTCAATGCAATCATGCATGGTAGTCCATCTAAAAGTCACATAACAGGTAGTCCCTCATTCAGGGAAACCTTGCCTGAAGAGGAAGGTCTTTGCCTGCTTCCGGAAAGACAGCAGCGATGAGGCAGTCCTGGCCTCTAGTGGGAGGGAGTTCCAGAGTCTGGGAGCAGCAGCCGAGAAGGCCCTTTCACGTGTTCTTAGGAGACGCACCTAGGAAGGTGGCGGGATGGAGAGAAAGACCTCCTCTGCTGATCTTAGCACCCGAACCGGTTCATACTGTCACTGTGCCACAAGGCTCCGGGTTGTTTTCAGTTACTTATGTACATGCCTGAAACTGAATGGAGCTGTACTCTAGGCTGACAAGCATCCTCCACCCAGCTGGCGGTAGACACAACACAGTCCGGCCCGCGACTGTACTGCATATGTCTAGCCCTTCCCTCCCACAAAGGAATGGTCAAAATGGGCTCCTCTCCGTTGCAGTGCCCTTTGCCCTGGCCTGACCCTATGCATCCTGGTCAGTCCAGGGAAGAAAAAAAATCCACCAAGGGACCCTTCAGGGCTGCAGTGGAGCTGCTACCAACCACTGGGAGATGCATGCCAGCAATGGGGCCGAGGCTCACCTGCCCACACCGGCGTCTTCCAGCCGGATGAAAGACGTTTGACAAGAAGACACACACTTTCCTGTGCAGTTGACATGCTTTTGCTTCTCAAAAGCGCCACTTGAATGAATTTCCTCCTGGGTGGATTTCATTGTTCGTTAATCTCCAGCTGTTCTCTGATGGCTGACTACCCTCCAGTTCATTGCTCTCTGGCACCCAGCAACAGTGGAGTCCATTGTTTAAGGCCTGACAGTTGAGCGAGGGCATTGTTGTGGAGATAATCTCACACGCATGGCAGCATCAATGCATGAAACACCATGGCAGGTCACCTTTCTGAGCTCTGTATGCTCTGCCAGAAAGCCACATCCTTTTCTGCTGATGGACCGACCACCTTCGGTTTTGTGAAGCCTCCAGAGAGTCACCAGGTTCCTTGGGGTTTTATCTGTGCCCAAGCCCACTGCAGGAATGACTTTTGAGCTGTCTACCAAGACACCAAGGTCCCTTTTCTGGTTTCTTGCAGAGAGTTCAGACCCTATCAGTTTATAAGTGTAAATGTAATTGGGTTTTTTTGCCCCAACATGCATCACTCTGCACTTACTAATGTTGAAGCTCATTTGCCACTGGTTTTCGCACCCCCTCGCCCCACCCAGTGACAAGAGATCCTTCTGGAGCTCCTCGCAATCTCTGTCAGTTTTTACTACCCTGCATAACTTTGTAGATAAATAGGTACCACTGTAAAAAGCAGAAAGGTAAAACAGTGTTTCCTTGCAGCCATGCCAGCCACGTGGCCATGGACTTGCACAACACTGGCTCTTTGGCTTCAATACAGAGATAAGCACTGCCCCTAGAGTTGGACACGACTAGCACACATATGCAGGGGGAATCTTTTACCTTTTTATAATTTAGTGTCTTTGGTAAATTTGGCTACTTTGCTATTTACTCCTGCTTCTAATCTTGATCATTCATGAAGAGGTTGAAAAGCAGGGGTCCCTGTTCAGAACCTTGGGGGACCCCACTGTTGACCTCCTTCCACTTGGAGAAGTGTTCCTTTAGAGCCAGCCTCTGTTTCCTGTCCCTTAGCCTGTTGCTGATCCAGGACAGAACCTGTCACTTGATTCCATGACTGGCAAGTAGTGACGGGCACGAAATGAACTTTTAGTTCGTTTTGTTATTTGTTATTCGTTTCGTTACCTAATGAAACAAATAACGACCCCGCCCCAGAGTGAATTTAGAACGAACCAAACCGAACTGAAAAAAATTGGTTCTGTTCGGTTCGGTTCGTTAATGGCGGCGATGTCTCCTACCTGGTGCTGGTCTTCGGTCTTCCTGGCTGCAAGGAAAAGCCGACTGGCCCGCTGTAGTGCGGGCCACGTGGTCAGAAGTAAAATAAAATAAAATAAAATAAAATAAAATAAAATAAAGGATTGCCAACCCAGCACCAGGGGTGGCCGGGTCGGCATTCTAAAATAAATAAAAAATATTAAAAATAAAACAAAATAAAATAAAGGATTGCCAACCCAGCACCAGGGGTGGCCGGGTCGGCACTCTAAAATAAATAAAAAATATTAAAAATAAAACCAGTGCCTCAAAAAGCCCCTGCTGGAGGGGCCAGGATCCGCCGCTGCCGCCGCCGCCACCGAGCTGCTGCTGCCGCCAGTAAGAACCCAAACTGGTTCAGATCGGTTCGGGTTCGTACGATTTTTTTAAAAAAATTCGTATGAACGTGAACCTGAACCGAACCAAGGGTAGACCCATACCAGACGAACCTGAACCATGAGTTTTCTGTTTCGTGCCCACCTCTACTGGCAAGTTTCTACCCTGGTGTCTACCCCGGTGCTTGTTTATCTGGGAAAGTAGCTTGGAGGCCATTACTCCCATGCACGCACTCTCTTTCTGAACACACACACACACACACACACACACAGAGAGAGAGGGGGGGGGAGAGAGAGAGTTATAATTCTTTTCTACCTCCCACCACCAACCCCAGGCCTCGTGTGGTCTTCTTTTTGCCTTAGTCACAGGACTCAGCCTGTGCCCTCATTCTGGAACTCATCGGCTAGAAGAGCTGGAACTCTTCATAGCAAGGGGACCTAGGCTCCCCTAATTAAGTCAACTGGCATTTTGCCTAGCCCTCCCTGTTACTCTTGGTGTTTCTCACTCCTTTTTATTCTTTATATCTTTCGGGATAAACACACAAAAAGTGGATTACAACAGATAAGGTTTCGATTTTATTAATCAGATTAAGAACGTATATTATTTGCTTTCCTGCCCACTCAAGTCCCCATAGCATCATAAAATAAAGAATTCTTTAAAAACAGTTTGAAACTGTTTTTGTTTAAAATCAAGGACAGCTGGAATAATAATACAGCTGCTGGAAGCCATCCCTTCTAATTACAACACTAGTGTTGAATGCTCAACGTTTTAATGAAAGCGGCCTTATAGCAACGGAGTATCCCCAAGCCTGAAGGCATACATAGGGACGTGAGAATGCTTGCCCCAAAGGAGCTCGTGCAAGAGCATCCCTGAAGGAGTTAAGCAGTCAAGAGATGAATGCCAGTTTCCGCCACGGCCCAGTTTCACGCCGGCAATGTGTCATCCAATGTGGAGTCCTGTGCCCAGTTCTGTGCACCTCAGTTTAAAAAGGATGTTGACAACCTCGAGCGGGTGCAGAGGAGGGCGACCAGGATGGTAGAAGGTCTGGAAGAAATGTCTTATGAGGAACGGCTTAGGGAGCTGGGAATGTTTTTAGCCTCTCTAAAAGAAGGCTGAGGGGGGATATGATAGCTATGTTTAAATATTTGAAAGGATGTCGTATTGAAGAGGGAGCAGATTTGTTTTCCATGGCTTCAGAGACTAGGATTCAGGGCAATGGTCTCAAACTACAGGAAAAGAGATTCCATTTGAACATCAGGAAGAACTTCATGACAGTTAGAGCTGTTCGGCAGTGGAATATGCTGCCACAAAGGGTGGTGGAGTCTCCTTCTTTGGAGGTTTTTAAGCAGAGGCTGGATGGCCATCTGTCGGAAATATTGTGATGGGGTTCCTGCATGGCAGGGGGTTGGACTAGATGGCCCTTGAGGTCTCTTCCAGCTCTATGATTCTATGATTCTGTGATCCTGACAACCACCGACGGTCTCTTCTCAACCAAGGTACTCCAAAGCCAACTCTGGGTGGGACTGGCTCCGTTGGCACCAGCCTTTGTGCCTGCTCTTTTGAAAGGGGCAAGGCTGTTGGAGCTGACCTTTCCAATTTCAGCAGTGGTGCCACGTGCAAGAATGCCCCTCTCAGGTCCCTCAGGTCCCTCTGGAGCAGCTGGCACAGCCGTAGAAAACACTCGGCCGGACCAGGCTGTAGGGTCAAAGGTGGTTGTGAGTGACCCCAAAACTGGGGCCCTCTCCTGCCAATTTCCTAGCCCTCTAGAGCTGCCCAAAGGGACAGCCCTTGTTGGGAGACCCTGAGGAGTCCAACAGAGAAGGGTCTCTCTGCCCCAGAGCAGAGGGGCCTCCTTTGGGTGACAGTCAGAAAGGGGTCTCATCTTCTTCCCTTACAAAGAACTGCAGACACACCCTATAATGACACCCCCATGTGTTGCTGCTTTCCTGCAGGGACTGACACCATCTTGTCACCAAAAACCCACCCACCCATCTGCCCAGGGGTGGGTGGGTTTTCTTACAGAAACCCAGCTGCCTGTGGTGGGTAGGGAGGGAAGAACTTTTGTGGTCACTGTACCTTGGCTAAAGGTAAACATCATCTCTCTGCGCTTCTCAGGCAATGGCTGTTTTCCTGTGGCGGCTGTTCTCTGAAGGATGCTATTACTGGATTTTGCTATATACGTACACCTATATGGAATTTGTTGCCTCTCTTACAATAATTCCTAAATCCTAGCATACACAGTTAAGTTACATTTATAAAGAGAAGGGATTGCTACGCCCCCCCTTCTGACCTGTGAAAGAGCCTGGAATAATGAAATGGTTTCCCATCGAATGCCAGTTCAGATGTAAAACTATCCATGGCAGGGAGAGGGTCCCGTGGTCCCTGCCTGAGGCTATGATGAAGCCATGGGCCATGGGTGTCAGGAAAACCCACCTCACAGGCTTCTTAGGGGGACTAAAAGTGGGCAACACTGCTCTTGTGAAGGTGATTATTTTCCCCACCCGAGATCAAGTAGATCCCTGAAACAGCATTGTGATGAGGCATCTGTTCATGGATCCCCTGGTCCACATCAGAGGAGACATTAAGGCACGGCCTCTGTGGGGTCATTCTGCTGGCTTCCACCTTTTGCACACATGTGGTCACGGTATGCCTTTTTCCTTTGTAGAGCTACGGACACACACAGCAAGCACCACAGGACAGGCTGATTGGTTACAAGGACTTGACAAACCCATCCGGTGCCTCTACATCCACTCACATAGGCAGCCCGGCAACTTTGTGCCTTTTACCCCAATGGGCAAAAGCCAGTCTTGAATATACACCACACCTCACTCAAACCGACACGCACAGTACGTTATCGCTGGAGGTGAGAAGCACTTCTCTTCTTCCTTGGTCCTTGGCCTCTTGGCTGTGCAAGGACTGACACACACACTTTTGGACCGATGTCTCAAAGGCAGATTGCAGGGAGAGAGCGGCTGTCTTTGTGGGAACAGCGGCCACACCTGCAGGAAGCAGATAAGCCCGCTTTTGTATGCACGAGCTCCCGCAGGCTTACGCAACCCACTGAAAACTCCCCTGGGGCTTTCTGTAGGGAGAAAGCCCCGAGGGCCGGTTCAGCCCAGAGGAGCCTGCCTCCTTAGCCTAGCCCAGGCACTCCTTATGCCCTCCTCTGTGTATTCCGGGCCAAGGCAATAAAGATTAGGGCACCAAGTGCTTGGAACAGCTCATGCTGCCTTGCCAGAGGAGGAGGAGGAGGAGGAGGAGGCAGCAATGGGGGTGACAGGCCAGTTCTGGTGCTTGCAGGCCCCGGGGTGGAGAGGACCTTACAGGTGGCCCCACAGCCGCTTCCTCTCCTCCGTGTGCCCAAGGGCAAGGAAGCCACTGGGCCTCCAGATGGACTCAAGTGGATTCTCCAGACCTTCCCTTTTTGGGGAGTCACGTCTTGTCTGGCTTAGAGTTCAGGGGGGCTCAAAAGCCCACACATATTTCATCAGCCTAATCACAGTGTCCCCTAAATATAAGATTTGGGCAGTTTTGGAGCAGCTCGGATTGGTTGCAACACAAGGAGATACCATAGCTAGCTTCCCTGCCTGCTCACCCGCCCGCCCTGCTGATGAAAACTATCATGGGGTGAAGATGTGCATGTGTGATTTTGGGTAAACAGATTTCCAGACCCCACAGCCTATCTTTCCCCTACAAGGCAGAACAAAGGCAGCATGGTGTAGTGGTTAGAGTGTCAGGCCAGAACTCAGGAGTCTTGTGTTTCAGTCCTCGCTTGGCCGTAGGAACTCCCTAGGGGAAAGCAGTAGGAAATCCCTCCTTGAATGCTCCCCCCCCCCCCGCAATACCTCCAATGTTCTATTAGGGTCACCATACACCAGAAAGGACTTAACAGAACATGTTTGTGAAGATTCTCAGTCATCCAGGTGAATTTATCTGGAAGTTGAGTTATGGCAACTGGGCTTCTTTTCTTGAGAGATTGAAACATTTCACTGCTCATCCAAACAGCTTCGTCAGGCTGGTGAAAGTTGCGAGTCCTCCATATTACAGCTCACTTTGGCCTCATGTCTCCCTGGTCTGAAATAGGCCCATAAGATGAAAAAATGGCCTGAATAGCAGACAATAGTTTCAATAGCCCTTTAGGTGAACAATGGCCCAAGGTGCTGAAAACCATAAGGATGGGTTTAACAGCCAGCTATTTCAACAATACCCAGACAAATCAAAAATACTTCACACCTTCACCACCGAGGCCATAGCTAACAGCCCATACTTTATGGGCTGACAACCCATCCGTCTCGCACCAAACAATCGCTCCAACTCTGCCTCTGATTTCAAAGAGAGCACTACCTCTCTGCCCTGTGGTTTCCCCTGCTTTGTCGTCTGTTGTAGTCAGCCTATCTGTTGATGCCTTTGCTGAAAGTCAGACTGGCATGTTTTGTAAGTTTGCTGTAGATCTGTTCAATTGTAAGTACAGGAAAACTTTTATTCTATCCTATTTTATTCATGGCTTGGAGGAAACACTCAGCAAAGAGGGGGTCTGTCTTTGAATTCAAAGGCAGGGCAGAACAATTGGCTGGATAGACTGACAGTCATCTCGGCCCAGAAAAACCCCTCCCAGTCCTTCAAGCCACAGGTAGCATGCAAGGTTGCATTGAAATCCCCAACATTTTAAGGTCTGCTTGGGCAGACGGCAGCAGTTGAAGATCCGGATTCACGGGCTTTAAGGAAGATTCTGCTTCAATTCCCTCCCTGGGAACAGCAACTCAGGCTACCAGATACAGGGCATTCCTTTTGATCCCCCCCCCCTCAATTCATACCACTCAGGTTTTTAACTGCAGATTGTTAGGTACAATCTGTAGTTAAAAATTGCACAAAGACCTATCAAACAAACTGTTTCAGCATGTTGGTCTGAAGGCAGTTTGAGCCTTTTGTGGCTTGCTGTCAACTAGGCCATTTAATATTTTTTAAAAGTCCTTCTCTCCCATTTTTTTTTGGGGGGGGGGTTAATCAAGGATTTCAGTTCGGTGTGGCAAGGTGTTATTCTTCCATTTTGTTGCACTCTTTCTCTGGCTGGCTAGAATGTATATTTTGGTGTTTTAAATGTTATCAGTTATTGCTGTTGCCTCTTTCAATTCGTCATTGCAATCTTCAGTTTTGTAAGCCGTTTTATTTTGAAAATCCACACGCATGAATTGATAATAGAAGGTTTTAGTTGCCATAACCCTGCTTGCTCTTAATTACCTTCCTAGCAAAAATTACTGGAAGAGTGACCAGTTTATCAGAGGTCAAATCCGATTTTCTCAAATGTTGGCCTGGCTGTTTAAAACAAAACAAAACAAAATAAAATCTATTTGCTCCTTAAAGTACTTTTTTGGCAGGCCGGTGTTGGGTTTTCGGCCAATTGTTTTTTTTTTTTTAAAGCTCCCAGCAGCCTCAAGATTTTACTAAGCAACCTCCTGCCTCTGCACGTCCAGCCAAACATCGTGTTATGCTACACATGTCAGGCTTTTTATATTTGCATTTCTATTCCCACCCCACCCCCTGCTCTCATTTGAAGTGATGGGAAGGTGTCCCTACAGCAGTTCCAGGGAGTTAGGCAGATAGCCTGCTCGGGATTCCATTGCGTTTGAAGAGAGTGCTTCAAACGCAATGGAGTGGTGAATAAGCAGTACATGTTGCTTTCACCTGGCTTTTGCTTCCAGATTTTGTCATTGTTGATTTATCTATTTATTAGATATCCATGCTGCCCTCTGGCAGCAGAGGCCCTTCTGGGTAGTAAACAACAAGATTAGAGATAATTCAGGGTGGTCTTGTGTGTGTGTGTGTGTGTGTGTGTGTGTGTGTGTGTGTGTGTGTG
>JAHTLZ010003685.1:0-10351 GCA_023846285.1 Phrynocephalus versicolor
TGAAGGGTATCGATCAAGCATCTATATCAAGCCCCATGCACTGCCACCCTTGTGTATTCAATGGCAATGTGTCCTGAGCAACTATTAAGCACACGAAGGACACAAATTATATATTTAGAGGTAGCAATATTCACAGAGCACTCCATATATGTACACACACTTATGTTAATCACAGAGCACTCCATATATGTACACACACTTATGTTAAGAGGCGAACCTTGTTCTTGTAGACAAACACTGGTCAAGCCTTCCGGTGCAAAGAAGGACTTCCGTTTTAGATTTGGAATGTTTCTGAGCAGGCGCAGTGAATTCAAGGACGCCAATTATTTTTGTAGCTTTAACGCCAATTTATCTTACACACAGTTAATTAACATGTAACCAGCTGTCCGGGAAAGTCTTATCTCTGTTTCTCTCTACCCTTTTGTGGGCTCACCTACAGCGCCTCCCTTGCGAGGATGATTTAAACATTTGTCAAGGACCAAGGACACAGGCACTCCTGAAACTTCCCAGCCGCCTGTAAGAAATAGATCAAACATCAGGACAATTAAAGACCTAAGGAAAACATTTAATTGGCGCCAGAGATACAAAATAAATTGTCAAAGATGTCAATTAATGTTTGATGTATGTGGCAGATGTGTATGACGCAAATTCGGACGGGCGGGGGAAAGAAGAGTGTTTGTAAGTCTATAAAATATGTTGCAGTCCCTTTGTTCAACGGACTTCTCACCCGATCTGTATCGAGTGAGATTTCTCTGGTTGTGACAACCAATAAAATCCCTTTCCTGTCTTTGAGATCCAGACTGCTAGTGCTTTTTGCAGCGTCTCTGCCTGCTGGCCACGGGCCGGAACACGATTCCTTTCATCTGGTGCCGTGACTCGGATCGGGGCCTCAGCCAGAGACCTGCAAAAGTCTGGCCAGGCGATGGTGACGGGTCCATGCTGAATCAGACCATTTCCAGTCGACACCTCCCACTTGTGAGGGGAAGAGTTCGGGTCAGTGCCAGACCACCCATCATCGCCGGGGGAAATGGAGGTCGGCCGACGGGGGGAAAACAGACTGCATAAGAAATATGGTAAGAGAAACAACCGGTTGTGGGGGTGGAGAGGATTCGAGTCCAACAGCTCTGCGGAGTGGAGAGGATTGCGAAGTCCAACAGCCCCCGGGGGGTACGGAGAGGAGAAGATTTGAACACTACCCTAACATCTCAAGAACCAGGGGAGACTAAGGGTTAAGGGACCCTGAAATCCTCTAAGGGAGGAGAGGACTTTTGCAAGGTCCAACATCCCTAGGGTTCGCCCCCAGTGTTTGAAATAAGAGGAAAAGAGCGCCGCTCTTACATCCTGGGAAAAGTTTAGAGATATATATATATATGTGTGTGTATATTGAGTTGAATTCCTTTTGGTAACCACAGGGAAGTGGCCATCCTCTGTGTTTAAGCGGTGGCAAAGACTGGCAATCTTTGCCCCACACCACCAACGGAGCACCACCATCTCCGTTTGATTTTAGAGAAGATGATAAGATTTTTTCATAGGCAGAGGGCGTAGTCAGGTTGGTTGGGGCGGAAATGTGGGCTATTTGTGTGATCGAACGGAATCAGTGAATGGTTAATGGATGGGCCGGGGTACTTAGCAGAAAAACCCCTTGGCGAAGTGTGTCTGGGCGTGCAAGTCTCAAGCAAGGGCGACCTCTTGGGTCACGCCGGAATCACGTGTGTGCGTGTATGATGTGCAATTAATTGTCTAGGTGCGATTCCATTTGGTGTTATGTGGGAGAATTTATAGGAACACAATTAAAACATATAAAATGGGAGCAGAACACAGCAAACCGAGCACCCCCTTGATGTGCCTCGTGGCAAATTGGAAATCCGCCACTAGAAACTATGACTTTGGTGTCACTATGAGAAAAGAGCATCTGCTAACTTTATGCAGAGTGGAGTGGCCAATACTTCATCCAGGTTGGCCAGAACATGGGTCCTTTGATGAACAGATCATCCGTCAGCTCTGGCTGACTATTCTCAAAGACTTCCCAGAGCATATTCCGTACATTGAAATGTGGAGAGGAAATGTAAAACGGAACCCGTCTTGGTTAAAAGCATGCAGAAACCTCCCACCCCAAGCTAAGATTCTAGCCCTCAAAAAGAACAAACCAGTTTTAGCTTGTGAACAAGAAGAATATGACTCCCTGCCTCCCCCATATGCCCCTGGTGCTGCACCAGCGCCGAATCCCCATCCCAACCCAGTGGGTAACCCAGCACCCGCAGCAGGGCGCCCAGCAGATGTTGACCCTAAACCAGAGTTGCAGCCCGACTCATCCATGGACAGAGAATTGGCAGCGGCAGGAGGAACTGTGAGAGAAAAGCAGAGAGAGAGAAAAGGGGAGCAAGGGAAGTCAAGAGAAAGAGGAAGAGAGAGAGGAAGAGGAGGCGAATGCGGGCGAAGCCCCAGCAGAGAGAGTGAAGGAGACGAGGGAGACTGGGAAGATGTGTCCGCCTTTTACAGGCGATTGAGAGGAGACAGAGAGTGGACAGAAGAGGAACATGGAAGAGTGGAGGATTTGCTAGGCAAATATAAGGATAAATTTGAAGTTTCAGATCACGTTTTGGGGGCAGCAGGGGAGAAGGACTGGAAGAAAAGGCAGAGGCACCTTTTGAGGGCACTCGATGCGGCAAACCGCCTGGCCATGGCGGAGGGGGCTCATACCAATGTGATGCCCCTCAGGCGAGTTTATGACCCTGTCACCCCAGGCCAAAATGCCCCCCGCACATCCACAATGCAACACATCCCTTTCACAAGCTCGGACATCATAAACTGGAAGAATACCCTCCCTAGCTTGGACGATGACCCAGATCGGGTGTACAATACATTGGATAGTGTGTTTAGTGTTTACACCCCAACTTTTGAGGATGTTCAACATCTGCTCCGTGGGCTTTTCACTGCGGAACAGACGAGGAAAATCATAGATGCAGCTAGAAAATATCATACCGCCCAAGGAGATGACCCAGGACAGGTGAATGCAGCAATCCCCACCACTGCGCCTGATTGGGACTATAATACTGATGGGGGAATAGCCTCTTTGAAAAGATATCAGGCAGCAATCCTCCAGGGGGTCAGAGCAGCGGGGCAGAAAAAGATTAATATGTCAAAAGTGAATGACATCGTTCAGAAAGCAGATGAACCGCCGGGGGAGTTTCTGGATCGCTTGTACCTAGCATTCAGGAAATTCACTCCGATTGATCCCGGAGACACAGGGATGGAGAATATCGTTAAAACTGTTTTTATTGCTCAATCTGCTCCTGATATACGTCATAAAATTCAAAAGACAGAGAATTTCATGGGGCAGTCCCTATCGTGGATGCTGCAATCCGCGCAAAGTACATTTAATAATAGAGAAGAAGACCAGGGCGCCCAGAGAAATAAAACTCCTGCTAAGAAGGTGATGGCTTTGCAGCCTGTTCCGGAGGCTAGGCGGGGACCCCTGGGGCGAGATACTTGCAGATTATGTGGAAAGAAAGGGCATTGGCTCAGAGACTGTTATCTAAACCCAGAGAACCAGAACCAGGGGAATTTCAAAAGGGGAGCATTCCGCCAATCCTGGCAGCCACAAGCACCTGCTAGATATCCCATCGTCAATTCGCCCAGCCACCAGCCCGGCTATAGACATTCGACGCCAGGGCCCCCACGATATAATCAGCCTGCCCCATACCAGCAAAATCTGATGCAAAACCCAAATCAGCAAGCAGGACAAGCCCAGTTCCAACAACAGCCCCCATTCCAGCATGGAGCCCAGATGCCCCAGACGCTCCCTAGACCACAGAGAGGACAGGGACCTGCCTGGACACCACCTTTCCAAGGCATGATGGCTTTAGAAGAGGAGGAAGATCAATATTGAAGGCGACAAGGTTCGGGCTCCCGCGAACCTACTGTCAGCATATTGACAGGGAGCACCACCACCCAATTTTTGATAGATACAGGGGCCAGCTATTCAGTGATTCCAGACCTCGTTAACTCCCTGGATCGGACACGTTCAGTTAATATAATGGGAGCCACAGGAAAAGCGCAGCGGGCTTACTTCATGAAACCCATTGAATGCAGGCTGGGTGGCCACACAGTCCAACATAAATTCTTGCACATGCCAAACTGCCCCCTCCCCCTTTTGGGACACGATCTGCTTTTCAAATTAGGCGCCCAAATCACTTTTACCCCAAAGGGAGAAGTTCATTTGACAACAAACCCCACTGAGCCCTCTGGTGAACTGTGTGTAGAATATCCCTTGAAAGAGAGGTGGCGATTGTTGCTGGTGAAGGAGGAACCAAGTCAGCTTCCACGTGAAATTCTAGACCAAGTGAACCCACAAGTTTGGGCAGAGGGCAACCCTCCCGGGATGGCACGGAACATCCCACCGTTTGTAGTTCAATTGAAGCCCATGGCCACCCCAGTTTCAGTCCCACAGTATGCTATTGGAAGAGCAGCGGCAGAGGGCATTTGGGTCCATTTAGAGAGACTGATCAAATATGGCATTCTTGTCCCATGCCAGTCTGAATGGAACACTCCCCTTTTGCCCGTGAAAAAGGGGGATGGGTCTTATCGTCCGGTTCAGGACCTCAGATTAGTGAACCAGGCCGTGGAGACCATTTTTCCATCGGTACCAAACCCTTATACACTTCTGAGTTTAGTGCCACCAGAAGCGGCATTTTTCACCGTTTTGGACTTAAAAGATGCCTATTTTTGTTGCCGCGTAGCGCCCCAAAGTCAGCACCTTTTTGCCAATTCTGCTGGACCCGTTTAGCCCAAGGTTTCAAAAATTCCGCGACATTGTTCGGGGTCGCCCTTGCTTCAGATTTGGCCTCCTTCCCAAAGAAAAAGGGACAAGTGATTTTGCAATATGTAGATGACATTTTGGCAGGAGCAGAGACAAAAGCTGATTGCCAGCAGCTCACCATAGATCTCCTCAATCATTTGGCAGACGCAGGGTACCGGGTTTCACAAAAGAAAGCCCAAATTTGTCAAGAGACTGTTCATTACTTAGGTTTTGATATTTCCCGCCAGAAGCGCCAGCTCCGCCAGGAGCGAAAGCAATCTATAATACAAATTCCGGCGCCAACCACAAGAAGGGAGCTCCGTGGATTTCTAGGGGCAGCAGGTTTCTGTAGAATCTGGATACCAAATTTCAGCCTGATGGCTAAACCACTGCATATGTCCACGCGAGGAGCCGAAACGGATGCTTTTGTTTGGGGCCCTGAACAGCAAGAAAGCTTTCTGACCATCAAAAGAGCTTTAGTGGAGGCACCAGCGCTAGGTCTCCCGGACCCATCTAAGCCATTTTTCTTGTTTTCCGATGAGGAGGAAGGCGTGGCAAAGGGAGTTTTGTGTCAGAAATTAGGCAGCTGGCAGCAGCCTGTGGCATATCTGTCTGAAAAATTGACCCCAACAGAACAAGGGCTTCCATTTTGTATGCGAGGAGTCGTAGCTCTGGCGGCGCTTCTAAAAAAAGCGGATAAATTCACTTTCGGCCAACCGACTAACTGTGTCACCCGCTATGCCATCTTGCCATTGCTAGACGCCAAAGGGGGATACCATCTTTCCCAAACCGCAATGATTAAATGTCAAAAACTATTCTCGAGAGCAGGACTGACTTTCCAGACCACTGAGGGTCTGAATCCAGCAACTTTGTTGCCAATTAGCAATCAGCCTGCAGCTCACGACTGCATTCAGACCATGGATGAAATTTACTCATCTCACCCTGACCTCAAAGACACCCCAAATCCCAACTGGAAAAATTGGTTCGTTGATGGAAGCAGTTCCATAATAGAGGGGACGAGGAGAGCGGGCTATGCCATTGTAGAATTGGATGCCACTGTGATTGAGGCACAACAGCTACCCCCAGGGACATCTGCCCAGCTGGCAGAATTGATTGCTCTAACTCGAGCGCTTGAACTGTCAGAGGGAAGAGACATCAACATTTTCACTGACTCTAAATATGCTTTTTTGACTTTACATGCACATGGCGCATTGTGGAAAGAGAGGGGACTTCTTACATCGGAGGGGAGTTCAGTAGCACACCCTGATATTTTGCTAAGGCTTCTTGATGCAGTCTAGAAGCCCAGAAGAGTGTCTGTGATACATTGCAGGGGACACACGGCTGGCTTCAGCCTTGAGGCTAGGGGAAACAGGCTGGCAGATAGGATTGCCAAGCAAGCAGCACAAAGCGATCTGTTATTTGAACTCAGTTTAATTCCCCTGGACATTTTGCCACCCAGTTCACCAGTCTATTCCCGGGCAGAGGAGCAGTTTGCTAGGGAACAGGACTTATCACAAAATGAGCAAGGCTGGTATGTCATGCCAGATGGACAATTGTGGGTACCTGAAAGTCTAGCTTGTAAGGTTATACAAAATCACCATGAGAGCACACACCAAGGACCGGACGTAGCTTATCATCACCTCAGCCCCCATCTGTACATCGCCCGGCTACGTCAAATTGCTGCCAATGTGTCCAGGCGATGTGTCCTTTGCCAGAAAAATAATCCACGCGTGGGACCACTGCCCCAGCCTGGAGTCCAACACTATGGAAGAGAGCCCTTTCAGGATCTACAGATAGACTTTGCTGAGTTGCCTCAGTGTGGACAATTTCGTTATTTGTTGGTGGCAATTTGTACATTTACAGGATGGGCTGAGGCAACACCAACAAAGACAGAACAAGCTAGTGAAGTCATCAGGTGGCTTTTGAGGGATCACCTTTGTCGTCACGGGATACCCTACTCATTGGGCTCAGACAATGGACCGGCCTTTGTTCACAAGGTTCTACAGGGGTTGGCAGAAGCCCTACAGATTAAATGGAACCTTCACACTGCATACAGACCCCAGAGTTCAGGTCGGGTCGAGAGAATGAACAGAACTTTGAAGTCTCACTTGTCTAAATTGGTTCAGGAAACAGGGACAGGCTGGGTAGAGATGCTTCCACTTGCCTTGTTCAGGTCAAGAACCACCCCTTTGAAACACATTGGCATTTCCCCCTTTGAGCTTGTCTACGGACGGCCTGTTCCTATTTCATATGGTATACGTCCTGAAAGGGTAGCTTCCTTAACACATGCTAGATATCTTCAGTTGCTTGGCCAGTGTCTCTCTTCTTTACACAGGTGGACTTTGGAAAACTTCCCGTCCTGTTGCAGGAACCTGTCCACAAGTTTCGAGTGGGAGATTTGGTTTGGGTGAAAGATTGACAGCACCTTTCTCTTCGTCCGAAGTGGAGGGGCCCATTTGTGATTCTTCTGCAGACCCCCACGGCAGTCAAAGTAGCTGAAATTACTCCATGGATTCATCATACCCGTGTTAAGTTGGCAGTTTCGGAACCAGCAGACGCGGAGGTCCAACCCAAAGATGACCCTACACCCGAGAGGGACCAGCCCAGTGCCATCCCACCAGCAGACGACCCAGATGACATTGCCCACAACGGAGGACGACAAAGCGAACCTGCCCTGTGGTCATCCCACCCTGATCCTGAGGGCACCCTGCGTTTGACACTTCGGAGAGTCTCAACGCCATCCGCTGGTTCTCCCTGCACCTCAGGTTGACAGATTAAAATCCTGTCTTCCTGCCTCTTTCTCTTTTTCTCTCTGTTATTCTATGGGGGGAGATGGAGTTTTGACAGCACCTGACTTTTACTTTGAAGTGAGGCTGACAGACCGGCAACTTCACCCTTTATACCCTTTTCGCCAGAACAGAGAACTAGCTGTTTTTGAATCTGGCGACATCATCACTGTTTTAAGCCCCTGGCAGATGCCAGCGTGTGCGAGACTGTACACTTGTGGGTGTTTGTACATATTTTTCTTGAGTGATGAACCGGAAGAGCTCGTCTTGCCTCACACACACACCAGCCCCCGACACCCACCAGGACAAATCGGCGCTTATCTGCACACGGTGGGCTACAGAGCTGATTTCTATCACCCTGTTACCTGGTCTCGACGATTGGTTCGTCAACTGGCGAGAGAATATTCTGAAGCCTTTGCAGCCCTGCAGAGAGACACTAATTATTGATTTCTGCTTTCATAGATTATTGTTGTTTATTCTAAAAATGTTTTCAGAGGCACCCATTTGGGTATGGATCGTGGCACCCTTTGCCTTCATAATTTGTATGGTAATCATACTTTGCCACTGGAAACACAGACTGTGGGGTTTCCCTAGAGTAGAAGGGACCCTAGCTATTCTGCTTATAATACCCATTTGCCTTGCAGCACCAGTCCAGCCTCAGGTGAAAACATGTGCCCCTTGCATAGTGAACACCACGAAAGATGGCAAAGTGACAAGCACTCTGATTTTCAGTACCCAGCAGCCCCCAGAGTGTGAGCACGCAGGGACCATCTGTCAAAGTAAAGGCATGGTGTATCACCTTTGCAATGATACTTCAGGCACATCTCACTGTTATAGACCTGAAGTCCCGATTCGTTATAATTATTCTGTGTGGGCAGGCATGGCAAAAACTATGGTTCCCCCGAGGAGAAACCCAGAGGGCGGGGGACGTCTTCTTTACTTGAATTCTGTGGTGGTTTTGAAGCAAAGCACTGAGCAAGTTGAACTTGTATTTAAAGCTTGCACAGTGACTGACTTTGGTCTAGGACCCTGGTGTCATACTTCAGGCAATTACTACAACACAAAAGCCAAATATATATGCCAACCCCATAGAGGATGGAAATTTGGGAATCCTGAAAAGTGGACACCCTGTGAAGCAAGTGCCGCTTGTGAAAGCTGGAAGTGCGTGTGCGAACATACAGGAAGGGGTCAGCTTCAACCCTTTAAACCCTGTGAACACATAACATTTTTCCGCAGGGGTGATGACGGCACTGTGATCCTGGGCATAAATAGAACACATCCTTCCATTGAAGTCTATGGGTTTGGCATAGCTGCTCCTGGGTTTGACCCAAAAGGGTACATTACGGTTACTTGCACTACTCTGCGGGAGGGGAGAAAGAGGAATCAAACCTGGACTGAAGGTGGTAGCGCCTTAGACAGATTGCAAGATGATTCCCTTGAAATCCCAGACATTGCAAAAAATTCTTTTGTTGGATTGGCACAATCAATAGCCACAGAATTGGGAGTTTCAGATTGTTATGTTTGTTGCGGAACCAACATGGGCCAAGCTTGGCCATGGGAAGCTATGGAAATCAATCCGGAGCTGTTCAATAATTTGTCCTGGATGGGAAATCTCACCACAAGGGATTACCCCCAAAAGTTAGTGTGGACTATTTCCACTGAATTGGTTGGTCGTGTGTGCTTCTCACAAGAGGGCACCATCCCTGTAGGTTCCTTGGCTTGCCTAGGGACTTGGGAAAAAGGTGCCTGGAAGTCACCCTCAGGCATGTCGCCACCTGCCAAACTGACAGGTGCACTCCTGTCATACATTTATTTGGACCTTCCCTTGCCTTGGGAAGCTCCCTTAAATCTATACTGGATATGTGGCAGCTTTGCTTATGAAATGCTGCCAGCCAGCTGGTCTGGCTCCTGTGTCCTGGGGTTCATAAAACCCTCATTTTTTCTAATCCCTACAGCACCACAACAATCCCTTGCCGCTCCCGTGTATGGCCCTTTATCCAGAGAGAAGCGGGGAAGCTTAAAGCGGGAGGGAACGCCTTTTGAAGGTTTTGATTGTAAGCATCCGGATCAATATCATGGGGACACATGGGATTCAGAACGCATCATTTGTGTTTACGGCCCTGCCACCTGGGCCGCAGATGGAAGCTGGGGATATAGGACCCCTATTTACATGCTTAATCGGATTATCCAATTACAAGCAGTTTTAGATTTGGCGGGGCAGCGCATCTCTTCCGCGCTTACCGCGCTTGCCATTGCCACTGACAAGTTGCGGACAGCTGTCTATCAAAATAGGCTCGCTCTCGACTACCTCTTAGCGGCGGAAAACGGCGTGTGTGGTAAGTGGAATATGACGAACTGCTGTCTTGAGATCGACCCAGTCGGTGACGTCATAAACCAACTTACCACAGAAATCAAACAACTCACAGTTAACCCTGCTCCGGAATGGAAAGGGTTGCAGTTAGGCTGGTTGCAAGACCTCCTTCCGGGAGGTTGGCTTAAAGCCATCATTGGTATGATAATTGCCCCATTGTGTATTCTGCTTTTGATATGTTTATTCGCCCCTTGCTTGATCAAGTTCCTTCAAACCTCCATCCTTCGCACGGTGGCAAAGCGCGCTGCACCAGAGATGCTTGCGCTGTTGCAAGACTATGACAGGAGTCGAGAGGAACAGCCTCTGGGTAATTTACTGACGTAAATTCCCAAAACTCGTTTGGGGGGAGTGAAGGGTATCGATCAAGCATCTATATCAAGCCCCATGCACTGCCAC
>JAHTLZ010003686.1:0-10466 GCA_023846285.1 Phrynocephalus versicolor
ACACACACACACACACACACACACACACACACACACACACACACACAGAGTACCTATACCCATGGGATATAATCCCTCCTCACCCATTGCTAGGCATAGACTGTGGCAACAACGTAACCCCATTACACCCAGTGTGAGTATTGTGTCATTCAAAATGTGTTGAGGTATCAAATATCACCACAGAAACTTGCTGTCTTAAAGTACAAATACAATACTTGCTGGATTAAAGCTATTTTCACATTTCCATCACTCATTCAAGACTGTGTGTCCATGACATGTCCACAGGCGCAATCTTATGACAGAAGTCAGAGGACAGCAGCCCTATAATTCTTATGACCACAACACTTCCAGAAATGGATCTTTAGGGTGGCTTCTTCTTCAGAGAAGCAGCCCTAGCTAAAAGTAGCCATGAGTGTCTGCCTGAGTCCTGGATTCATCAAATTTGTGACAACTAAAATTAAATTATTTTGAATGAAGGAACATTTGGATTAACTGAAAGACTTACATATGCTAGTTTCAATTCCCCCCCTCCCCTTCAACTCCATTTTTAAAGAAATCTGTTTTAGTGACTGGTCTAGTGTTTAGTTTCAGCACCAAGGGAATTAGAAGGCAGAGCCCTCAACCCCTCTGACAGTCTTGGTTTACGCTGGAAATGCTGACAGAGTCTTAAACTACATAATGATGACTTTAGCCAATGGAACAAACCTGTAATAAAAGCCCACATGGCAGATGTAATGCAGCCTGATTGCTAACAGTATTTGTCTTTGAGAAAGCATGCCGAAGTTCTTGCTCCCCAAATGTTGGCTGTCCTCTTACTGCGCTTGAAAGATAAGTATTATAACATGTTGGGCCTGATGCCTAACTCGACAGCTGTAAATCTTTAGTAATAATTCTTCTGATTTCACCAAAGCTACACAGAACTGACACACACACAGTCCTGAGTACAACATAGGCTATTTATGTGACTTAACAGCTATTGCAGGGACAATTATTATACACTCACAGTTTGATTTTTTTGTCATCTGCATTTCTTTTTCTTTCTTCAAAATCAGACTTGAGGGTGGGTCACTACCACAGAATCAGATCAGTTAACAAAGTACTGTATAAGCAATCCATTAAGTTCAACATGGGGCTGTTTTTGCCAAGTCCTTCTGCACTCCTCCTATAATGGTGACGAAGCACTCTTATCTCTATCAAGACAACACACTCGTGTACGTTTCCTCATATCTCTCACTGGTTGGGCTGGGGAAACAGTGTGGACAATCATGCATCATTATTATGCAGGCTAATGTGGTGCAGAAGCAACAACCAGTGCTGGCCCTACTAGTAGCAAGATGAGGCAACAGCCTCAGGTAACAGTTGCAGGACATAAGAGGTGGAAATATCCCAGCTATTATTATGACCTTTCCGTCTCTTCCCTCAAAAGAGACAATGGATACAGACAACCAAGTTTTCGGCCACCTAAACTACTGTGTCTGTGGTGGAAATATAGTCCTGTATACCAAAAATAAAAATAGAAAAGTTGTGGCATTTTAATGACAAAATGATTTATTTCAATGTGAGCGCCTATAGATGACAATCTGCTTCCTCAATGTAATATTTACAGTATATGTCTCCATTAGAGATGGGCACAAAATGCTAAAATAGTGTTTCATTTCATTTTTCATTTCATTTTTTCCGTTCCATTTTAAATAATTTTTTAAAAACATTCATTTCGTTTTGTGTTTTCTTTTATTTGCCTTTTTAAAACATGTGTATGTGTACTTCGTGTGTGTGTGTGTGGGGTGCTTGTGCAATATGTGTGTGTCTGTTTGTGTAGTGCCTGTGTAGTGCTTGAGCAACTTTCCCCTCCTCAAAGCCCCACGCGCCAGCTGAGTGTGCCATACAGTAACCCCCCCTGCCAATTGCGGGGGTTAGTGACCCACCCCACCCGCGATGCAAGAACATCCATGATATGCGGAAGCGGGTGGGGGCGGGGGGCATCTTACCTCCCGCCGCCGCCCGTCCGCACGCCCCGGGCCTTCCCGGGGGAGCCTGGCTGAGCGGCGCGGAGCGACCGGATTGCTCTGCGCTGCCCCTCCCAGCTGCCCCGGGCGTTGTAGCGGGGCTGCGGTACCTGAACCGCGAAATCGCGGGGTGCCACTGTACTTATTGTATTCCTTTTTCGTTATGCTTACTGAAACAGATTAAAACCTCACTGAAAACTGCAGTAGACGGTGCTGTTATATCCTCAATGTTGAAATAATGCACTACTTGCCTAGTTAGCTTCTGCATATGGACTGGTGAGGGGACACCATATTCTTCCTCAATTTAGCCAGCAATACATCTTGAACTGTCCTTGCCTTTATGTTAAATGCTCAGTTTTGAAACATTGCTTTTTTGGATTACAAACCTCGAAATAACCCAATACAGCATGACAACGCACCATGCTAGACAAATGGGCTAGTCCAAAATAGCAGCTTTTGTGAATTCTGGATGCAATGTCTATTTCAATCCATAGGTGAAACACTATCTGTGTTGGCATTTCAGTGTTGTGATTCTTAAAGATTAAAGCACAAGAAATGTGAACCTTATCCTATATATGCTAGTCCTAAGCTACCCAAACTTCTAGAACCCCTTCCTGTTGGTTGGTGCCTGTGGTAGTTAGTATTTCATGACTATATATTGCCAACATTTCTGAAAACTGTATTGTGTATGAAAAGTTTGTTTCTGATGCCAAGGTCAAATGTGTGACATTCGAACAAAAACCTCAGAGGACTATAAAACCTTATAACACTCCTTGGTAGTTTGAGTCTGTGGTAGTCTGTGGCAGTCAGAATATCTAAGTAATAGTATGATATTTTTGGCATTACAGTAGCAGAAATAGATAGTTCCAAGTGACAGAAAGTTCAATGTAACATTAATTTTCCTTAATGCATCAAAAAGTTATCGTTCCAAAAGGTCATCACAAATAATTTTGTTATACTTTGCCATTTATAAATACTTGAGTAAAGTCTTTTAATATCCAGACTCCAGATCACCAAACCTGGTCTTTTTAACCTGAATTCCTGGAGCCAAACTCACCTAAACCACAGCAAATTCAGGTGGGTAACTTCTGCCCACCGACTTAGCCATCGTTCTTGTGAGCTTTCATTATCCTGATTATGTAAAACATACTTCTGTACAAAAATCTGTCATGGGGAATATTTTCCAACTGCAGCATATATCAAGTTCTATGTCTAAAACTCTGCTAATAATCTACTCCTGCAACTGCAGGCATCACCTCAGCCACAATACAATGGTACCTTGGTTTACGAGCATAATCCATTCCGGAAGCATGTTCGTAAACCACAATACTAGTGTATCAAAGCAAATTTCTCCATAGGAAATAATGGAAACTTGCCCGATCCATTCTGGGCACCAGTTTCCATTATCTCCTATGGGGAAATGTGCTTTGGTTGGGGCAGTGCTGGGCCTGGGGCACACAGTGGAGGCCACAGCTGGGTAGTGCCAGGCCCGTTCGACTAGTAATTTGTAATGCAAAATACAATGTAGTTATCTTGTCTGTTGTGTGATGATTGATGATTAATGATGATGATGACAACAACAACAACAACAACAACAGCAACAGCAGCAGCAGCAGCAGCATACAAGGAAAAATTGTACTCTTCCAACTTCTACTATACAAAGTAGTTTTTCTTAATCTCTGGACAATTCAGCCTGGCTGAGATAGATCAAATGATAATGTAGATTATCTCGGTGTGCTTCCAATTTCACCTTAAACTTATTCTCAACAAAGCCTCTGGGACCGATATTCCTGCCAATAATATGCTAAATCGTTGTCCTCTTGCAGATCTTTGAAAGGATGAGAATACAGTTAACTGTCCACCTTCTGAGATATTTATTACTCCTAGTACTGCTGATGTCAGGGTCACATGATATTTCAATAAGATTTTTTTCATCTTCACACTATGCAGAGAAAGAAAGCCAAAGACACCCTCTTCTGGAAAACACCCAGCACTTCAAGTTTTAATGGCTAACTAATGTTCACTCAAAGGGCTAGCACCTACATATGTAAAATACATGAATTGCATCTTCCAGTTTACTGACATTTTACATTTTTAGGTTTTTAGAATACACTTAGGTATTTTTGGAATTTATATACTGTCTGAAACTGTCACATTTTATTTTGTAACTGAGTTGTGCTCTAAGATTTGTTTGTATTATTAAATTTCTGATGTGAACGGCCCAGAGTAGCTGCAGGTCAAATGGGTTGTAAATCAAACAAACAACTTAAATTCCTTTTCATGTCCTTGTGATTACAATACTACTGGTCTAATAAGATATTGATATGTACTGCCTTTCATATTGTCCCTTTTGTTGTTGTTCAGTCGTGTCCAACTCTTCGTGTCCCTACAATCTAGTAAATTTTATGGCACAGATTTTTAGGAGCAGCTTTCCTAAAGGTACACATTCAATCCAAATTTAAGAAGTGTAACAAGCTGATCCTCTAGTACAGTCTTTAGTTTCAACTCAGCACTCAGGAACTTGAGAAAGAATAGGTATGTTTAAAAAAGTAAAGAAAAGAATATGGTGTGTAGCAGCAGAATAGCTGCCTGTAATGTTAGAGAGAAAGAATAAGAGGCACGTTTCACTCAAAGTCCCTCCAGGGAGCCATAATCACAACTAACAGGACTAATTTACCATTCTAAGTATGCAGCTGGGTAATACTAAATTCGCTCCCTTGCATTACATTTACATTCATTGCAAATTCTGCCTGCATTGCAGCTACTAATGTCCCAAGGTCTCTCTCGGGAAGCATGGCTAACAAGAGTATGCATGTGAAAACTTAAAAGACACAACATTTAAACCGAAAGGCACAGTTTAAACTGCAACTGGTTTATTATTTTTAGAACTGGAGAATTATGTTAGTAAAAGAATTCAATTAATTTTGTAGCTCCTGTAAGATGATGGCTGATAGGCCAATATCAGACCATGGAAGTTGTAGTCCAACACATACAGAAAGCGCTCAGTTTCAGGAGGCAGCTCTAGCCACTGCCCTTTTAAAAGACCTCATTTTTAAAAGACTAATAAACTGAATTATAGACAGGCTTTTCTGGACTATCACCCACTCCTTCTGATACAAAATTTGTATTTTTAAAAATTGCTTACACTTTCTTGTGACGCGTGAATATCTGTGTTTCCCTGAAGAGTTCCCAGGCAGATAACCTTCCCTCCTTCAGTCTTGATATGAATTTTCTGACTCTGAAAGAGAATTAAATACACAATAAAAGAGTTCCTGATTCTTCTAAGAACGGTTTCTCTGTTATAATGGGTTTTAATTTAATTCTCCCAGCTGCTACTTTAAAATGGCACCATAACTGATTTGCTGTATGTACAGCAAGCAAATATCCAGTTGGTCAAGAATTCCTATTTTCTCCCTGCCCGTCTGAAAGATTTCCACAGATAAATTCGTCATTTGCTACCCTCAGATGTGTAGGAGATGTCCTAGGCAAAAGACAGACAAACTGGATACTTGAGAGCAAAGGAAATTTCTGTAGTGGAATTTCCACAACACTTGAGATGCGCAGGTAAAGTTGAGAAATATTTCTGTCTGAAACTCTGAATAGCTGCCATCAATTTATGTAGACAGTGTTGACCTAGAAGCACTAACAGCTCAGAACAAAAAGACATCTTCCCATGCCCAAAATTACTGAGCCTGCTATGTGCTACCAAGTCACTTTTGACCTGTGGTGACACCAGCAGGGTTTTCAAGATGTGGAATGGCTTTCTGTTGTCACCCTCATCTTGAGTGAGTTTTCAGGGCCAAGCATGGATCTGTCTCCAACTTTTCCGGGTCCTAGTCCAATCCTCAACCCCACACAGACTCTACATTACTGATAAATAGAAAATCTACTTGTATGCTTCTCTGAGTTCACTGTATAAAACGGCAACCTCAACTAGAGGCCATGCGGTAAGCCTGTAAGAAATGACCAGGCTGTTTTAATAGTAGATGTTGTTTTGTGATTACTGCTGCTGTTGCTTTTAAATGGTTCAAAATACTTTTTAAATTGTTTTGAACTACATTATTTGCGTATCTCTTCCAATCTGATAATGTGTTTAATATTATAATTTAATAGCCAAAATCCTTTTGCATAGTTATACTAACAGAAGGGAAGTGGCATAACCACACAGTCGCAAATTGCTGCTAATTAACAAGTCTCTGTCTGGATTCCAGGTTATGCGCCAACCTACTCAAATCACACACAATGAGGAATCCAAGTGGAAACTCGTTAATTAGTAGTGATTTGCCACTTTTAGAATGAATTCCATGACTAAACACACACACACACACACACACACACAGAGAGAGAGAGGGGGGGGGAGAGAGAGCAGACACTATTGACAGTTTCAACTGCCACAGCTTACAGAATGAAACTGTAATTCACATTGACCTATTAACTTGACTCTAACATAGCCAGATTAGTTTATTAGCTACTGAGCATGCGATGACACATTCACACTCAAAAACCATGCATGATATACAAATAGATGACACACTGCTTTTGAAAAGAAAGCCTTAAAAAGCATGAGTGAATGTCTTTACACGGACCTTGACTGACTGCAGGACGCTTGCTCCTTTCTCCGCCTCTATTCTGCAGTTATCACATTCCATTTTCTCAACCTTCACACAGCCATCCCTTGATGTTTTGATATCCAAGTCTAAAACCAATTTTAAATAGTGAAAATACATTCAGCTCAGGATAGTGAAAATAAATATAACAAGTGTCACTCAGAGCAATTCAACTTTGATTTCAGTAGTCAGCAATGAAACAGTGATAAAACAAACAATTCAAAGCACATCCTGCTCCTTCAGATCAGCAGAGGAAAAGCCTTTGGCTCTCTAGATATTGTTGGATTGTATCTCCCATCATCTCTGAATACTGATAATTGACAGAGGCTAAGGAATATACACACACATGACTTATGTCTTAGTAATAACTTGGTTTAAGAGTACCTTGGTTTAAGGGCATTTTACAAGACAAGCATACATTTATTCTAAATTTTGCCTTGATCAGCAAGCAATATCTTGCAATACAAGCCCTGGAGCAAGTCACATGATCACGAGTGAGCCTATTGTGGCTCTCTCTCTTTCTCTCTCCCTGCTGATTGTGGGGGAGTGCTGGGAACATTCTGTCTCATATACCACCTATGAATCAGGGAGGAGGAACTTGGGAGGAAATGGGCTCTGTAGTCAGGAAGGATGGCAAGAAAGGATGATGACAGGAGTAGTCAATCAGGTCTTAGGAATCCTAATGGATTTAGGACTATGGGGGTCCAGAAAGTGGAGAGCATACAGTGGATGTCTAAGGATGAAGCTGTAGCGTAAGGATGATACACTGAGAGATGGAGGTCTCTTGGAATGAACAGTAAACTAATATTACTGTCAGATGATAACAGACAGCTTTGAACCCAAATTTCCTGCATTCTAGCTTAACAATTCACATGCTACTACATCACATGAAGCATGCCGACAGAAAAAGAAGTTGCTACCTCAATCTGACTAGCAGTTAGTTGTCTTCAGCAGGTTAAGTTTAAAAAGCTCTGCACAATAAAATGCTAGGGTTCAGAGACCACATCTGATTTTGTCCAGACCACTGAACCACTGAAATGGGAGGGGGGGGGCTCTTACTCCTGGGAACAGATGTGCAACTACACTGATGGAAGTTATGACTGCTGCCCATATTACCAGATCAATAGATAGGGGCTCTTACAATTTGATGGATCTTATGGGGCTACAAAAGTTGGTGGGTAACAACGAATGTATTTGAATAAACTCAAATAACTGTTCTACTCTATAAAAGCACAGTACACAGAATGATGTCAGCCAGATGTCTCATCAATCATCATACCACCTCTTGGGACTGCCTGCAGCACGTACCAAATTTTACAGGAATCTTCACATCCACTGAGGTGGCACTGTCCACGTCATCTGAGAGAATTGTCACTTCCTTGAGCACCTCATCATATTTGACATGAAAACTGCCCAGATCTGAATTGCTGTTTGTACCCTTCGCTGTAACGAACACCTTGTCTGCATTGGGGTATTTGTGTGGGTCCAGGGGGCACAGGGTCAAGTGGCATGGGAGCCTAGCCTTCAGCAGGCCAAAAGGGCTGACCGCCAATGACCACTCTTTGACAGATTTACTGCTTTTATGTTTGCTTGCTTCCGGCTGAGCTGGATCGCTCTTTCCACCACTTGGGCTCCACGCAGATAAACTAACCTGCTGCTGCCAGCCGATGCCTCCACAGACCTGCTGTCGCCCCTGCTTCAACCATCTTGACCACCTCCCTGCTGTGGTCTCTGCTGCCAGGGGCCAACATCTTGGCCACAGAGGAAGCATCCTGCCTGCTCAGTCTTAGCTACACCGCTGCTTAAAGCTGCTTCTGTGCCTTTCTCTGGACAGACACGCGTGTTTATAGGTATGTGTGAACTCCCCTCCCTTTCAAAGCAGAGAGAACGTCCGTCAGATCAGAGACTGGACCTGGAATATTACTTCCTATTTTTTTTTGTAGAAGGACGTTCGCTATACTATCAAATCCCCTTATTAAGCCCATCCCATAAGTTTCATAACAAGCGGGAAACTTGCAGCAGCCCAAAGCCCCGGTTCCATTGCACGTGCCTCCATTCGCATTTCACCAGCGCTTACAGGGGCATACCCCCCGACACACAGGTGGCTGCTGGGAGTTGTAGTTTTCCGTTCCGGGCGGACCCGCCGTGCAAGTGGGAGGTGAGAACTATAAGCCCCAGAAAGGAGCGCGGCAAAGGGAAATTGACCAATGAGCGGGTGGGGAAGGCGGGTGTTTTCTTAACAGGCAGGAATGGAGTAGGCGTGTTGGCCAATTAGAACAGCGGAGAGCGGGGTCCGTGGCCGCCAGGGTGCGACGGCTCCTGAAAAGGAGGGTTCGTTTCCATGGGAACGACAGACGCTGTTGCTAGGCGGCCTGAGCCTCCCAGGCAGCCATCAGGGGTCCCGGGGGAGACAGAGAGAGAGAAAGAGGCGCGGCAACGGGTAAGATGGACGAATTCGGTCCGGCTGGGATGATGAAGGCACACACCCGGGCATGCAAAGCTGGGGTTTTGGAGCCGGGAACTTGGGGACGCTGGCTTAAAAAAGGAAGCTCCCGTGGAGGAGAAACTGGAAAGAAAGGGTTTTAGTTTGAGAAATGAAAGTTGTAGCAATAAACATTTATTCCAAGAATCGCCGATGGGCGATGGAAATTGAGTTTCTGGGTGACTTCAAAGAAAGAATGTAATCTTAAAGTCAGCTTTTCTACCTGTGATATTGGCCGTCGCAGTACCGGTGAACCCAGTCCAAGGGGGTCGTGTGTAAACGTGATTAATGCGTTTGCTTGCAATTCTGTATCCCACATACTGAAAATTAAGCCCCATTGAATCAGTGAGACCTTTGGGGGTTGCATCCTTACTGTGCTCTCTGAATCCTATGAATTCTCTTTGTCACTACCATTATTATCATTTGCAATCACTAAATGATGATGCTACAGCCCTTGGCGGAAGAGCTTAGCAGGCTGGATTTGTTTCACTTTTCTCCTTCCAAGTGGCTCTGATGACATTATGTAGTTGTTGTGGGTTTTTTTGTTTTGTTTAGGGTAGCTCTGTGGAGGAGACCAGGCTGGAAAAGAGTAATTGGAATAAGTCATCCTGAGAGCCAAGTGCTCATAAATTCATTTGCTTTAAAAAGTCCTTATTTATTTATTTATTTATTTATTTATTTATTTATTTATTTATTTATTTATTTATTTTCAAATTTGTATACCACACATATTTCCCGAACGGAAATATTATTATTATATTTTTCAGCTGAAAAGGCTCACAGAGGAGACTATATATAACACTAAAGTAGGCAAGATAATTCTTTCTTGGTTTACATACATACAGTCTTTAAGATATAGCACTGCCGATGCTGTATCTTACATTTAGTATTAGGAAAACCCAGTTGTTGTGTTTGTGTGTAATTTTTCAAGGGGATGCTCCACAGAGGCACCCTAACCTCTCCTTCTATAATGCCATTGAGATGTCCCTCAAACAGATGACACAATTACAGATTTAAATGAAAGAGATGAAGAAACAATTGCACTATGGCCACCTTCTGCCCCCATCGGTCAATGACAAGAACCTGTGTAGTGGTGGCAGCTTGTCTTCAAACACCCTGTCCCTCCAAGAAAGAGAAGATGCTAGCAGCAGACTAGCAGGTTTCTACGAGTAGCTTGGCTTCTCAAATGCCTGGTTCTAGGGATATTTAAAGTCAGGACCTTGGGAAGAAATCTCCTGTGCTGGCAATTACACCAGTAAGAAATCCCTGTGGCCCCTATGGGGAGGGTCCAATGGTATCCTCTTGAGTCTGAATAAGAAAGTGACCCAGTTGGAGTTGTGGTAATGTGGGGAGTGCACCCTGCCCCCCCCC
>JAHTLZ010000180.1:0-23196 GCA_023846285.1 Phrynocephalus versicolor
AGAAGAAGAAGAAGAAGAAGAAGAAGAAGAAGAAGAAGAAGAAGAAGGGAAACAAGGCGGCTTTCAATAATTCAACACAATCAAAACATTAAAATCAAGACAAATTAAAACAGCTCGCAACATGAACTATTAAAAATAACAAAAAAACCAACAGCAGCAATAATAATAAATGTCTCATTCGTGTTTTTTATTTTATTTTATTTAATTTCGGGAGCGGCCAAATTGGGGGGAGGATGCGTCTTCTAGGTGAATTCATATTTGCACGAATGTTCATCTTTTTTTCCTAAATATTAAATGGCAGTTAGAATAGCTAACGATAGCCCGAAACGAGTCATCGGCACTAAACGAGAGCCACTGCGCAGGCGCGAGCCGTTCCCGCCCTCGCGCCAGGCGGCCCGAGGTCGCGAGGCCGTCGCGTATTATTGACGCACTCCTAGACTCAGCACGTAATCGAAGCCCTTTTCTCTTCCCAGGGTCTCAGAGAAGCCCGGTCGGCTTCTTCTGGCGGCTTTCCCGCCTTCCAAGCAGCAACCACGTGACCTGGCGAACCGCGACTTTGCCTTCCCCGGCTGTCAATGAATAACGCATGCGCAGTTGGCGAAACCACCCACGTTGCTCTAGCTTCGATGGGACTTAGAAGTAGTAGAATAAAGAGTGAAACCGCCGAGTCGATCCAGTTTTTTTTTTGCTCGTAGTAATAGTAGCACGATGGCTGACGTTATTGCGTCACATATTTATTTTATAGCTACGTGTGGATGAGAGATCAAGGATTCTTAAGTGCTTTGGGGGGTAATGAAGGCTCTTCTAGAGTCTGGAACTGACTTTTCCTGTACTCTGCAAGCTATTTATACAGTATAAGGAAAGTGGAGCCAGAAATCTGAGTCCGCCATCAGTCCTGCCAACCATGCTTATGATGCACTGAAGGGGTGCCCAGGTAAGCAAAAAGGGTTTGCTTACCCTGGGCACCCCTGGACATTCGTCAAGAATGGCTCGTTCTCGTTTGCAAGCTCCTTTGCAAACGACACCTGGAAGTTCGATTTGGAAAAGAGATTTGCACCCTGCACATGCCTAAGAGAAAATAAAGCTTTTAAATGGTTAAAACAGAAAGCATATTTTCGACAGAAAGCATATTTTCGTTTTATTACAAGCAAAGCCTGTCTTTTCCCCATTTGCCTTTCCTTTCCAAAGGGTTTGTGGCTAAACTGAGCAAACACCATCGAGTTATGCCTCCCCCCCAAAGCTATGGGGTTGGTGGGAGTTGTAGTAGGCAAAAATATCTGCTGCGGAGGCTAGCACATGGACATCTGGAAAGGCATTTCTTCCTTAGAACTGCTGAAACCGCCTTTAAGGCACAGCCATCCTTCCAAGGCAACGGACTGATGTTTGCCCGTCAAAATCTGAGTTCACAATACGTGCTTGTAAAGCAAAAGAGGAACTGGAGAACAGCAACAAAATGCATGCCATTTATATACCGGGCCTGAATCCCCTTTTGAATTTTATTTTTGTGGTAAGGTGGAGGTGCAACTGCCGATTCGTCCAACTGTGATATGTTTTTAATCAATCCAATATCACAGCAGAAAGGCGGTTGTGCTGTACAATCCTAAGCATATTTGCTAAAATGAGAGCGTCCACGTACAACAACCCATACTTAATGGGTGTCTGGAGGCGTTGCATAGGTGTGACTTTGATACACACCAGGCCACTGTCCATTTTAGGAGCCTATTCAGGCCAATGTGCACCTAAAAGCCTCTTCAGAACAGGGTGGGGGAAAACCAAGATGAGCTATAAATTAGAGGCCTTATCAACTTTCCTCAGACTGAAGAAGCTACTTGGATTAGTGAAATGTTTCCATCTCACGAGAGAAGAAGTCCAGTTGGCGTGACTCAACTTCTAGTTATAACGGGCAGTATTTTTTTTATTCTAGTGATTCAAAATAAAATAATAATTTATTGTCATTGTGTGTATATACACAGTATACACATACAACGAAATTCAGATTTTTTTTTTCCATCCAGAAAATTCCGGTTGTCCCTGAATGGGGCTAATCCACCAACCAAAACATGTCATTTCTGCTCTGCTGTATCTCGGAGTGCTGAAAAACAGCATTATCCACACCGAGTTCCAACATGCTTTAAAACGGGGAGGGGTCCACAATCAAGGACGGTAATCAAATGTTTTTTTGTGATCATTTTTGTTACAGCTGCTTCTTTTTCCCTGATCAAAATAATTGCTGACTGTAGCCTTCACCCTTTTACTGTTTATGTGACTGTCCAGGAAGGGAGATAAAGGGTTAACATTTATGCCCAAATAAGGAGCGTGGAGGCAGGGCCCTAAGGCTTAAATTGCTCCACCTGGGGTATAGTACAGTGTGTGTGTTGTGTCCTTACAGTCGCGACCGACTCTTCATGACCCTATGTCCATGGAGTTTTCTTGGCAGGAATACTGGAGTGGCTTGCCAGTTCCTACTCCAGGTGCCTACAGCACCTGGTATTCCCTGGTGGTCTCCCATCCAAGTACTTACTAACCATGGCCGACCCTGCTTAGCTTCCGAGATCAAGCGAGATCGGATGTGCTTAGGGCATCGAGGCAGTACAGTAGTTAGATTCAAATAGGGAAACTGCACGCTTAAGATAGGCTGAAATTAGGAGCATCTATCCTGAGGGATAGGGTAAAAATAGGGAAGCTGCACACTTTGTTAAGGCACTGAAGAAGAGACCAGATCTGTATGTCCCTTCCCCTTCTGCAGTTCTACGAATATAAGATTACAATGTTTTAAATGTGAGTTCCAGTGGAGTTCTTCCCTCTTATATATCCGTACTTCATTCTCCTGCCCATCTTGATTCTCAAGTATCCTTGGAAACAAACGTTGAGGGAGCGAAAGAGAGAGAGAGAGAGAGAGAGAGATGACACACAGATGGTCGCACCTCACCTGTGGAACCAGGTTCCCCAAGAGATTCGCCTGGCGCCCTCACTACAAGCCTTCAAAAAATTACTGAAAACCTGGCTTTATAGGTTGGCCTTCCCTGATCATTCTGTTTCTACCAACTTATATAAATAGGACGCTGTTCTTTCCCCCCGCTTTATGATAATTTTCTACTAGTTATTTTTTTCCCCCATTTGTTCTTATTTTGAATTGTCAAATCATTTCGATTTATTGTATTTGTGCTCATTTGTTCTTTTTATGATGATGATTTGATTATTTGGTCTGATTGATTAGTTTTCATTTACCATTTAAAGTTGTTTAATCTGTTTTTGTATATGTTTGTAAACTGCCCAGAGTTAGCTTTTTTGCTAAATGGTTGCGGTATATAAATCCAATAAATCAATCAATAAATAAGATGCACGTCTCAATTCTTACGAAGGTTTTTATGCAATCGATACAACACCATGAAGGAAACAAGGATTGGGAGGGGTAAACTTTTTTTGTGCATTTTTGTTCTTTTTATTTAAAAAAAAAGAAACAAAAAGGGGAAATCCAGCTACAGGAACCTCTATCTTCCTCTTCCTCCACAGCTCCCCCCCGGCCACCCCTCCCCTCCCCAAACCCTTCCCTCGTGTGACTCGACTCCCCCCCCACCCCGCCCACCCCACAATTAATTCCCACAGTTTCAGCCATATTACACAAGACATATTACATATTTATAAATATAAACCCCCACCCATGTGGAGAGATTGGGGAGGGGGAGGGATGGGAAAGGGGGGGAATAGAAACCCCTCCCCACCCTCTGTTTTTATGTTACAGCACATGAATCGGAGGTGTGTAGGGGGAGGCGAGGCGAGTGGGTGGGTGGGAAACAGCAGGGCTGTGGGGAGAGCGGAGAAATAAAACAACAAACCAACAGGGGGGAAAAGAGTTGCTACCTATAACCCATTTCATCGTAGCCCCAGCGGTCCATCGCTGCTCCAGGGAGAGTGGGCCGGTAAGCCGGAAAAGGCTGATATACCTGGTGGCGACCAAGTACCAGGAGAGGCAGGTCCACCGGGCCGAGCCGACGGCCGTTTCTTGTTATTATTTTCTTTCCGTTTTAAAAGCCACACAGGAGCACCTGTTGACGGGGGAGCGGTTCCCCGATGCCGACCCTCGCAAGGAGGCCGGGGTGGACCCTCCTCCTTTCGAGCCGTGGGGCATCCCGAAGCAGACACGACCGGGCCCGTGGCACCGACCGGGCTCGGGTGGCCTCTGGCATGTCCAATTTTTAACATCAAGAGAGAGGTGGGGGCAGCGAGTCCCAGGCAAGCTGGCCTGGGGCGTCGGCCTTTCCCCCCGAGGGGACCCCCCCCAAAAAGCCTCAATCGTCACCCCCTTCGTCGCTGGAGTCGGAGTTGGCCGGCATCATGGGGTCGTCGTCGAGCAAGGAGAAGTCCCGCTCCGAGCTGGCGTAGCCCTGAGACAAGTCGTCCATCTCGTCTTCCTCCTCCTCCTCGGGCTGGGGGTGGCCCAGGTGCAAGGTGCCCGTGGCGTAGCCAGGGTGGCTGAGGGCGGGATGGAGCAGGGTGGCGGAAGAGGAGGCAGCTGCTGCCGCCGCCGCAGCGGTGGCAGCGGCGGCGGTCGAAAAGGGCATGTACTGCAAGGGGGATCCGTGCGCCGGCCCGGCCTGGAAGTGGGCGTGGTGTAAGGACAGGGGCCCCGCGGCTCCGAGCTGGACGCGGCCGGCCCCCATCAGAGCCATCATGTTAGAGAACTCCATGGGGGTCTGGCGGCCTCGTTTCTGGGCATTCTCGGCCCCGACGGGTCCCAGCAGAAGTCGGTTGGCGGTGGGATCTTGCAGAAACCCCTGGGGGGGGGGGAAAGAGCAGAGAAAACAGGATTGGTTTTTAGCTTCCTTTTGTTTCTGTTCTGCTTTCCCCCTTTTATTGTATAGACCCAAAGACAGCTTGAAAAAGGACATGGGGACACACACACACACACGGACACACACACGGACACAGACACACACACACACACACAGAGGGGACAAGTTTTAGAATGAAAGATGCAAAAATATTAAGAAAAGACTGGCAATTATTCTCTTCCTCCTCCTCCTCCTCCTCTTCTTTCTCTTAGCGTTTGTCCCGCTTGGTGGGGTCTGCTATTCCCGTTTTGGCCCTCCACTTGGCCACGAGTGGGAATAGGTGCGGGATATAAATGTGAAAATAAATAAATAAATAAATAAAATGGTCAAATATCAAATATGGAAGACGTTCAAAGCCTGCCCGAACTGCTGTTAAATTCGCTTGCCTCTGCACCCTGTTGGCCTGCCTGAAAAGGAAGGCTTTCATCGCACGCAGTAGAAGGATAATGAGAAAGAAAGCATCGCTTCTAGTGGAAGAGAGTTCCACCTGCTAGAAACAGGCACACTTTCATATCCTTTTAAAACATAAGAGATAGTGGGGCAGGGCAGAAAGAAAGGGTCTCTTTCTTGGATCTGAGAACCTAGGGAGAATTAGAAGGGCCAGACGGCTCTTCAGATCGTTTGCCGAAGAGGAAGAGGAAGAACTCATCTTAACAGTAGAAAGAATTTCTCCCCTCGGTCGTCTCCTGCAAGATGTCAAAACAAGAAACGTAACAAGGATTTTAAAAGTTGAATGTGTCAGCACTCTTTCCGAGTGTTCCTATGGGAAGATGGGCAGTATAAAAATGGACTAAATAAATAAATAAATAAATAAATAAATAAATAAATAAATAAATAAATAAATAAATAAATCAAACTTATATACCGCACCTATTTCCCCAAAGGGGGCTCAGGGCGGTTTACACAATACCATAGCAAATAAACAGATAAAACAATAAAACAATCAACAGCGGTGTCCAGGACGGCAGAAGGGCAGCGAATGGAGGGGGTGGGGTGGGGAAAAAAAAGGTTATCCCTGGAAGTTACCAAAGGCGTCCTTAAATAGCCATGTTTTTAAGGCTCTCTTGAAGGATGCCAGCGATGGAGCTTGCCGCCACTCGACCGGCAAGGCATTCCAAACAGACGGGCCAACCACCGAGAAAGCCCGGTTACGAGTGGTTGTCTTACGGGCTTCCCTCGGCGTGGCAATCCGGAGCGAGAGGGCCTGGGAAGAACGGTGGGTCGGGCCAGATCTGAGCGTCGGGAGATACGCTCTGCCAGATAGAGAGGGGCCAAGCCATGGAGGGTTTTGTAAACCAAACAGTTGCTGTTAGGCCTCGTTCAGATCAAGAAAAAGCTTCCAGGGTTTCATCACCTTCTTGCCGTTGGCTGAGATGCCCGCTGCCTGCATCCGCTCCAGCCCCACCAGGCAGCTCGTCTCGATCGGAACTGGCTTCGGAAACCGGGGCCACCTGTGCTTCCGACGCTCCTCCATGTACTTGAAAATAAAAAACATAAGAACATAAGAAGAGCCGTGCTGGATCAGGCCAAAGGCCCATCTAGCCCAGCTTCCTGTATCTCACAGTGGCCCCACCAGATGCATCTGGGAGCGCATGAGACTAGATCTCTGTCTCCTGATACCACTCCCCTGTATCTGGCCCTTGAAGTACCCTGGTTTTAAGCCTGGAAATGACACATATCTATCATGGTTTGTAACCTGGGATGGACTTTTCCTCCAGGAATCTGTCCAATCCCCCTTTGAAGGCATCCAGGCCAGATGCCATCAACACATCCTGTGGCAGGGAGTTCCATAGACTAACAACACGCTGGGTGAAAAAAAATATTTTCTTTTGTCTGTTCTTACTCTCCCAGCCCTCAATTTGAGAGCCCTCAATTGGCGAGATGAAGAAGCAGAGCAAGACTTAGCTTGCATCAAATGGGATCCAGGAACCTCCGTCCCGTTCATTCATCGCAGGCGTTTATATCGAACCCAGTATACGTAGCTTGTTCATGGACTGAAACACCCAGAAGCCTCCGTCGCTAGCTATGCCAGGCAGGATTTTTGGGAGTTGCAGTCCAAGAACATCTGGGGACTCTTAAGGTGGGAACCGCTGTCCTGATCAACTGGTACTGAAAGCCATCCAGTCCTGGACCACCAGCTTTCACCACCACCAGCTCTTAAGACAGGCATGTCCAAACTTCGGCCCTCCTGATGTTTTGGACCACAGCTCCCAGAATTCCAAGCCTGTATGTCCAATAGCAAAGGACCGTGGGAGTTGCGGTCCAAAACATCTGGTGGGCCGACGTTTGGACATGCCTGTCTTAAGAGACCTGAAGCCAAGTCAGCCACAACCCGGCATAGAGGGGGACATCACAGGGAGGAGAGCTCAGAAGACCTCGACTCAAATATTTTCTTCTGCGGTCAGTTTGGAATAAGAAAATGAGACAAGCTGAGTATAAAACGGCTAGGCTGAGGATAAAACAGAACATGGCGGGAGAGGAGACCTACGTTAAGATCCAGCCAGGGAGCCGCCCTGAGAGAGCCATCCCTGAAGGAGGCGAAAGGGATGGAGTGAGACTCTAGGGCAGTCCTGTCCAAACTTCGGCCCTCCAGATGTTTTGGACCACAACTCCCACAGTCCTTTGTCACTGGCAATACAGGCTTGGAATTCTGGGAGTTGTGGTCCAAAGCATCTGGAGGGGCGAAATTTGGACACCCCTGCTCCAGGGCCTTCTCGGCAGCTGCCCCCAGGTTATGGAATGCCCTCCCAAGTGAGATCCGCCTGGCGCCGACACTGATGACATTTTGGCGCCAGGTAAAAATCTTCCTGTTTCTGAAGTTTTTTTAAATTGACATAACATAGGTTGTGGGTCCTGGTGGCAATTTTAGTGTTTAGTGTTTAAATGTTTTTATTGTTTTAATTGTCCATTGCCTTTCTAACGTTTTAACTGTTCATTTTAACTATAAGCCTCCCAGAGACCTTTGGGTAGTGGGCGGCATATAAGTTGTATGTATGTATGTATGTATGTATGTATGTATGTATGTATGTATATATGAATAAATAAATAAATAAATAAATAAATTTGCTGGAGTTTCTTAGGGAAACAGCAGGACAAGGTGGCAGCCCATCTCTCATCCAGGTTAAGTAAGGGATCTCCTGGGTACCGCCAGGGGGTCATCTCAACAGGCGGTGGAGGAAGCCAGGTCCGTCAAAAGCCAGGAGGCTTCCAAAATGGTCCGAGTGGGGGGGGGGGGGTCAGGTACGGCTGAGAAACCAAGAAGCAACCAAAATAACCCTTACAGCCAGGAAGCGGTTCACTGAACTTAGATTTCAACAGATACCCTCCGCTTACCTTGAAGGGAGATACAAAATAATTCCTGTTTTAGAACGTAAATGTGTCTATGGCTGCAATCAGATGGAAGACGCAATCCACTATTTACTATTCTGCCCTCTCTTCAAGAACCCCAGAGATAGATTTTGATTGCCTATCACCCAGATGTTCCCTAACTGTACCCATGAAGAAACAGTAGTGATGCTCATTGACAACCAGACATTCATTGCTTATCATGTAGCACTCTTTGCATTGGCAGCTAAGAAGTTAAGGTCTGGGTTTCTCAAGGATTCAAATGCCACCCAACATAAAGGTCCTGAGTTCAGTGGGAGCTGTTGCTAATCCTTCTAAATCATGTTTTAAAAATTGGTGTTTTTAAAAGTGATTTTTAAAGGCTACAATCTCTTTGGTTCTACGCATTGTGGATTTGTCAAGGCTTACGGTCATAAACAATGACGTCTTTGATGATGATGAACCCTTACCGCCAGGAAGCGTGGATCCACCGCATACTCCGGGTGGGCCTGCAGCCAAACCTCGAGGTCTGCCCGTCGGGGAGCTGCGTCCCCCACCAGGAGGGTCCCGTCCGTCTTGTTCACCACGGGGATCCGGGCCTCCAGGTCGATGTCGGGGCCACGCAGGGACTCCAGGCACTGCAGCTCCAGCTGGGGGACCAAGGAGAAGAAGGGCGGACACTGAGAAACGAAGCCCGCCCAACCACTGGAACCTCCCCTGATGCCTCTTGCAGCTCCAGCTGCACAGATTCTCTCTCTCTCTCTCTCTCTCTCTCTCTAGTATTTAAGTAATTTTATTGGGTTTTTTGGGGAGAAGAAAGGGGGAATGAGGGGGAGGAGGGGGGAATACACTATAAAAATTCCATTGAGTATATCAAGTCTAAAATAACAAATTTAGCATATTAACAAATCACCAAATAGTATCACAATACTAATAAGTTTGTTACTTCTTGCCATCTTTTTTTGGAAATCTCTTCGTAGTCCCCCTTTAGAAAACCAGAGAGCCTGTCGATTTCAATACATTCTCTTATCTTTTCGTGGAGGTTTCTCTCTGTTGGCACTTCTGGTTGTTTCCAAAATTTCGCATACAATATCCTTGCTGCAACTATTACATGATGAAGTACATATTTCTGGTCATATGAGATATTAATATCTACTATATTTAATAGAAAAAATTCTGGTCTAAGCTCTAACTTAATGTTCAAATCTCTCTCTCTCTCTCTCTCACACACACACACACACACACACACACACACCCTTCCTCCCTCTTTTACCTCCACCATCTTTTTATTGCTTTTCTTTTGGGCGAGGGCGGGGCGATCCCGCACGGTGCCGTTGGGGATCAGCTTGTGCTTCTGGAAGGTCAGTTTGATCCCCTCTTCCTAGAAAAGGGAGACAAGGGTTAAGGGACTCCATGAATTGTTTATTTCATTTTATTGCACTTACAGTGGACCCTTGTATAACAAACAGCTTGTATAACATAAAATTTGTACATCATAAAAAATTCCGGAGATAGGGGAAATTCGCTTAACATAATTGCCTATGGGGAGAATTTGTACAACATAAAAATGGGATCACTCCATTTTCAATGCATTCCTATGGGAATTTGTATAAAGGAAAATTTGTTTAACATAATTTCTTTTGGAATGAATTAATTCCTTATACAAGGTACCACTGTATTTTATTTTATTGTCACCTGAATAATACAGCATATCGTCTGGAAGTTGAGTCATGGCTACTGGACTTCTTTTTGAGAGAGAGAAACATTTTGCGGTTCATCCAAACAGCTTCATCGATGAAGCTGTTTGGATGAGCAGCGAAACGTTTCTATCTCTCAAAAAGAAGTCCAGCAGCCATGACTCCACTTCCAGTCTAAAACTAGGTACCGACAAATACTAAAGAGCAAGGCAAAGTAGACCATCACACAATAACATACAAAAATCCGGCAAGAGGCAAAAACAAACAAACTAAAGGCTGGGGGAAAGAAAACAGCCAACAGGGGAACACAAAATAAGTTACCGATTGCCAAATGCTTCCTTAAAAAGCAAGGCCTTTAATGCCTTTTTAAAGGCTGGGAGGGATTCAGTTTGGCAAAGGCTACTCTCCAGAGTGTTCTCCTTCATTTCATTCCATTCCAAAGCTTAGAAACCAGCTGCCCTAAGAGGTGAGGCCTGCTGCTGCCCCTGTTCTGTCATTTCTCCCTAAGACAGTGGTTCTCAACCTGGGGGTCGGGACCCCTTTGGGGGTTTGAACATCCGTGCTTCCGTTTCCCCGGTCTAAGCGTTTCAGAGTATTAGCGGCAGCGATGTGCCAATTCCGGGGGGAAACACAAAAGAAAAAGTATACAGATGGTTGGTCTCTTATTTTTTTTAGGATGGAAGTGGGAGGTTAAATGCAACCCCTGTTCAAATGTGTAAATAGCAGGTGCCTAAGGTGGTTAATTAATTAATAAGTAAGTTTATAAGGCATGTCACTATGTTATGTTAATGTTTCTCTTGCTTTTTGTCTTTTCCCTTTCGTTGGTAAAATTTAAAAATAGAAAAAAATTAAATTTTTTTTTTATAAAAAGTATACTAGAAAAGCCCTTCAGTTCCATGACATAATATGACAATATCAACCAAGAAGATCCAGCAAGGTTTCTACTGTTTGCCTGATTCCAACAAACACGTCTTGGGTGCCTTTCCCCCTACGGCAGCCTTTACGTGGTTGGCCACTCGGTTTCTTTGGTTCTCGAATGGGAAACTGAAGCTGACGCCATGACGAACCTGAGGGCATTCTCTAGAACTGGGAAAAGTCCCTTTATGAGGTAACCTCTCCCAATCATTCCCCTTGCCAGCTAGGTCTCTGGAGCAGATTTATTTAAAATTATATCATTTACAGGCCACCTTTCCCCTCATAATGAAGACCCAAAGCTCCCAACAAATTAAAACAGCAAAATTAAAAAACACAACATATCCTATTTTTAAAAACAATGGTGCATACTTTCTTTGGCCTGCTGTTCCAGTGGAACTTTCCCCAGGATCTAACAATCTGCCTTTTTATACATATAGCTTTCATAGTACAGTAGGACCCCCGTTTTACACTGATTCATTAACCACTGATTCAGTTATCCACGGTTGGCAGAAGAAAATGAATAAATAAAATGCAGCACCTGCAAAGAAAGGTACTGTTGTAAAACAGCAGTTTTTGGTTTTCTCTCTTACCCACGGTTTTTGTTATCCATGGCCTGGAACTGATCCCTTGCGGATACCGGGTCCTACTGGATACAATTTGGACCCCTGTATCCACGAGAGCTTAGTTCTAAGCCCTCTTGTCAATGCTGAAATACACTGGACACTATTTTATCAGCAGGCACTATATAGTAGGATCCTCGTACCTTTCAGGGATTGGTTCCCCCTGCCCATGGATACTGAAATCTGTGAATTGTGAATGCTCAATAGTAAAGGGGAGAAATAACCCAGATTTTTTTTAAAAACATGCACTACCAGAACTGGACACTAGATAGCAGCAGATACAAAGCTAGGGGACTAAGTGAAATCTGTGGATATGGGGGTCCACCAGCAGTGGCTCCCTCTAGTGGCCAGTTCTGGAAACTTCATCATTACACGTTCCCTCAGTGTAAGGAGTGTTCTTAATTCAGGAAGCTCCAGGGATGGGCACCAGGCGTATTTGGGGATTCTGTGTCAGCACAAGAACCCTCCCTGTCACCCCCGGGCTCCTCCTCCTCCTGCCTTCCACTCACATCTTTGATCTGCACGGTGAATTCCTTCTCTTGGCCGCCGTGCCGGAGGCGGGTGAAAGACGGGGCGCCTTCTTCCTGATTCCCCGCAGCCAGCGGGCAGATGTGGGGGATGGGCGAGCTGGTGTACTCTCCGTGCAAGCGGGGCAGCCCCTCTCCGTGGCCGATGCAGGAGCCCAACTGCGTGGTGGGCCACTTCCCAGACAGCACCGCCTGACACACCAAGTCGATGCGGTGGATGAGAACTCGATCCTGGGCGGGGGGGGGGGGGGGGCAGAACAGAGACGGAAAAGGCGGCCGTCAGCCCCCGCCAGCAGCGTGGCTTGGGTCCCATCGGAGCTCTTCCCCTTTGGGACCCAGATCCTCCGGAATCTTCCGCCGCTCTCCCGCTACTTCCCGGATCCCCGTCAGTCCCCGTCTTCCGCAAACCATTCAAATCCATTTCCTTTCGTAGACCCGAAACCTGCCTCTAAACGCAGGGAAGGGGGGGTCCACTGGTGAGTCAGCTAGGCTGCCATCCACTGACCCACGGTCCAGGAACCACGGGAGATGGTGACACCCTGGACATCGGGCAGCCCTGTTTCACAGGGGCAGAGGGAAAGCCATCCTTTGAGAGGTGAGGGACCCCTCCGTCCAGGAAGCCGCCGCCAATGGGATGAGATGAAGAGTTACAGCCCGGAACCTTTGAAGAAGGCTCTGTACTACCGTAGGGATGGGCAGGAAACGAAAAACGAAATGCTGTTTCGTTGTTTCGTTACATAACGAAACGAAACGAGGAAGCAACATTTTGTTAGAGACGAAAACGAAACAGTCATTTCCCCAACGAAACGAATCATTTCGTTCCTTCTCTGTTTGGGCTCCCGTCCAACGGATAGAACTCGGTGCCGACTTGGCTAGGTTTAAAGGGCTCCAGACATTGACAGCTCGGCAGGTGCCCTTTAAAAATGGCCCCCGGAGTCCCGGGCATCAAATCAGGTGGCTCTAGGACCCATGGGAGCCATTTCGTTTTTTTAAAAAAAATTCATAAGAAACGAAGCTTAAACAAAACGGGGGTGAGGACGAAACGAAACGAAACGTTAGTTATCCGTTTCGTGCCCATCCCTACTCTGTACTCATCAGGAAGTTGGACCACGGAGTTTCTGTGGCAGACACACGCTTTCCCCTCTGCCCGGCCCCTTACCTTTGGCCACTCGTGGGCCCACTGGCGTTCCTGCAGGAGCAGGTCTGAAGCACTGGGCTGTGGGGAGTTGCCCTCGTGGGAGGTGGGCAGGGACAGGAGCGATTCCTCCTCTTCAAACAGCTTCCCTCCGCATGAGGCCTCTTCACCTGAGGAGGAAGGAGAGGCGGAGGAAAAAGCGGCTATTAAATGCTGGCCTGCTTAAAACAAAACAAAACAAAAAACCGACCATGCCTCTGCCCCGGTGTCAAAACAGAGGAGCGCTTTCAGCACAGAGTGGGCCATGGGACCCAAGAACGGTTCCCCGCGTTCATTTCATTCTATTCTGAGACGGGTCCACAAACCCTAGATCAGTGTGGTACTCGGAGCCCTTTCCGAGGGCACACAACATCTCACACACACACACCCCGCTCCTCACAGCCACAGCAGTTCCCTCTCCACTCAACAGCACGCCCCTGTGCTCTGTGGGGAACCTTTCTCTGCGGGTATGCTTCCTTGGGGGCGGGGGGGGGGTTACAGTTGAAGGCACACCATCCTGACTTTGCCACGTTGCACATCCCTAAGGGGAAGTGACTTTCTATTTCCTCTTCAGCTTTGCTTTGAGGCAAAGGCTAAAGGGCATTTGCTCCCTATTAGAGGCGATGTTTTCTTTAGTAATCCAAAGTGTATTCATCCACATTAGGTACCTCAACAAAAAGGGGGCTGCTGAGGCAGACACGTCAGACTTTCTTGGTTCTGTGTCTGAATCTCAGATGGCTCTGAGAAACAGCATCTCTCTCTCTCTCTCTCTCTCTCTCTCTCTCTGTGTGTGTGTGTGTGTGCGCGTGCTTTCTTTGCTCTCCTAAAATCAGTTGGCTTGGCACTTTCCCAGCAAACTCCCACCGTGCTCTGTGCAGAAAGCTGGGCAAAGGGCAGGTAGTGGTTTGTGGGCTCTTCCGTAGGCCCGTAGTCCTCCTTTTAGGATGCCCGGAGCGGTGTGGTTGGACAGTAAACAGGGGCTACGAAGGAGCCCACCAGCTGCCGCCAGCCCCCTCTCCCGGCTTTCCTAACAGTGTAGCACCCCACCTGCCTCTCTGCCCAGGGGAGAGAGGCGGATGGGGTGCTACTTTTTGGGAAAACAAGGATCAAAGAGCAGGTTTTGAATTTCCCGCAGCCCCAGCGAGGGAATAAATAATAGTTCCTCCAGTATCACAAGAAACCAGCAATACTGAGGCTTTGGCAATACGAACACTGCAGAACTTGGGAAACCCAAGCTCGGATGGCCACTCCAAAATGAAACTAGGTCGATCTTTTTACTAGTTTAATCTTTCTCAGCCAGAGCCAACATCCCAAGGCGAATGCAAATATAACAGGGCTGGCTGGGCAAGGCATGGTGAAGGGGGTCCCTTGACGTCTTTGGGGGAACAGATTAAAATAGCCCTCAAAGAGTCTTTGAAACATCGCTAAAGTGGACTAAAAAGGCAAATCAGAAATCATCCACCCGTGCCACCCGACCCTGGGTGCCCCAGATGTTCTTGGACTGCAACTCCCAGCAACCCTGGGCCAGCACAGCTGGTGGTAAACGCTCCTGGGAGTTGCAGTCCAAACACATCTCATAGAATCATAGAGTTGGAAGAGACCTCAAGGGCCATCCAGTCCAACCCTCTGCCATGCAGGAACCCCCATCACAGTATTTCCGACAGATGGCCATCCAGCCTCTGTTTAAAGACCTCCAAAGGAGGAGACTCCACCACCCTCCTTTGTGACAGCATATTCCACTGCCAAACAGCTCTAACTGTCATGAAGTTCTTCCTAATGTTCAAATGGAATCTCTTTTCCTGTAGTTTGAAACCATTGCCCCGAGTCCTAGTCTCTGAAGCCATGGAAAACAAACCTCCTCCCTCTTCAATATGACATCCTTTCAGATATTTAAACATAGCTATCATATCCCCTCTCAGTCTTCTTTTAGAGAGGCTAAACATTCCCAGTTCCCTAAGCCATTCTTCATAAGACATTTCCTCCAGACCCTCAACCATCCTGGTCGCCCTCCTCTGGATATATAACTGTGATGAAGTTCTTCCTAATGTTCAATCTGGGGTCCCCAAAGTAGGCCACCACTGGTGGAGCAAATAGTTTCCCCTCCTTTTGGGAGGAAAGGCAGTGCGAATGCCCCACGAGGCCAAGAAACCCTGTGCCCCCAAACTTAGGAACTCGGGATGCTTGCTAAGCCTTCCCGGGAAGGCATCCACCACCAGGAGGGAGGGAAAGAGGCCGAAAGAGACGGAGAAAGAGGAGACCCGGCGCCGCTCACCCTCGCTGTCGTCGGAACAACCCGAGGTGGAAGAGCAGGAGGAGGAAGCCGAGATCTTGCTCAGGTCCAGCTCCGAGTCCGAGTCGTCGTCGGCAGCCTCTGTCTTGGCGGGGAGAGGCTGGGCTCGGGGCTGCCCCGGGAGCTCGTGCAAGGGCGGCGGTGGGGGCAGGAGCAAGGGGGACGGAGCCGCCGTCCCGCTGGCCCCGGGAAGAGGCAGCCCAGAAGGCGGCTGCGGCGGCTGCTGTGGAGGTGCTGGTGGTGGGGGCGGCGGGGGCAGGGGCGGAGGCAAGGGCGCCGTCAGCGGGGGCGTCCCCGTACCCCCTCCGGCCCGGCCGTGCAGGTGGCTGAGGCGGGCCGCCAGGAAGGAGAAGTCCGGGTCTTGCATGATGGTGTGGTCGGTCTGGCTGAGACCGTGGCGGGCCACCCCCCGGAGGAGCTCGCCGTCGTGGCGGCCGCACTGCCACCAGGGCGGCATCTCCGGCCCGGGAGGCTGGCAGAGGGCGAGGCGCTCCTCCAGGAGCGGGTGGCAGAGCACTTGCTCCCGCAGGCGGCGCAGCAGGTCGATGCGGTAGAGGGTGCGCGAGGCCCGCTCCTCCGTGATGGGCTCGATGAACAGCGTCGGGTCGGGGGACTCTGCGGGAGACGGGAAGAGGCAGAGGCGTGGCAAGCGTGGCCGTTTCCCCCCCGTGTATAAGACTGTCTCTTTTGTCTAAAATCAGGGGTGCCCAAACTTTTTGTAAGGAGGGCCAGATTTGGTGGCTGAGAATGTGTCAGGGGCTGGTTGCTCCCCGGCCGAGCCACCCCACTGAAAGCCCCACCCACTGACCCATAAGCCCCACCTACTGACCCCTTGCAACCCCACCCACAGGAAGGATGGCAGGGACCAAGGGAGGGAGGGAGGGAGGGAGGTGGAAACCAAGAGAGGAAGGAAGGTGGAGGACAAGGAAGGGAGGGAGGAAGGAGGGTGGGGACCAAAGGAAGCACAGGGAGCCGTGGCCACAGGTCGCCCCTTGGAAGAGGTGATCTGTGCGACCTTGCAAGCCCCCAAGCCCCCCAGTGGCGGCTCGCCCTCTAGCCCACCCCAAAGCTCCTTGGCGGTGGCAGAGGCCCACTGGCCTGGCCACACCCCCACCATCCCCTGCAGGGCTGGTGGTGGCAGACTGCCCAGCCGCCCAAGCTTTCCAGCGGTGTCAGTGTTGGCAGATGATTTAAAAAAAATGGGACGAAGGAGGGGGAGGGAGGGGCAGGCCGGCCAGCCGCGGTCCACTCAGAATGGCCTAACAGGCCAGATTTGGCCCCCCGGGCCGGACTTTGGACAGGCCTGGTCTAAAATGGTTAAGGTTGAAAACTGAGGGTCGTCTGATACACGGAACTAAGCTGAGGAGAGAGCCGTGTGCTTGTGCTGTACAGTACAACCTGTCCTGCAGGTAACACTGTGCTCACAACCTGGGGTTCAGTCCCAGGTATCAGGTTCAAGGTTGACTCAGCCTTCCATCCTTCTGAGGTCGGTAAAATGAGTACCCAGCTTGCTTGGTGGGGGGGGCACAATGTGTAGCCTGCATACTGTAATCAAACTTTAAACCGCCCAGAGACTACTTGGAAGTGGAATGGGGCAGTCTATAAGCAGAACACTCTTTTTGTGAAACTGTCATTTTGGGTTGGAAACGTGGAAGGGTTGGGCGTCTTATAGACAGAGGAAATATCGTCATCGCACTAGGCATGCTTTGCGCCATAAGGAGGGAAGGTTCTTACAGCCGCAGCAGCTGCTGGAGAAAGCAGAGGGAATTGGACCCAAACCAGATCTCTCGTCTGTTCAGCACCAGCTCTGAGGAAAAGACCCCAGGTGCAAAACGGAAGAAAAATAAGTCTAGGTGCTGAATGCTCGACTAGGCTGCGGAAAATATATAGAATCATAGAATAATAACGGTGAAGGGGGCTATAAGGGTATCGAGTCCAACCCCTTGCTTAAGGCAGGAAATCAATTTATTTATTTATTTATTTATTAAACTTATATCCCACCCATCTTCCCAGATCTGTCTGATAGTTGTCCAACTTTCCTTTGGATGCCTCCAGCGTTGGAGCAATCACCTCCTCCCAAGGTTAGGGGATCCACTGTCATACTGCTCTAACAGTTGAGAATTTTTTTCCCCCGGGATTCAACCAATATCTGGCTCCCTCTAACTTCAGCCCATCGTGATCTGTCCTGCACTCTGGGGCGATCGAGAACAGATCCTGTCCCTCCTTGGTAGGACAGCCATTCAAGTATTTGAAAAAAATGCTATGGTATCTCCCCTCGGTTTTCTTTCTTCACGGCTAAACCTGCCCAGTTCTTTCGGCTGTTTGGGACCACAACTCCCAGAATTCCAAGCCCAGACTGCTAACGACAAAGGACCATGGGAGTTGTGGCCCAAAAACATCTGGAGGGCCAAAGTTTCGCCACCACCACTGTCGTAAGGTTTGAACTGGCTCCGGTTTGTCTGAATCCCCCGTCAAGTGCGGTGTCCAGAATCGGACACAGCACTCAAGATGGGGCCTTACCGGTACCGAACAGAAAGGAACCAGTACCTCGCAGTATTTGGAGACTATATTTCTCTTAGCGCATTCCTAAAATAGCATTGGCCTTTTTCTGCAGCCAAATCACACTGTTGGCTCATATTCAAGCCTCTGGTCTACAACAATTCTAAGATCCTTCTCACTCGTAGTATTGCTGAGCCAAGGATCCCCCGGACTCAACCAATGAAACTAAACTCGGTTCCTTGGTTTAAATCAAGGAACCAAGAACCCAGCTCTGATGCAAAGGGTCACTCTATAGGGCCGGCCCAGGAGACCTCCCTTCTCATCCATTACTAACCATCGCTCGCGGCAGGGGGCAGCCGGCAGACTTGCCGACACATGGCCACGAAACCGTGGAAATACTTGGCAAGGCTCTCGTCTGTCTTCTTGTCCAGGCGCGCCAAAGTTCGGAAGCGGTTCCAGTGGAAGCGCATGGTGTCCGGGTCGTACTCTACCCCAAACGTGGAGACCACGCGGTAGAAGTCCGACTGCTCTCGGCGTGTCCACCTGCGAAGAGAGAGCAGAGGAAGAGGAAAGTCAACCCACAGGTAGGCAGTTTCGCTCACTACAGCTCCCACTGAAACTTGCAGTTGTTTTGAGAATGAGTCTGTACTTATCAGTGACTGACCAGTGGAGCAAGGGGTGATAGGAAAGAAGAGGATTATTTTATTTATTTATTTATTTATTTATTTATTTATTTATTTATTTATTTAAGAGCATTTTTACCCCCGGCTTTCTCCTTGACAAAGGACCCAAGTCGATCCTTTATATTTATACAGTTTATACGCTGCCCACGAGCCAAAGGTCTCTGAGAGGCTTACAACAATTAAAATGAACAATTAAAATATTCCAGAACAAAATCAGCCAGTCTCTTACCTTGTTTTGGGACATGCAGGGCTAAGCTCCAATGAGGAAGCAGCCTCTGACGCATCATCTTTCACTCTCCCTGGTGCTGGCCAATCAGGCAGGGAGGCGGGATGATGCATGTCCCTGCACAGCTCCTGACTGGCCAGTGCCAAGGAGAGTGAAAGAGGCTGCTTCCTTGTTGGAACTTAGCCCCGTGCGACCCAAAACAAGGTAAGAGACTGTTTGGTTTTGTTCTGGAAGGTGGGTCCCGGTGTCTAACAGCGGCAGCACTGGTTCATTTCAGAAGCGGACCCCTTCCAAAACGAAACACCCATCTCGAGAGTGGTTTTACTGGCGCTACGAAAAAGTGAAGTGGAGATGGGCAAAAAGTTTCTCCTCAGGTGCATTCCCGCCTTACCGTTGCTGCTTCTCCCGCCGGACCATCTCCTTCAGCTTGAAGGCCGCCTCGCAACGCCGGCGCCGCCGGTCCCCTCGCTCCGCCGCCTCCATCTTGAGCTGCTCGCGCTTGTAGCTCCGCTGGAAGGCAGTGATTAGCCTCCGCAAACGGGCCGTGAGCGCCGAGGCCGGGGGCCAGAACAGGTTCCCGGGTTGGCCTGAGAGGGAAGAAAAAGAAATGGGGGTTCGCTCGTTTCTGCCCACCTCCGCCACCGTCCCCGCTGCCACGCGACAAGGTGTTGCCTTCCCAAGGGCCAGAGGCTTAAAAACGTCAGCAAGTTGCCGCTTGCTTGCGTGAGACGCCTTTCCAAGCCCCGCAAGCGTTTACCTTCCTCTCCATCTACCGCAGGTGTTTCCTCGTCCATCACCATCAGAGGGTCTCCCTGTCAATAGAGAAATTAGTGCCACAAACGAGGGCCTGGCAGCTGCCTCCCGAGAGTCATTCAACAGCCGTTTTCTCCCGCCGGCTGAGGGACTTCTTGAGACTACGAAGTTGGAGTGGCCCTTGTTTTCCTCTCCCCTCCTGGACCTTTCTCCTTTTGTGTTGTGTCTTTTCCATGCCCAGGTGGGGACACCTCAAGCTCCGGGATGGATCCGTCCCTTCTGGGCTGCCCCAGGTGGCCACAACCTTTCCATTTTATCAACTGGTGGCTCTCTAAGCATTTGTCTGTTTTTTTTTCCGGCATCATAACAATTTCATTTATTTATTTATTTATTGCATTTTTTATACTGCACCGATTTCCCAGAGGGGACTCTGGGAGGTTTACATAAATGCCAATTAGAAATGAACCATGCAAATTAAAAGTAAAATAAGCAAATAAACACAATGCATGCAAAAACACAGCAAGAGGCAAAGAGAAAAAAAGAAAAAAAACCCTAAAAAAAAGGGGGGGGACAATAAACTGGGAAAACACAACGAAACAAATTACTGATCGCTTTACGCCTCCTTAAAAATCCAGGTCTTTAATGGTTTTTTAAAGGCTAGGAGGGACTCCATTTGGCAGATTGAAACCAAAATGCTTAAGCTTTAGGGCACATGTACTGAAAGCTTTAAGCTTAAATACACTCTTATTTTTGGGCCTTATTCTCTTGGGTTTAGTCCACGCATCCCCAGAACAGCATCCCCAAAGCGTTCTCTAAAATCAAACTAGGCCTCTTGACAGGCAGATGTTCTCTCTAGAGATGGGCACAAACTGGTTCGTCCCGGTTCGCCAAGGCGGCAGCACAGGGGGTGGTGCTGCTCTCCTCCTCTACCTCGACTGGCTCACCGGCCTCATTGTGCTAGCTTCCTGCACCTCCTCAAGGGATCTTCCACTCCCGGCAACAGCTCAGACTTCTGCGATCTCCCACTCAGACAAAACGGCAGGGCGGAGAAGTACAATCAATGACCCGTATAAAGAGGAGTAAGGGAGGCCATTCATGTGAGCATTGAAAACCCCTCCCTCGACAGAGGTGGTGGGCTCAGACATAGTCTATCTGCTACTTATCAGGCTGTGCTTTCCAAAGTACCCCGACAAATCAAAAAGCCTTCCCCACCAAGGCCATAGCTAACGACCCATACTTTACAGGTTTCAGCACCTTAGGCCATTGTTCACCTTAAGGCTATTGAGACTGTTGTCTACCTAACAAGCCTATTCAGGCCATTGTTCACCTTAAGAACCTATCTCAGACCAGGGTGAGAAGAGGTCAAAGCTGACTATAAGATGGAGGACTTGCACTAGCTGTATTCAGACCGATGAAGCTGTTTGGATGAACAACGAAATGTTTCTATCTCTCAAAAAAGAAGTCCAGTAGCCATTGACTCAACTTCCAGTGCGCCACTGGGTTTTAGGAGCTCACCTCAGCATCCGGCTCCTTGGCAGGGCCTCCCACCGGTTTGTATTCGGGGTCTTCGCAATCTTTGTCGAAATCCACACTGCCCGGAGGGAAGGGAAACCCGGTCAATCGGTGCGGCACAAATTCCCAGTCTTCCCACTCCCCTCGCCGGCACACCTCAGAGCTTCCCACAAGAAGTGAGCTTAACTCACGGACACCCGATTCGGGAGCGAACGGCTCCCCTCGGTGCCTCGGTATTAGCATGGCGAGTCATCACGGGTGTGCCACGTTGCGTGTTGGAATCCAATGGCAGACGCCATTTTGGATGACTTCACGGGCTTAAAAGGAAATCCCAGAATCCCCCAGCCAGCAAGCAGGCCCTGAGCCGGGCGAGCTACAGGATTTCTTGGACGCCTTACTCCACTCATGTCCAAACTTCAGCCTTCCAGATGTTTTGGACTGCAACTCCCACAGTCCTCTGCCATTGGCAATCTAAGCTTAGAATTCTGGGAGCTGTGGTCCGAAACATCAGGAGGGCTGAAGTTTGGGCAGGCCTACAGTCTCAGGCAGTGGTTCTCAACGTGTGGGTCCCCAGATATTCCTGGACTGCAACTCCCAGAAGTCTTCATCGCTAGCTGAGCTGGCCAAGATTTCTGGGAGCTGCAGTCTAGGGACATCTGGGGACCCACAGGTTGAGAATCACTTGTCTAGGGCAAGATATCATGTCCAGTCCACAAGGCAAGTTCCCCCCCCTCCCCCAGCAAAAGCTCGGCTCCGCGTCTCCTCCGCCCGCTCACCCCTCGCCCACGTCCAGGCGGTGCTCGGCAGCAATGGCTTTTTCATCAGGGCGGCCAGCCTTCTCCAGGAAGCAGAGCGCAGGATCCGCTCGCATCGTGTTGTACTTCTCGTAACCTAGAGGAGGCACAGAAAAGGGTTCGGGGAAGACAAACGTAATCTTAGCCGCCTCTTCCATAAAAACGGAAGCGAGATTGGCATCGATGGCTTTCACCGGGGCGACAATGCGACTCTGGAACTCCCCGCTACTGGAAATTCCGTCACCAACCCTTCTGGAGTTACTTTTTCCCTGTATCCTTGAGACTTTTTCATTGAGAAATCCTGGCCACCGGCCTCTCCACAGTATTACCCTCCCCACTGAGGGTTTGTCGAACGGCTCACATGCTTCCCTGGAAGGGCTTCTTGGGTCATGCTTGTGAAATGTTTAGTTGTCAAGCCGCGGCTTGGATTTTATTTGCAATTCTGTTCCTCGACAGTATTATGGGTGCTCGTTTTACACTGGTGCTCGTTACAACTCAGGGTGTGGGACCCGCTGCCAAGTCAGATTTAAGTCTTGACAATGACTTGGCTCTGGTTTTCCCCCCCCTCCTCCTCCCAATGACTTGGACTTGACTCATAACTCAGTGGCGCAGTGGGTAAATGCCTGCAACTGCTCACGACCAGGGGTCAATCCCAGGTAGCAGGCTCATGGTTGACTCAGCCTTCCATCCTTCCGAGGTCGGTAAAATGAGTACCCAGCTTGCTTGGGGGGGGGGGGCAATGTGTAGCCTGCACACTGTAATTAAAATTGTAAACCGCCCAGAGACTACTTAAAGTGGTATGGGGCGGTATATAAGCAGAACACTTTGCTTTTTGCGTTATCTGAGATGCAAAATTTCCAGAAACGTTGGCAACCCAGATGTTCCAGGACTCCAGTTCCCAGGAGTCTACACCATGACCTGTACCTGGCTGGGGTTACTGGGAGTTCCCCCCGCCCTTCCCCCCCCCAAAGTTTCTAGGAATTTAAGTCGGTACCCAAAGCTCCCTGCCTTTATTTTTCCCTTGGAGGGGAGGGGTGAGAGAGGCTTGTTTTTAACAGGGACTCCGACTTGGGACCAAAGAATGGGAACTCGAACCCAAAGACCTGCTAACAATTTTGCTGGGAGCTCTGGCAGGTATCTTATGTTTTTTTGTTTTGTTATTTTTAATAGTTCATGTTGCGAGCTGTTTTAATTTGTCTTGATTTTAATGTTTTGATTGTGTTGAATTACTGAAAGCCGCCTTGGCTTCCTTCTTCTTCTTCTTCTTCTTCTTCTTCTTATCATCATCATCATCATCATCATCAATAATAATAATAATAATAATAATAATAATAATAATAATAATAATAA
>JAHTLZ010000180.1:23206-34562 GCA_023846285.1 Phrynocephalus versicolor
AATAATAATAATAATAATAATAATAATAATAATAATAATAATAATAATACAAACTACCATGATGCCTTGCTTCCATGGGTCACATTGACCGGGTCATGTGGAGCCCAGAAACATCCTGAGGGTACCAGGCTGGAGGAAGAACCAAAGCAAAGTCTTCTGCTTATATACCGCCCCTGAGGGCTTAATGCACTCTCTGGGCGGTTGACAATTTAATTGTTCAGGCTACACATTGCCCCCCCCCAAAAAAAAAGCAAGCTGGGTACTCATTTTACTGACCTCGGAAGGATGGAAGGCGGAGCGAACCTTGAGCTGGCTAACCGGGACTGAAGCCCAGGTCGCCAGCACAGTTTTAGCTGCAGGACAGGCATTTAACCCCTGCGTCACCAGGCTCCCCGAAAGCTGTCCTAATGCCATAAAAGGACAGCAACGTCCCCTACCGTGCTTGAAGACCCCCAGCAGCAAAGACTTGTCCGCCTCCGTGTCCCACCAGGCCGTGGGGACTTCGGCGTGATCCAGCAGAGGGAACCACATGTCGATTTCACTGCAGGAACGAGAAGTTGTGGATGGGGGGGGGGGGATGGGATCAAGAGGGGAGAAGGGTAACAGCATGGGGGGGAAAAACACGTTGCCTCAATACCCTCAGAGGATCTGTCTTCAAAGAGACGCACCTCTTCCCAACAGCCTTTACACCCAAGTGAGAAATGACACAATTTTTAAGAACTGGGGAGATGCGCCAGGCTCCCTCATTGGCATCCTTCAGGAAAGCCCTTAAAACCTGGCTTTTCAGGGATGCCTTTGGTGACTGCTAATGTGGTGTGTGTGCGTTTGTGTGTTGTGTCGTTACAGTTGTGACCAACCCTTCGTGACCCCATGTCTATGGAGTTTTCGTGGCAGGGATACTGGAGTGGTTTTCCAGTCCCTACTCCAGGCGCCTACAGCACCTGGTCTTCCCTGGTGGGTCTCCCATCCAAGTACTAACCAGGGCAAACCCTGCTTAGCTTCCGAAATCAGGTGAGATTGGATGTGCTTAGGTAGGGCATCTAGGCAGCATGCTAATGTGGTACCAGTTTCCCCCCCCCCTCTCCTTTGATGGTTGTCTAGTTTTTGCCTCTTGCCCAGTACCATTTTTTATTGTCTTATTGATGTTTTTTTTTAAAGCTTTTTGTGTGAACCACCCAGAGTTCCTTTGGGAAATGGGAGCGGTATATAAATGCAAAGATAAATAAATAATAAATAATGTTTGTGCTTTCCTTTCTCCTCCCCATCCGAGTGTTTGTTTGTTGATTCTCCCAAGCTGCTTTTCACCCAAAGAGCACATTTCAGTCTCAAGAAAACCCCACTGGGAGGCTTTGCACCAACCTCATCCTTTCGCCGACGCTGCTTTATAAGACTGCTAGCATAACTGCTTTGCCTTTCGCTTTTTATCCCCGGAGGAGTTCCCCGACGACACGCCAGGGTGCCCTCGGAGAAAGAAGAGGGGGTCAAAGAAACAAGGCTGCAGTTTCAGCACGGGCGGAATCGGCTCACCTGGAGGCGGCCCCGGCCAGCACTTTCTCGGCTTGGTCTCCGATCACCTCCTGGCGTAGATAGTAAAGCATGCGTACCCTTAGGAGAACCCTGCAGGGGAGGAGAGAACGGCTTTCAGCTGGATGAGGTGGGGCTCAGAGGACGGCACGCATTAAGAACATAAGAAGAGCCATGCTGGATCAGGCCAAAGGCCCATCTAGTCCAGCTTCCTGTATCTCACAGCGGCCCCACCAGGTGCGTTTGGGAGTGCATGGGACTAGATATCTGTCTCCTGATACCACTCCCCTGCATCTGGCCCTTGAAGTAACCCGGTTTAAAGCCTGGAGATGACACATCTCAATCATGGTTTGTAACCTGTGATGGACTTTCCCCCCAGGAATCTGTCCAATCCCCTTTTGAAGGCATCCAGGCCAGATGCCATTCTCTTTAATGACAACCCCCCCCCCCCAACAAAGAATCCCCGGCCTCTAGGCCCCTCAACTAAGAGACGGGAGGGGAACTCCGCTTTTTGTTTCTACTGGGGTGCGGGGGGGCGGGGGGGCTCTGATCGTAGGGACCGAGAGGCGATACAAGGGTCAAAGGCAAGAGGAATCATAGAATGGAATGGAATAGAATAGAATAGATTATTGCCATTGTACACAGTACAACGAAATTGAAAGCTATCCCAGGTGTGAAAAACAAAAAAACAAAAAAGAAAACTAAAATTAGAAAGAAAAAATACATTTAAAAGGTAAAAAGAATTAAAAGCACTCATATACTTTTTTAGTTCTTGTTTTTATTGCTCTGTATCTCTTGCCCGAAGGCAACAGTACAAACAGACTATGTCCGGGATGAGATGAATCCTGTGGAACAAGCATGTCCAAACTTTGGCCCTCCAGATGTTTTGGACCACAACTCCCACGGTCCTTTGTCATTGGCAGTCTAAGCTTAGAATTCTGGGAGTTGTGGTCCAAAACATCAGGAGGGCTGAAGTTTGGATATGCCTGCTGTAGAATGTTATTTGCCTTTTTTGTCCAGAGATGGGAGAGGGTGACCCAGGATCTTCTGGGCTGTGGTTATGACCCTCTGGAGCACTTTTTTCATCAGCCAACCAGACATTTTACTTACTTCAGGCATGTCCAAACTTCAGCCCTCCAAATGTTTTGGACTGCAACTCCCACAGTCCTTTGCCACTGGAAAAACAGACTTGGAATTCTGGGAGCTGTGGTCCAAAACCTCAGGAGGGCCAAAGTTTGGACATGCCTGACTTACTTTCTGACGTACTTATGCATTGATTTATTTCTCGCCTATCATCTCCCCAGAGGGGACTTGGAGTGATTTACCATATAAGACAGGCATGTCCAAACTTTGGCCCTCCTGACGTTTTGGACCACAACTCCCAGAATTCTAAGCTTAGATTGCCAGTGACAACGGACTGTGGGAGTTGCGGTTCAAAACATCTGGCGAGCCGAAGTTGGGACAAACCTGATATACGACATGATCAAAGAGTGGATATAAAAAACCCTAAAAAGCATCTAAAACTAACATATATGTATAAATAAATATTTTTCAAGCCCCGAAGGAAGGGGAAAAAAGGCAAGAATAAAGGAAGGTGTCAAGACCAGAGGGCAACCCTTTCATGCTGGGCTTCTCCAACCTACTGAGCTCAGCATGTGCTTACAAACCCCAATAATCCTGTCCAGGGGGATTAGAGGAGCTGCCGTCCAAGAATAACTTTTCAGGCAGAGGTCAACTAGAGGAGGCCCCCATATTTATGTATTTATTTACAAGATTTTTAGCCACCCCACTACCATATCTGCCCATGAATGCGGCATTTTAGTGAGCGCCATTTTAAAGAGTATATGCTTATAGATAACCTGGTCTTTGGTGACCTCTTCACAGCCCTCTAGTGGCAGGTTTAAGTAACGTCATCTCTAGAAATACCGTTTCCCCGAAAGTAAGACATCCCCTGAAAATAAGACCTACTTACAGTTTTGCCTCTCGCTGAAATATAAGGCATCCCCCGAATATAAGACCTGCCCCAAACATAAGGCCTACTTAAAGTTTTGCTCCTCACTGAAATATAAGACATCCCCTGTAAATAAGACCTAGCACATCTTTGGGAGTAAAAATTAATATAAGGCACCGTCTTATTTTGGGGGAAACACGGTACGTATTTATAGAATTTTTCTTTTCCTGTTTTTAGAGCGTGGTTAGGTGAATCAGTGGATACTAATTCCACTGATAAGGGGGTCCTACTGTATGCAGAGCGACTTGATCATAGCTTTGTTGTACAGTAGAGTTTCAGGGTTTTTTTGGTTTGGTTTTTTTTCTGGAGTAGCACTGGGGATACTGGGAAGGAGTCTGCCCTCCCTGGCCCCTCTTAAGGTGCTCCGGCCTTACTTGTTACACTGGTGCTTGAGATGCTTCTTATAACCCTCGTCCTGGAAGAGGGTGTCGGGGTTGTACTTGCGGATCCATTCGGCTTTTTGGAGATCGAAGGTGGTCTGAGACTTGACTTTCTTCCCTTTGCGTCCCCTCGGGACGGGGATGGACAGGCCTGCCCGAGGAACAGGAAGTGAGCTCAGAGCAGGGGTATGGCTCTCTAGGTACAATATGGAACCAGTGCACAGCGATTAGAGTCCTCCCAGCTTTTTTTCGTCACATCTCGAGTTCGCACACAGAGACAGCACACACACACACACGACAAAACGACACGTGCGGTCGCCCAAACACAGGGGTTGGGAACCCGCAGAGAGGCAAGGCCTCTGCTGGGGTCAAACTAGACATGGGGAGGGGGAGAATTCAGAAGAGGTGTTCCATCAAATGATGAAAAAACCTCTGATTGTAACATTCCTCCTCTCAGTCTCTGGCAGTATTGAGCCTGATTAGTTCTGTGACTGGCCATTAGAAAGAAAGTACGGTGGTATCCCGACATAAGAGCAATTCAACTTAAGAGCGGAAAACTGTTAGCATTTTAACTGCCACCTTACAAATTTTAGATATGGTCTGCTCAGCTTACAATCTCCCCCCTCTCATGTTTTTGATTTTTTTAACTTATTTTTTCAATTTTTTAGATAGGTGCCCTGACTTAAGAGTAGTTCAACTTAAGAGCATGCATTCAGAATGGATTAAATTCGCTAGTCGGGGTACCACTGGAGATGATTTAATTTGCAAGTCTGGTGGCTAAGAGGTGTGTCTTTGACAACATTCCGTTGTTGGAGGGAAAAAATGGATTAATCATCTCTTTTAATGTCTAGTTTGACCCGTCAATATCCCATTCCCCCAAGCGCTCCGCCATCTCAAATCCCTGTCCACCCCCAAAATCCACAGCAACCAAGATGGCGGCCTCCCTGATGGCTGGTCCCAAAATGGCTGACCCAGTTTGCTCTAGGCCTCTGCCATCACAAGACAAAGGGTGACGTCAAACACAGAGCATGAGGGGAGAGGGAAAATGACCCTAGCTCCCCTTACCGGAGTGGTTTTGAAGTTCTTTGGCCTTGCCGTTCTCCACCGGGCTGATGAGATCCCAGATGAAGCCTTTGATGTTCTCGTCGCCCCGGTAATGCATGAGGCAATAAACCAAGATGGCGCGGCAGATGGTCTCCACATCTCGCTCGGACATCCGCCGCTTGAATCGCCCATGCGCCAGGATCTCCCGCCAACGGCCCCAACTGGCAGAAAAGACCAGCAGAGAGAGAGGGGTTAAGTGGGCTGTTAATGAAGTCACGTGCACGCATGTTAGTCTACCTTCTTGAACAGGAGTGCCATTCTCAGCTTCATTGGCTATTCTTTCTCCCTTGCATTGCTTGGACCTGAGCAGCACAGGTTTGGTTATACATAGATAGGTAGATCCATCCATCCATCTTATGCTGCTATTCATCTCCAGGAAGTGGCCTGAAAAAGATTGACCTTGGGCTTGTCCAGGGCCTTATTTTTTGCAGTACCACCACCCTCTTCTTTGGTGGCAGCTCCACATGGTTGCTAGGACATGTTGGGAGGCTGACACAGATCACACATAAGAACATAAGAAGAGCCCTGCTGGATCAGGCCAAAGCCCATCTAGTCCAGCTTCCTGTATCTCACAGTGGCCCCAACAGATGCGTTTGGGAGTGCATGAGACTAGATATCTGTCTCCTGATACCACTCCCCTGCATCTGGCCCTTGAAGTACCCTGGTTTTAAGCCTGGAGATTACACCTCTCCAACACGGTTTGTAACCTGGGACGGACTTCTCCTCCAGGAATCTGTCCAATCCCCTTTTGAAGGCACCCAGGCCAAATACCATCACCACATCCTGTGGCAGGGAGTTCCACAGACTAACAACACACTGGGTAAAAAAAATATTTTCTTTTGTCTGTTCTCACTCTCCCAACCCTCAATTTGAGTGGACACAGAGGTGTGTGTGTGTGTGTGTGTGTGTGTGTGTGTGTGTGTGTGTGTGTGAGAGAGAGAGAGAGAGAGAGACAGAGAGAGAGAGAGAGAGAATCAACCATTTTTGCTTTAAACAACATGGCGGGCCAGCATCCCCCAACCCCAGCATTATGGAAGTCTCTATAGATGTCTTTCTCTTCCCATCTACAAGCAGAACGAATGGACTGAGCAGACCTCCTGATCGAGGTGGCGTCCTCATGGAGAAACGAGAGATGAAGTGGTTTGGTAGGGACCCCCTACTGGTCTTTAGCAAACTGCTCCCAAAGGGGCTTTGATGTCTGAACAAGGCGGGATTAATCCATGGCGAGGACGTGTGTTGAGTGGTGAGATTTCCTGTCCAGCTGGATTTGAGTTGTACCCGGGAATCTCCTTGTATCCCTTCATTACCCTCAAATGTCACAGACTGGACCCATGGCTCAGAACCCCATTCTACCCTCCCCATTTCTTTTTTTCCCCTCCCCCTCCCAAGCCCCCCCCCCCCGAAGGTCGCCTCCCTCCTGGCCACATACCCATAGACCAGCAGTTGTTTCTCCACCTGGAAGCAGTCCGTGCGCCCGTAGGAATGGTGGAGCGGGTGGTGGTGGTGGCGGTCGTGGCGCCGGGAGCGCGGCCGGTCGTCGTCGTCGCTCTCCAGGTCGGAGAACTCGACCAGGTCGTCGTCCTTCAGGGTGCTGAAGTGGCGGGTCTGCTTGCGCACCCGGGGCGTGTCGATCACCAGGTTGTTCTGTCGCGGGCGGAGAGGAGAGGCGATGAGGGAGGCCCCCTCTGCCCTCCCCTGATGGGAGTCTGATTCAGACAGCTGGGATGGGGCCTAGAGGCCATTTCACGAGAGGGAAGACCCTCCTGATGGAACTCTGCCTCAATCTACATGTTCCAGAACTTGGAATCCCTCTAAGCCAGCTTGGGTTACCTATTATTTACTTTTCATTTACTCAGCTTGTTTACTCACTTTTGACTCTGCTCTGCTCATCTTTCATTTATTTACTCTTGGTTACTGGACTAATTCCGTTTACTTTTCATTTCCCTTCATCTATTCCTGTCTACTTCTCATTAACTCACCTCTCGTCTGTAAACAGGAAGGACATGTGTTATTGTAATCAATAACTGTGCAAAGCATGCTCTGTTCACGAGGCAATTCCCTACAGGGCATCCAACCAGCATATGCCACCTCTACCCCTGTAACCAATCACTGATGTTGTGCATACTCTGGGATGTAAATGATATGTAATAAAACATGCCAATGGGAAGGGGCTTGATCTCTCCGCTGGCCGGACAACTGGACTCGAGCCTTTCTTCATCAGGATCTTCCCACACTCCCCGTGTGCACAAAGCCAGCATTGGCTCCGCAACTGGGGCTTGGGAGAAGCTGCGTGCGCGATCTGAAACACCTTCCAGTCATGGAGGCAGCATTTGCCTCCATGACTTGAAGGCCATTCAAATCCCGCCCCCCACTCCATCCACTGCTCGCAAGACGGGGAATCCCCGAACTTGCTCGTAAGCAGCCGGGGATGGGGTGGGGTTGAAGAGCGCTTGTAAGTTGGGATTTTCATATGATGGACGTGTTGTAAGTCAGGGTACCACTGTACTTGAAAGGTAGCCAATACAGAGGTGGGCCAGGATCTGTTCTCAGTCATCCTGGACTGCAGGACGCGTTATCATTGGCTCAAGCTACTGGAAGCCAGATTTAGGCTGAATATCAAGGAAAACTTCTTAACTGTTCGAGCAGTACAACAACGGAACCCATGACCTTGATGGGCGGTGAGAGCTTCAACGCCAGAGGCATTCAAGAGGAAACCGGACAACTTTTGGTTAAATATGATTTGATGTTGGATCCCTGCTTTGGGCAGGGGGTTGGCCTCACTGACCTCTTCCAAAGCATAGGGCACGACCCCTGTGTTCTTTGTCCCTGCTCCAGCTCACCTTGCTGTTGAGCATATCCAGGTCCAAATCGGCCTTCTTGGCCCACTTCTGCCAGAAGTTGGGGTCGTCCAGGGCAATATCTGTCCTGTTCTCCGAGGCCACAAAGCTCGCCTAGGAAAGGGGGCCAAAAGGAGGAAGAGGAGGAGGTGGTGGTGGAGGAGGAGGAGGAGGAGGAGGAGGAGGAGGAGGAGGAAGAAGAAAAATAAGGAGGAGGAGGAGGAGGAGGAAGAGGAGGAAGAAGAAGAAGAAAGAAGAGGAAGAAGAGGAGGAGGAGGAGGAAGAAGAAATGAGGCATCCAAGAATCCTGATCTCTATGGCTTCCTTTCCATTCCTTTTACAAACATGCATAGCCGTTGGTTCTACAGAATACCGAGCGTGGCATACCTGACTCTTGCCTTATCGCAGTTTGAGCACTCGGTCTATAAAAGGTTCGCCATCACTGGCCTAGAGAAAGTCCCATGTTCAAACTCCCAAGTGCCTTCTCGGCAGCTGCCCCCAAGCTATGGAATGCCCTCCCAAATGAGACTCGCCTGGCGCTGACGTTGATAACATTTCGGCGCCAGGTAAAAACCTTCCTGTTCCAAAAGCTTTTTAACTAATGACTGGGGGTCCTGATGGCAATTTTAGTGGTGTTTTTAATGTATCGTATTCATTGCATTTACATGCTTTTATTATTCTAATTTTATTGTATTTTGATGTTTTAATTGTCCATTTTGATTGTGAGCTGCCCAGAGACCTTTGGGTAGTGGGCGGCATACGAGCTATATAAGTAAATAAATAAATAAATAAATAAATTCGGGCCCGCTGCCTCTGAGGAAGGCACTGGTGGAGCTGGCAGGAGCAGGAAGGCAAAGGGGACAAAGCAGGTGGGCACCCCCCCCGCTTTTCCTGAAGGAAACAAAACCCCACAGGGACAATCGTTTGGCCTTTCATTTTGCTCTGATAAAACAGGCTCCCCAAGCCGGGCTGTAGAACGAACCGCGAAGCAGCCCCCGTCGGTTGGGTTTTCGTTTCGCTTTTGGTATTCGCGGTTCGCTGCGAGCCCATCTCTCGTTCCAACCCTCTCCCCCATTTCCGTTTCCCTCTCCATCCTCCCCCGCGAGTCCCGCGGCCGTTCCACTTCTCTTACGCGCCCTTGGGGCAAAAATGCCGGAGGAGGTCATGGAGCAGACTGGGTGGGTGGGTGGGTGGGGCGTACCTTGGCAAAAGTAGAGCCCTTCCCTTCGCTCTCGATGGTGATGGTGGTCGTGCGCCGGAGCAGGATCTGGTCGATGTCTTCCTCGCAGAACTTGGAGCCCTCGTCGTCCTCTTCCATGATGGCCGCGTAGGCCCCCTTCCGGAGCAGGTCTTCGATCTCCTTCTTGGAAAACTGCTGGATCTGGAGAAGAGGCAGGATTGAGGAGGCCGGGGGGGGGGGGGAGAGATGAAGATAATGAGAATATATGCGGGAGCGGGGAGGGACAGGACGTATAAAAGCTCGTACTTTCAAGTCCGTCTTGGGCCGGAATGGCAGGAGGACAATAATAGATGAGGCCAAGCTAATGGACCGGAAGTGTTTTGCTTTTGAGAAGTCGATGATCAGAGGGAAAGGAAGGAATCTACACAATCGGTTTTCGCTCTTCTACCCTAAGATGAAACCTAGGAAGCTGCATACGATGGAAGGCAGCAGAGCTGCAGGTGACACATGGCCCTTCCCTGGACTGGCAAACCACCCATCACTTCTGCAGAAAGCTCGCATCCACGACAGCACACCTGCATCGTGTGGCCGATTGGATCCACATTGGTACTGGGAGACCCCGTTCCCCCTCCTGCATGGTGTGTGTGTGTCTGTCTGTCTGTCTGTCTTGTCTGTCTCTGTGTGTGCATGTGGTCAGAAAGCTCACACCCATGATACCACATCTGCATTAGGTGTCTGATCGGATCCACACCGACGCAGGGAGACCCCCTTCCCTCTCCTGCATGGGGCGTGGGTGTGGGCGTGTTCCCTCCCCTTCCCCACCCGCCCACGGGGGCCAAGACGTACCCCGGCGATGCTGCCCTCTCGCCCGCTCATGGACTGCAGGACCGCCTTGTCCAGCCCCAGCTTCAGGCTGGCCTTGTCGAACATCTCGCGCTCGTAGGAGTTGCGGGTGATGAGGCGGTAGACCTTCACCGCTTTGCTCTGCCCGATCCGGTGGCAGCGGGCCTGGGCCTGGAGGGAGAAGAGAGAGCCGGTGTGTGTGTGTGTGTATGTTGTTATATTCATTTATTTATGTATTTATTTATTAGATTTTTAGACCGCACCATCTAGCGACATGGCCACTTTGGGCAGTTTAAAAAAATTTAAGCAAATATAAAATACCAAACATCACCTCAAACCAATAGAATGCCACAGCGAGGACATTAAATCAGTCCCAATCTTTTGCAAGCATCCCGCCTCTTCCACTGGCCACAGAGGGATGAACCCCGGTAGCCCAACAGAGCCAGATGTCTGTGAAGATTCTCAGTCATCCTGGTGAGTTTATCTGGAAGTTGAGTCATGGCAAATGGACTTCTTTTCCTGAGAGACTGAAACGTTTCGCTGCTCATCCAAACAGCTTCGTCCGTCTGAGGAAAGCTAGTGGCGACTCCGCCATTTTATAGCTCAACTTGACCTCATGCCACCCTGGTCTGAAATAGGCTCATAAGATGAGCAATGGCCTGAACAGGCTTGTTAGGTGGACAAAAGTCTCAGTAGGCTCATTAGGTGGACAACGGCCTAAGGGGCGTGAAAATCCCAGCTTTACAACCTTCCCAATACCCATAAAGTCTGAGCCCTTAGCCCCGGCCTTGCTGGTGGACTCTCTGGTACTGGCTGGGCCAGGTTTAAAGGGGTCCAGCCATTGACAGCTCAGCAGGAGCCCTCAGAAAACAGTCGGGTAGGGAGCGTGATCCTGCGGAAAAGGGCTCCCGGAGTCCCAGGTGCCAAATCGGGTGCCTCTAAAACGGCGGGGAGCCATTTTGTTTCATTTTGTACCATTCTTTTTAAAAAACGTAAGAAACGAAATGAAACAAAATGGCGGCGAGCACGAAACGAAACAAAGGAAGCATTATTTTTCCATTTCGTGCCCATCCCTATCTCTAACCATCGGACGGCTACCCCCACCCGCTCCTCCCAGTAATATCATCCACGTTCCATGGAGAAAAAAAGTCGGGGAGGAGGGTTTCCTCTTTCGGGAATTCCCAGCACCCGGCCGTACCTGCAGGTCATTCTGGGGGTTCCAGTCAGAGTCAAAGATGATGCAGGTGTCGGCGGCCGTCAGGTTGATGCCCAGCCCGCCTGCCCGAGTGCAGAGGAGAAAGACGAAGCGGTCTGAGTCCGGCTTGCTGAAGCGGTCGATGGCCGCCTGCCGCAGATTTCCCCTCACCCGCCCGTCGATGCGCTCGTATAAATACCTGCGGAGGAACGGGAGGGGAAGATGCCAGAAATATATACAGTGGTACCTTGTAGAAAGGAATTAATTCGTTCCCAAGGAGAT
>JAHTLZ010000180.1:41860-63288 GCA_023846285.1 Phrynocephalus versicolor
AAATTTGAACATAAAAGCATTTAATATGAAGGAAAACAACATGGTGTAGCTTAAAATGTAGGTTCGGGTAGTATGGCTCAGACAATCCCTAGGTTTTCAGGACCCCAGGGAGAAATTCAACGTTTCCAACAGTGTAAGAGGAAAAGGGTTGAAATAAGGCACATACTGGGGGAAATCAACCCTTCCCACAAGGAATGTTACCAAGGAAAAATACAGCCTAGATAGAAAGAGGCTCTGGTAGATATTGCTGACAGTCCCAGGCAGGGACTGGGTGCAGAATGGTCCCCGTCCTCAGGGCTGGAGGACAGGAAGTAGGACTGTAACCGTGCGGAGAGGATTGGATGGAATATTGGAAAGGTGGTTTGGTGCCTTGAACCAAATGAGCGAAAAAGAGAAAAAGGTGTCCTTCACTTGTTTGCGAGCCTCAAAGAGGGCCGGCCTGGCGAGATTTTTGAGGAGCTTAGCAGCAGCCTGATCGGTCTCCAGAGTCTTGGGGTTTTTGGCGGGCGGTAGGTCCTGAATGTATCATGGAGGATTGCTGGTGGCCGATCTTGATCCCGTTGCCCTGGAAGAGGAGGAATAAAAACCCTTCAGTAACACACACCGTCTATCTTGAGCATTTGGAATGAGGTCACTTGGGGGGCTTTCAGAGGAATAGGCACCATGCAGGGGCTGATTCACCACTTATAAGCTCCCTCCCTAACACTGAACATTTCGGGAGCATGTGGGAAAGAGAAATACCAGAAGTGGGAAAAGTTCCTTTTTTGGGGAATACAGTAGGACCCCCGTATCCACTGATTTATGATCCACTGATTCAGTTATCCACGGTTGGCAAAAGAAAAAAGTAAATAAATAATTCAGGATCTGCAAAGCAAGCTACGGTCACAAGCAGAAGCTGTAAAGCAAGCTACTATCGCAAAACAGCAGCCATAAAGCAAGCTACTGTCACAAAACAGCCATTATTTTGGGGTTCTGTTTTATCTGCGGTTTTCATTATCCACGGGAAGGCCTGGAACCAATCCCCAGCGGATACTGGGGTCCTACTGTACAGTTCCCAGCAGTACCCAGCTAATGGATGCGGCAGCAGTGATATTCTGGGGAATGCAATCCAAAAAAAGGAACTTTTCTGGGATCTGGATGTTAATCTGGCCATGACTTTGATTCTTGATCTCTTCTTAACAAAAATGGCAGCTAGAAATGTCATACCTAGAGTTGAAGAAGAAACTTGCTCCCATGGGAAGCTAGGTGGAACTCATCTTTACTGTCCTTCTGCAAGCAGACAAATATTGGCTCGGGTGTTAAGGTCATCAAGAGGGTCCCGCCACTCTCACAGGTATGTCTTGTGGGGACGCATGAAAGGACCTTCTCAACGGCTGCTCCCAGGCTCTGGAACTCCCTCCCACTAGAGGCCAGGACGGCCCCAGCTCTAATGTCTTTCCACTAACAGGCAAAGACATTCCTCTTTAGGCAAGCTTGCCCTGAATGATAGACTACCAATTATGTACACTTTATTGAAACAGCGACGCCTACGCTGGCTTGGACACGTTGTGAGAATGGATGACGGCCAGATCCCAAAAGATCTTCTCTACAGAGAACTAGTGCAGGGAAAGCGCCCCAGAGGGAGACCAGAGCTGCGGTATAAGGATATCTGTCAGAGGGACCTGAAGGCCTTGGGAATGGACGTCAACAGATGGGAAACCCTGAGCTCCGATCGCACTGCCTGGAGGCAAGAGATACAGCATGGTCTACATAAATTTGAAGAGGCATTTGTCCAACAGGCAGAGGAGAAGAGGCAGGTATGGAAAGAACGAAACTCAAGGACCGGGCAAGAAACAGAATACATCTGTCCCCAGTGTGGTAGAGACTGCCATTCCCGGATTGGTCTATTTAGTCACACTAGGTGTTGTTTTTAGGATCTCTACTCCAGGCATGATACCATAGTCTTTAGAGACTGAAGGATGCCAATGAATGAATGAATGAATGAATGTGACTTTTATATGAATCTACCATACATGATCACATAGACTTTGTGTTTATAATATTACCACTTATAACCTTGTGTGACTGCCTGGAAGTTGAGTCATGGCTACTGGACTTCTTTTTTGAGAGATAGAAACGTTTTGCTGTTCATCCAAACAGCTTCATCTTGTGTGACTGCATTGACACTATGACTTCAATATTAGTTTCCATTCCTCATCACATTATGAGGAATTTTTACACTCTCTTTAACTGCTCGTGTTCTCTTACAGCTTTAATGTTGTCTTTTAATGCTGTAAGATGTCCCTCAGTTCCCTGTTCTCAATACAGTACTTGAATATGTCTTAACTGTTCCGGATTGTCCCTCATTACTGTAGGACGCCTTGGGTCCTTTTCCAAGGAGAAAGGAGGGGTAAAAATACTCTAAATAAATAAGTAAATAAAAAGACCTTTCTTTTCAGCCAGGTTTTTTCTTAGTAACTGGCAGTCTGAGATGGGTTTTTAAGTGGATTTTTGTGGTTTGTTGTTCTTAAATGGGTTTTTAGTATTGACTTTGTTTTCCCTTTTAAATATAACATTGCTTAACCTTTTTTTAAAAAAAATGATACTCGTTTTGATTTTTAAAATATTGTCTTTTAATTGTTGAAAGCCACCTTGGGTCCATTTAAGGGGAAAACAGGGTAAAAACAAATAAATAACATAGTAAATAACATCCCATAACAAAAAGGCACCCCTAGAGTTCTGAGCAAAGAGAAAAGTGAGACAATGACACTGTTATAATAATACTAATTGTGTCTGAAACTAAGCATATTTATGTGTTATCCAAATAACCTTTTAATCACCATTGTCTGAGAACTGCAGAGCTGAAAAGTACCCCACGATCATTGAGTCCAACTCCAGTCAACGAGGTAAAGTGGAGATTTGAACTCGTAACCTTAAACCACAGACCTACCCGACAGTTTTGAAAACCCTTGTTAAGTTCCTTGTATAGAACAGGCCTGCCCAACAGGTAGACCGCGGGCTACCAGTAGCCCGTGAAGAGTTCAAAAGTAGCCCGCCGGCCATCAATAATGTTCTCCACCCCTCCCTCCCTCACCCCAAGGACCTCCACTGCCCCAGCAATTTATGGGTCTGCCAGCCCACTGTCTCAGCCGAGCAGGGCAGTTCAAGGGCCATGGCACATTGAAATCTGTTCCCTCCAGAACATATTAATTGGTTTTTGATGCATTCCTATGGGAACCCGCTGCTCTACTTACAAAAGTTTTTGCTTATGAGCATGTGCTCGGAACGGATAAAATTCGTAAGTAGAGGTTGTAGTGTAGTAGCCCTCAGGCACTTTGGGCCGGAAAAAGTAGACCTTGGCCTGTTCAGAGTTGAACAGCCCTGGTATAGAAGATGTCTTGGCTTTCCTACCATGACCCCTCCACTTCTCCCCTGCGCCACCAGTAGATTCCTGGCTGTCAACGGGTTCGATGGGGAGCAAGAAAGCTTTGGTCTGGCTCACCTCTTTGGCAATGTCAAACTGGCCGTCCTGGATCTTTCTGTAGATAGCTCTGGCCGTGCCAAGAAAGGCCTGGAGGGGGGGGAGAAAAAGCAAATGGGGAGTCAAAGACAACCACGAATTGGGAGTTTGGGGAGCGGGGTGGGAAATGAGATGAAAGTCTACGATTCTAGAAGAGAGGGCTGAACGAATGCTTCATAACCCAGAAGTACGGCCTGGAAAACAAAACAAAGGGAGCTTTTACACAACCCCTAAGATCCGCTGGCCACTTAAATTCGGACCAGAGATCACGGGAGTTTGCTCCTCTTGCTGGGTTCCCACCCCTCCGCACTTCCTTGCTCCTGTCTGCGTGAGGGGAGGGAGAAAAAAAGGGAGAAAAAATGCAGGCTCACCTCCCTCTGCCCCTAGCAGCCCTGGAAGCAAGCATTCCAGTCTCTTAAAAGGGCGGGGGGCAAAAAACAAACAAACACAAGGCGAGGAGAGCCCGGCACTCACTGCTTTACATCCGCATCAGAAATTATTCACCTCCAGAGACCAGGTACTTGGAAAATGTGCTGGGACATGCTTAGGTGGGCGTGGTCGTACTCAATTTTCTTTAAAGTCCAGAGCTGGTGGGAAAACAATTTTAAGTTCCGCATCTGGGAGTCCTTTGCCCCGGATTTTAGGGGTCGTGTAAAAGCGCCCAAAGCCACAGCAAACAAAACAAAACCTGCAGTGGTGTGGATTCTTCCTTTGGAGGATTCCAACCCGCCAACGATGCCCCTTCAGAAGATACTGTCTTCTCTTCTTCTTATTCTTCCCTGAATCCAAGCCTCCTGAGCCCTAGACCAATGTCTGATCTACCGCACCACCCCACCTTGCTAATTTTGTTTTTACAGCGTTGAAAACTTGCCTGCAACGGCTAGAGAAATGGGTTAAATCCAGGGTAGTGTGTATCATGCCACTACCACAAACACACCGTTCTTGTCTCAAGCATAGTACTGGTACGGGATTTAAAATTCTCAGGTTTCAGCTATGTTTCTGCCCCCTGAAGCTTGCTATGGCCAGCTCAAACTTGCATGAACCATGCTCGGCCAACTCTCAAAAGGCAAAGGTTGTCGTGACGACTAGGTGCCTGAGAGACGTTCACTTGTTGGACAACGACATACAAAGTGTTCTGCTTATATACCGCCCCATACCACTTCAAGTAGTCTCTGGGCGGTTTACAGTTTGATTACAATAAGCAGGTTACACATTGCCCCCCCCCACCTCCAGCAAGCTGGGTACTCATTTTACCGACCTCGGAAGGATGGAAGGCTGAGTGAACCTTGAGCCTGCTCCCTGGGATTGAACCCCAGGTTGTGAGCACAGTTTCACCTGCAGTACAGGCATTTAACCACTGCGCCACGAGAGATCACCCAGGCAGCAGGGCTTCCAGTGTGAGTTCTAGTCCAAGAAGACTGACTTTAGCTTCCTAATGCCTCCTTGCCTTACCCACCTATCTGGATGGTGGGGGAAAAAATACAGTATTTTCCCATCTAAAAGTAGCTCCCATTTAAAAGACACCCCCATTTCCAACCCAAAATTACATTTTGACATTCACACAGTTCTCTCCTTGGCTTACTTCTCTATATAAGACGACCCTCCATTTTTAGTGTAACACTTATATAAAAAAAATAAACAGTGGTACCTTGTATAAAGGAATTAATTCCTTCCAAAAGAAATTATGTTAAGCAAATTTTCCTTTATATAAATTTCCAATAGGAATGCATTGAAAACAGAGTAATCTCTAATTGCGACCATTTTTATGTTCTATCATGGATTCGCCCCATAGGCGATTATATTAAGCAAATTTCCCCTATCTCCGGAATTTTTTATGTTGTACAGATTTTATGTTATACAAACCGTTTGTTATACGAGGGTCCACTGTGTATATAATCTTATACATGGAAAATATACTGTAATGTGGGCAAATGGTTGGTCCTGCAGCCGCTCTCCAGGAGGAGAGGAGATGGACGAGCAAGGACCCACCTCCTCCACGTTGGCTGCGGTCTTGGCGGAGGTCTCCAAGAAAACCATGCCGTGCTCCCGGGCGAAAGCCTCGCCTTCTTCTTTCTGTACAACCCGACGGCTCTCCAGGTCACTGAGTATAAATGGGCAAAGAGGACAACTCAGAAAGGGACGAAGGCAATGAATCATAGAATCATGGAGTTAGAAGAGACCTCAAGGGCCATCCAGTCCAACCCCCTGCCATGCAGAAACCCCCATCACAGGACTCCTGACAGATGGCCATCCAGCCTCTGCTTAAAATCCTCCAAAGAAGGAGACTCCACCACCCTCCTTTGTGACAGCATCTTCCACTGCCAAACAGCTCTAACTCTCATGAAGTTCTTCCTAATGTTCAAATGGAATCTCTTTTTCCTGTATGGGCAGGCGCGTAAAGGGACAGGCGCAACGCTGCCCTCGATTTCTTTTCTTGCACGATATATTGCAAGGACAACAGTCTCAGAAATCGAAATACCTCTTATTGCCGATCAGCATGATCACCATGTGGTTGCTGGAATGCTGCCGGGCGTCTTCAAGCCAAGAGAGCAAATGGTTAAAAGTCTCCCTCCTGGATAGGGCCGAGAGAAAGCAAAACCAGATTGTTGAGGGTGGGCAGAAGGAAACAAAAGCTGAAAGGAAAACTCCTTTAGATTGGGGGGGGGAGTTCTTTTAAGCCAGGGTACCCACATATTGCATGTTTATTATTTGTTAATTTATGTATTTAAAATATTTTGACCTTGCCTTTCGCCTTGGAAAGGACCCAAAGCGGCATTGAAGGACAGTATAAGAAAGGTGGCGACAATGAGTACAGTAGGACCCTGGTATTTGCTGGGATCGGTTCCAGGCCTTCCCGTGGATAACGAAAACTATGGATAAAAGAGAATGCCCCCCCCCCCAAACCCAAACTGCTGTCTTGTGACAGTAGCTTGCTTTACAGCTGCTGTTTTACAACAGTAGATTGAATGTTTCTTGGCAGCTGTTATATACAGTAGGACACCCATATTCACTGATTCATTAACCACTGATTCAGTTATCCACGGTTGGCGGAGGAAAATTTAAATAAATAATTCATCAGCTGCAAAGCAAGCTACTGTCACAAAAAGCAGCTGCAAGCTACTGTCACGAAAAGCAGCTGTAAAGCAAGTTTTTCAACAGGCCTTCCTAAGCTATACCATCTTAGTTGCTGTTTCAGCATCTCAGCCTTGTAGCTTTCATGTAATGTTGTCTATTAATGCTCTAAGATGCCCCTCAATTCCTTATTCTCAATGCTTGGACATGTCTCAATTGTATTGGACTGTATATTATCTGTCATTACTGTAAGCCTCCTTGGGTCCTTTTCCAAGGAGAAAGGCAGGGTATAAATACTCTAAAATAAAATGAAATAATAAATAAATACATTTTTTCTCTTAATTCTCATGTTAGTTTAATTAATTTTACTTGTACCAAGATTCTCAATTTAATTTAAGATACGGTATTTTTTTATAGATTGTTCTCTAACATTGTTGTGGTTTCATTGCTTATTGGTTGTTTACATCTATGCGATTTGTGATTAATATATTTGTCGTAAGTTGCTGCGAGTAGCCAGACGGCCAGATGGGAGGGGTATAAATTTAATAAAAGAAATGAACTGAACAATATTTAGCATGGTCTCCTTCCCACTTTAGCAGCCTGTTCCAGTAAATGCATTATGAAAACAAATTCCTCGTTTGCTTTTAATATTTTCGGACTGCAGATAAGTGGAACCATGGATACTGATCCCACTGTGATTTCTGGAAGCTCCCTCCAGTTGGTTTTTTTTTTTTAGGCCTTCTGAAAATTTAATACAGGGGTACCTTGTATAAAGGAATTAATTCGTTCCAAATGAAATTATGTTAAGCAAATTTTCCTTTATACAAATCCCCATAGGAATGCATTGACAATGTGGTGATCCCATTTTTATGTTGTATGGATTCTCCCCATAGGCGATTATGTTAAGCAAATTTCTCCTATCTCCGGAATTTTTATGTTGTACAAATTTTATGTTATACAAGCTGTTTGTTATACAAGGGTCCACTGTATAATGAATCCTTTTTTTTTTTTTTTTGCTATCATTTATTGCTATCATTTAAGAAGTCACAATATTTAACAGCCCAGTGACAGAAGATTCTTGGGGGTTCGAAAGCGTCCCCCAACTTTCTCCCCCTGCCCCCTTCAGCCTGCCTCACATCCCCTTGCTGAACTTGGGTCCATTAGAAAATCAAACCCTAACAGCATAAGGAAATAAGGAAATGTCACACATCCTCGGAATGTAAACTGTGACCGCCACAGCCACTGAGGTACCGTGCATGAATTGCAATTTCAGAAACCAAGATCCAGAGGTGGCAAATTCAATCCCCTCACTGTGCCTCCCTGATAGGGACGGGACGGGATGGTTCATAAGATCCATTCCAGCAATGTAGCTCAGAGATTATTATATTATTAAGCGTCGATGATGTATTGTTAGCATGGCTGGCTTCCAAGCTCATTCTCTCGGGCGGCTTGGGACACAGGAAGGTGGGCTTATAACTTGGCTATCACCTTGGACATTTCAAGGGAATTCCCAAGCCAGAGATACAGGATACGTTCCACGCCAGATCGATGGTCCTCACCTGGTGATGTCATAGACCAGCAGGGCCCCGGCTGCACCCCTGTAGTAGGAGCGGGTGATGGAGCGGAAGGATTCCTGGCCAGCCTATAGGGCGGAAGAGAACCAATCAGGGACCACACGGCAGCGCCCCTCCAGCCCAATAGGCCTTAAAGTCATTTGGGACCTCGAAGGAGGTTCTCAAGCCATGAAGCCATGCGCCCCTGCTGCTCCGTCTGCTTCATCTCTCCCCCCCCCCGACCTCTTCCAGCCGCGGGCATTAAAAACACAGAGAGCGCTGATGAAGCTGCGTGGATGAGCAGTGAAACGTTTCAAGTCTCTCAAGAAAAGAAGTCCAGTTGCCATGACTCAACTTCCAGGTAAACTCGCCTGGATGACTGGGAATCTTCACAGACACCTTCCAGCTTTGGACTCTCAAATGCTCTTCTCTCTCTCTCTCTCTCTCTCTCTCTCTCTCTCTCTCTCACACACACACACACACACACACACACACACACACACACACACACACACACACACACACACACACACAGAGTCTCCCTTCAGTCACAACCTACATTGTCCCCCTTGCAATGGCAACCTCTTTCTCTCCCCCTAATATGACCAAGTAACCCTTAGGACACAGGTTCTCCTCTTCTAACTTTACAGCCCAGGCACAGCTTCCCAAGAGGGTCAGAAGAAGTATTTCCTGATCTCTGCCAAGAACCTTGGGCTGGGAAGGAGGGCTTGCCCGAGGAGAAGGCCGCCGCGAGGTTCTGATGCTGGCATCTCCTCCCCGCCTCCCGTTAACACACCTGGCAGTCTGGAGAAAAAGCCCTTACCGTGTCCCAGATCTGCAGCTTGATCCGTTTTCCATTGATGGTGATCATCCGGGACCCAAATTCCACACCTGGAGGTAGCCGGGGGTGGGGGCGGGGCAGGGGGGAGAGCGAGGAGAATAGCAGGCACAAGTTGATGTTTCATCTTGGTGATGCTGGAAACTTTTTATTCAGATAAGCACTAACCAGGGGCATAGCTTGGGCAGGGCAAGGGGGGCATCCCCCAGGCTTAGCAATCAGGGAGTGCCAAATTGCCTATTGACCCCCCCCCGCCACTACCCCCGCCACCCAGATTATATTTTGCAATGGAGGGCACAAAAACTGACTGTTGCTCAGGGCTCTGGAAGCCCTAGCTATGCCTCTGGCACTCAACCCCCCTTTTAAAAAGAGTGGCTTTCAACAAAAGGGTGTGGACGCGTGAAAGATGGAGCTACTTGAAGAAGTGACTTCTCTTACAACTTGCTTTATGGCTCGGCTGTGTCTTATTGTTCTTCCGGGGTGGTAGAGAACAGCTTTTCAAAGGAACCTCCCTTTGCTTTGTTTTTCTTTGTACGTGAATGGATATAAAAGACAAATAGCTGTTATGAGTTTTTCGAGCTGTTTGGCCATGTTCTGGAACCTTTTCTTCCCGACGTTTCGCCAATCACGGTGGCTAGCATCTTCAGAGAGCAAAGAGCACAGGGAACTAGGAGTTCTCTCAGTGCTCTAGGATATAGAATGAGTGAGATTGTGGGTTTTTAAAGTTGTGGGAAAGGGGGAACTTGTCCTACTCAGGAGAATAGGTATTAGTCATTGTATTGTGATGTCGAGGCATCAAGAAGTTTCACTGAAATCAGGGAGTGTGGCAATCCTTCTCTGTGGTTGATGGGTGTCGCTAGCTGTTCTATTGTGCGAACTGATCACTGGTCCTTGTGGCTGGGTTAGGGTTAGGATGTGTCCAAACCAAGGCAGTCGGGCTGTGTGCATCTGGCCAATGATTGGTGCAATGCCGCATTTTGCTCAGATGTCATCATTGCGCACATTATTCTTTTGTGTGATGCCGGAGGTCTATCGCAGCATCTTTGTCTCCATGACACCAAGGTGATGTTCAGTTTCTTTAGTCGCCAGCCAGCAACTTGCACCATAGAGCACAGCAGGTCATACAATGGTGCGATAGAGCTTTGATTTTAAATGGTCACTAATCTTTTTTGCCGCACGTGACACTCAACGTTGTACACCATTTTAGCCAGACACTGTTGATTCTCAATGTCACCTCGTATCTCAGACTCCCATCAGCTGTGATCATGGAACCAAGGTATTTGAACTCGTTAATTCTCAGTAGATATCTCTCTATATATCTACCTTTGTTTCCTTCCAGTTGGCAATTTTTGATGTGAAAAGGGGTCCCTCTGTCATATGTCTGTAACTCTGTAATTCCAGCCAGTGTGATTACAGTGCTGTTGTCAGAACATTTCCCTATAGCAGTGGTGGCGAACCTTTTAGAGACCGAGTGCCCAAAATGTGACTCAAAACCCACTACTTTTTCACAAAGTGCCAAAACAGCAATTTAACCTGAATACAGGTGGCAGTAAAGGGGTGGTGTTGGGTGCCCACAGAAAGGGCTCCAAGGGCCACCTTTGGCACCTGTGCCATAGGTTCGCCAACACTGGCCTATAGCAATAGAGCCGGCGCCCTGTGGCAACCCACCCTGTGCTTTCCTGTTTTGCCTTCAACTCCCAATGCATGCAATGGCCATCCGTGAGAAGCACTCCCCAACCACCTAACCACCCATCCCCGGCTCTCACCAACTGTCAAGTCATGGACGGCTGTGAACCGCTTGTCTGTGAACTGAAGCAAAAGGCATGATTTCCCAACACCTATGGAAAGACACAAAGAAAAGAGCAGAAAATCATTTATATGCCACCTTTTTCCTAGGGGACCCAAGGTGGCTTACGGTATTCCAAGGGGGGGGGGGAGTTAAAAAGCCAAATAAATTACAGTGGATCCTCATATAACAAATGGTTTGTATAACATAAAATCTGAACATAAAAATTCTGGAGATAAGGGAAATTTGCTCAACAGAATCACCTACGGCGCAAATCCGTACAATATAAAAATGGTCGCAATTAGGGGTTACTCCGTTTTCAATGCATTCTTATGGGAAATTTGTACAAAGGAAAATTTGCTTAAGTCTCTGTGCAGAGAAAGACCTTGGCCTGCCTGCAGAAGGACAGTAAAGATGGGGCCAGTTTGGTGTCCTATGGGAGAGAGTTCCCGAGTCTGGGAGTAGCAACAGAGAAGGCTCTCTCGCATGTCTGCACCAAACACACAGGTGGAAGTGGTGGGACTGAGGACAGGCTCTCCCAATGATCTTCTTAACACCAGCGCAGGCTCATCAAAGGAGATGTGGTTCTTGTGATAATTTAGGCACAAGCCTGGCTTAGCGTCAGCAATGGCCGGCCATCGGAGAAGGAAGAACCGGTGCTTTGAACTGTGCAAACAAAACAACCTACAGGCTAGCAAACTTGCTGTACCAGAGAGGACGACAGCAACCCTTTTTTATTTTTTCCTTTCACTTCTCTGTTTTGGACAGCGGAAGAGAAACAGATTGTTATTTCAAGACTTCTCATGTATGAGCGTACACAGAAGTCCTAACTGAGGCTAGGGACAATCAGCAGCACTTGTGCCTTACTGCTTTGACTATTATGTTTCTAGTATTGCTTGCGCTCACCCTTTCTCAGAGTGGCAGTCCTTTATTCCTTTTTAATATGCGTATACTGATTGTTTTCGGCTTTAAATAGTTGTGTAATGTTGTCTTCAGCCTCTGGATAATCATTTTTACCTTCAAATGTGGTCTTTGAATGACCTAAGCCCTAAGGCACTTTTGAATACTTTTTTAAAAAAAAAACTGTAACTATTGTCTTTCAATGATGTAAGCCTTTGTATATTCCGTTTTACAGCTGCAATTATTGTCTGACACTGAGTTAAGCCTCAACATAAAAACATAAGAAGAGCCATGCTGGATCAGGCCAAAGGCCCATCTAGCCCAGCTTCCTCTACCTTACAGTGGCCCCACCAAATGTGTCTGGGAGTGCACAAGACTAGATCTCTGTCTCCTGATACCACATCCCCTGCATCTGGTCCTTGAAGTACCCCGGTTTTAAGCCTGGAGATTATACATCTCCATCACGGTTTGTAACCTGGGATGGACTTCTCCTCCAGGAATCTGTCCAATCCCCTTTTGAGGGCATCCAGGCCAGATGCCATTGCCACATCCTTATCTCCTTTTTATACACTTTTGTTTTAAACCTGTAACTTTTGCAGTCTTTCGCCGATGAAAGCCACCTTGGGTGCTTTTTCAGGAGAAAGCAGGGGTTTAAAATAAATAAAATAAAATAAATAAAATAAAACATTTATTCAGGCTGCAACCCCGTGGAGTTCAAAACATTCCCTTCGAAGCCTTCCTTATCTCTGAGGGGTTGGATTTCTTGGTCCTACCTCGCAGGGGCGTCGTGTTGCCATTGAGCTAACGTGTTTTGTGGGGGGGGGACACGGACCCCACAAACCCCCATGGAAGAGAAAGCCCCATAGGAAGGCCCCCCTCCCCCACTTCTTTCTTCCATCCCCCCTCCCTCCCCTACCGGTGTCCCCGATGATGACGTATTTGAAGAGGTAAGCGTAGGACATGGCTTTGGAGCGCCGCCCCCCCTTTCCACCCCTCGCCTCAGCTTGAGGGGGGTGGTCCTCCAGAGGCCGCTCTAGCCCACGCCCTAGCAACCGTCTCTACTGCCCCGGCGCCTCCTCCTCCTCCTCCTCCTCCTCCTCCTCCTCCTCCTCCTCCTCCCTCCCTGTGACGTCCGCCTCGCCCTTTCCCGACGCTTCGCCCACTAGCGGCCGCTCGTTCGGAAAACGAGTAACCCTTCTGTCCTCCTCCTCCTCCTCGTTGGTCATTGACCACATTTCCGGTGCCACTCCAGCCGGCCCGGAAGTGAGAACTCGACGTTTTTCCTTTTCCGCACAGCCTCCTCTTCCCTCCCCCTCCCCGCGAGCCGTTGGACTTCGGCCGGCTCGGCGCCCTTACGTCATATCCGGAAGACGCTAACCCGTCCTCCTCGCCTTCCGTTTTCTTACGCAGGCGCAGAACTGCCCTCGCACGGTACCGGCCGGGCTGTCCTCCTCCGGGCGCTCTGTGCGCGAGCCAACCCCACCCCCCTCGTCTCGGTCGCCTCAACGGTTGACCCGAAGGCGGGAGGGAGGGAGGGAGGGAGGAAGAAACCCAGCTGCTCCTCCGTGGCGCGAAAGGCTCCCTCTCTATCCCGGCCCCCGGTTGGCTTTCCTCCTCCACCCCACCCCACGATAAGTCAGGGAAGGGTTAAACCCCCCCCTCAACCCTGACGTCATTTGGACGTGGAGAGCCCCAAGCCGGGCGGAAGTGACGCTCCTGGCCGGCCCTGAAGTCGGGGAGCGGGCAGAGACTTCCGCTTCCGGTCGAGGAGCTGGAGGGGGGGAAGAAAGGAGGAGGAGGAGAGCGGTGGTGGTGGTGGTGGGGTCTCCCCCCCTCGCTTCGTTGAGGTCGCCTCGGCCGTGGCCATGGAGGTGAGCCAGATCCCCTCGGGCTGGGGGTGGGTGGGTGGGAGGGGGGTCCCCCCGGAAGGAGGCGCACGGGGGGGGGGGGGGGGGGGGCTGGAGAGAAGGATCATGTGGATCGCTTTGTACCTTGAAAAGCAAGGAGGGAGCGGGGGGGGGAAGCGAGTCCTCGGATGACACGGCTTGAACTCGTGTCTTTGGCAACGTGGGGATCCCCTGGAAGGAGGGCAGGGAGGGGATCAGCGTGCCTTTTTCACACACACACACACACCGCCCTCCCCTTTGTCACAAGGACCATCACCTGCGAGGGATCGCCACTTATATTTATTGATTGGTTGATTTACCCCTCCTTTCTGCCTTGGAAAAGGACCCAAGGCAGCTTGCAGTAAGGAGAGACAATATAATATATATATATATATATATTCACCCCGGAAATATTAACTACGTTTTTGTTATTTTTCTAGTAGTATCACCTGTTCCACTTTTGTATTTGGTTTTTGTCATGGCTACACGGCTCCTCAACTTATTTTGCTTAAATATAGTATATACAGTCCATTCCAGTCAAGACACATTTATAGCCCTCCAGTTGATGTCAGACTTCCATTCCCAAGAGCATTGGTAAGACTGGGCAAGGGATCAGGCATCTAGAAAGCTAGTGTTTGAGTGTGCCCCCCCCCCCAATTCCATGCATATTTATTTATCTATTTATTCATTCATTCATTCAATTTTTATGCCACAAATCAGGCAGAAAGCCACTCTGGGCAGTTTACAACCTAGGTGTGATCTGCCTAGTTTGCATCTCCCATCATCCCTGGATGCTGTACAGAAAGTAGTTGTGAAGTTGCGGAGTTGTGGTGCATTGATATGGGGGTTCGCCATTTGGAATAGTGGACAGAGTGATGATATGGCAACTAGGGAAATGGAACTGGCCAAACCACTTGCCAAGTATCTCACTGACCTTGAAAGCACTGTTAGGGTCATGTTAACTCGATTCTGACTCTACGGCATAGAACACGCACACACAATATTAAAATGGTCCCAGTTGCCCAGTTTGATTTCCTCCATCCTCCACACACTTGTCTCAAGAAGGACCCCACACACACGCGCGCGCACACACAAGACGCCAGCCTGGGGCTTTCTGATTTCCAACAGTGTTTATCCCCACTGAATCCCCATGTCCCCTGTGAGACAGTTGGAACAGCTAAGAAAAAGAGAGAGGGGGGGACTTCAGGATGAAATGAAGGAAGGGGAGGAGCACTATGGGTGGAGGTTGAGGAGAGGAAGGAAGAGATTTACTGGAAGTAAGGAGTGTGTACGAAAGCCGCTCAAGATTGTTGCTGAGTTCTAAGGGGGCGACAGTATATGTGAGTCTTTGGCAGGGAAACACAGGGGATCTGATGCTTTTTATCAGGAAATAGCGTGAGGTTTGTGAAATCCATTGGCAGCATCCCGTTGACATTGGATGGAGCGGGTAGCAGACCTCCGCCCTTGTATGCAACACCCTTCAGTCACACCTCGGCTCCCCGCAGTGCCAGTAAATGTATCATTGCTTACAGAGACTATTTTGAAAAGACCTGGTTGATGTGCAAAGCTGGAGCACCTGATGGTTTTGTAAGCCAGTAGATGTTTAACCAGTTGTGTGTGGAGATTGTGTTGGGCATGGTACACAGTTTTGGTCACAGTTCATTAGGATTCTACTGACCCATATGTACTGTCTTCCAATGACAGCACACGCACACACACACACACACACACACACACACACGCACACACACACACGCACACACACAAAACTCTTTCAGAACATTTAAGTCCCCCAGGATATTCTATAAATGCCCTGCAAGTGACTGTGGTTGAGAGAAATAATTAAAAAAAGTAGGACTGGAACAAGAAACAGTAAAGATATATACATAAATTCCAAAGTGCATTAGATGGATTAAACACTGGCCAGGGTTTTCTGGGTCCTCTGTGTGTGTGTGTGCATGTGTGTGCGCGCACGCACACACACACAGTATACTAGCTCACAGTTTTCTTTACCATCTTTTGGCAGTCCAAATATTGTGGACTCCAGCTCCTTCAGTTCTTTATCACTGGCCATAAGGCTGGGAATTCTGGAAGCTGACATCCTAAGCATTTGGGACTGCTGGAAGCGTGCCACCCTTTGACATGCTTTGGGAACTGACCAACTGCTGCTTGATTGTCCGGAGTCACAGACTTTTCCAGAGCTGATGTTGGGTGGCGGCCTCTGCAACTTTGCACTTCATCAGACCTGTGGGGCCGTCCACTGAAACCAACCTTCTGTCTGTTAATTATTGGCAACAATGGTGCAATTGTCACCTTGTTAATCTGCCTCCTGTACAGTATATTGCTTGTGGTTTTGCTTCAGTCTGATACATCTGAAAAAAGTGGATGTATCCACAAGCATGCACAGTGAAATGCGAGGGTCTGTAAGGCACCACAACACTTTTATTTTGTATTTTTTTTTTTTTTTTTTTGGTCTGGGTGTGTCTTCTCTTGAGTAGACCGGAAATGGATTATCCCTCTGGAACCTTTCATCATACTAATAGCAACTTTGGACAAATGATGATTCTCCTACCCTCGAGGTCTTGGATTTCCTGCCAAAGATTATACATTGCACTTCTTCCTTGCTGCTTGTTTATGGAAAAAAATGCTACTTATACCAGCAGAATGCCTGCAAGCCTATTCAACTATTTCTAGAGACATGTGAACTTTTGGTTTTGATCATTGTGGGACTCCGTGATGGACTGATTGGTGGTGTCTAATACTGTATACCAGCATAGACTATCATCTGAAGCAGGCATGTCCAGACTTCGGCCGTCCAGATGTTTTGGACCACAACTCCCACTGTCATTGGTAATGCAGGCTTGGAATTCTGGGAGTTGTGGTCCAAAACATCTGGAGGGCCGAAGTTTGGACATGCCTGATTGTCTGCCATCTTCTTTCTCTGCATACCGCTATGTTTTAAGACAATGGCTCACAAACCTTTGCCTCCCCGAAACCACTGGGTGCGATGAAAACCAAATATTAGTATTGTCTTAGGTTCCCATTCTGGGGTCCCCAGATGTTCTTGAATGCAGCTCTCTGAAGCCTTCCCCGCTAGCTGTCCCAGGTTAGGATTTCTGGGAGCTGCAGTCCCAGAACACCTGTTGACCCAAGGTTAGGGAGTACCATCTTAAGGTGTTGAGGAGCTTTTCTGCATCCCTCACGAGCTTCCTCTCTGGAACAAAGAGGTTGAGGTAAACTGTTGTGTTGGTATTCTGCTCATAATTAGGACATGCATTGCCTCCTCCTTGTCCATGTTCATTACTTGTTTTGTGTGTGTGTGAGCTTGGATTGCATGAATCACTGTATGAGGCTTGCTGCTCAGCAGACCTTCGTGTCCTGCTGAATTTGTGCGCTTCTACTCTGTCTGAGTGTACATTTGTCTAGAGGAGTGATGGCGAACCTATGGCACGGGTGCCAAAGGTGGCACTCGGAGCCCTTTCTGTGGGCACCCAACATCGCCCCTTCATAGCCACCTGTATACAGGTTAAATTACTGTATTGCCACTTTGCAAAAAAATTAGTGGGTTTTGAATTGCAGTTTGGGCACTCAGTCTCTAAAAGGTTCGCCACCACTGGTCTAGAGTCTGATCGCTATGTGTGTGGGGGAACGGTGCATTGTGCCCTTTTTTTTGAGCTGGAAGCAGCTGCAACCTACAAGGCATGGATCTTTTCCTTTCCTGTGGGTCAGCCTCATACTTTGTCGCATTCTTCGCTGCGTTTGTTTATCCCAGAATAGTGTTGCACTGGATGGTGTTGGCGCAGCTTATGATAATTCCTGAAGGGGTGTGTTTGAAGTGGTGGTGTCTTTTTTTTTAGGGACATGGGAAAGGCAGCTTAAGCAAAAGATCTATCTGGGAGTCTGTGTTTAGGGAGAGGTCAAAGCACCCCTTGATTAGGAGGTATCTGAAGACGCAATTTCCAACATTTCCTCCCAGAGATCTACTCAACCAGTAGGCGGAGAACCAATGTACTGTATATAGCTCAGACTGTTTAAAGTAATGGGGAGGATCATTACATCCAGAAATCTCCATGTAGATTCCTGCTTGGAGAAACAGTTTGTATCCCACTACAGTAGGACCCCCCCCCCGTATCCACTGATTCATTAGCCACTGATTCAGTTATCCACGGTTGGCAGAGGAAAAAATCAAATAAATAATTCAGCAGTTGTAAAGCAAGCTACTGTCACAAAACAGCAGTTTGGGGGGGGGATTTTTGGCATTCTCTCTTATCCACGGTTTTCATTATCCACGGGAAGGCTTGGAACCAACCCCCAGCAGATACCGAGGTTCTGCTGTAATTCCTTTGCCACGTGTGGGCCTTGGGTCACTCCTTGCGCGGGTGTAGGCCACATCAACATGCTCCCTCTCCATTCCTCCATATGTGAGCAGGGGTGGTCGAAACCCAACTCTCCAGATGGGGTTGGCCTCCCGGCATCCATCACCACCAGCTCCATGGGCAATGGGTGATAGGAACTACAGTCCCACAACATCAGGAGGGCGGTGTTTTACCCACTCTTGGGTGAGAGACAGCTGGACTTGGACGCGTGAGGGGCCTTGGAATGGTCTCTTCCTCTGGCTGACGATCACCTATTGTGTGAAGGAGAGTGATGGAACACAGAGTAGCAGGCATGTCCAAACTTCAGCCCTCCAGATGTTTTGGACCGCAACTCCCACAGTCCTTTGTCATTAGCAATACAGGCTTGGAATTCTGGGAGTTTTATTTATTTATTTATTTATTTATTTATTTATTTATTTATTTATTTATTACACTTATTAACTGCCCGATTTTCCCATAGGGAACTCTGGGTGGTGTACAGACGTCACCCAACAGTGACTACCCAAATACAAACAAAACCCAACGATCATAAACAATCAGAATCTAACGAATACAATAATATATAAATGCAGTATAAAACACACACACACACACACACACACACACACACACACACACACACACACACACACACACACACACACAAATGACAAAATGTGGTCCAAAACATCAGGAAGGCTGAAGTTTGGACATGTCTGGAGTAGAGGGAGGAGGAAATGAGGGGAAGGATGCTGCCCTTTTCCCAGGAGCTTTGTCCCCCAATGAAACAGAGCAAGTGGGGAACACGGGAGGCTGTGGCTGGTGTGGCATTGCCTTTCAAACCGCTTCCTTTGCTCTAACCCTAACCTTCGACCGTCCCAATGTTTTGGGTTGCAACTCCCAGGATCCTGAGCTTTTCATGGAGCCGAATGGTAAAAGGACTGCGGGAGTGTTGGTCCAAAACATCTGGAGGGCCGAAGGCTCCCCAACCCTCCTCTTCAAGTCTTCCCTGACCTGCACATGCTGTTGCGATCAGGCAACCTTGTTGCACAGGTCCACGGTGGAAGGTGGATTTGGTGATGCAGACTGTTGTCAATGACCGGTAGTCTTCCATCAGCCTAGAGCAGTGGACTTCATGCGTCACTTTCCTTTTAGACATTTTGCTTAGCCGCACCAAGATCTGGGTGGGATTTGTGCGCCGGACGGTGACTCCCAGAATTCTCTTAAGACAAAGTAAGATCCACAGCCATGGTAGCTTGGGAACATTTTGGAGTTATTAGTTCAACCAAGTGGTGTCACTGATTTTTCCCTCCATAGTCGTCTGAGCAAGCCAGTGGTTTATAGCACTTTTGACAGTCCTCTCAAACCCGGCCCTCCCAAAGGACTACAATTCCCACCCTTCTCCAACCAGCGTGGCCCTAGGGGTTGTGTTGTAGGCCTCTGGAGGCACTCAGCTGTGCATGTCCGTAGCCTGCTTGTCAGATGAAGTTGGGCAAAGACCTGCCTTGAAACCTACCAGTCGGCCACCATCCTTCCTCGGTGATGCCAGGAGCCCAGTTGTTACCTCGCAAAGGGCTGTTGTGGAGAACATAAGAAGCCCTGCTGGATCAGGCCAAAGGCCCATCTAGTCCAGCTTCCTGTATCTCCCAGTGGCCCCACCAAATGCGTCTGGGAGCGCACGAGACTAGATCTCTGTCTCCTGATACCACTCCCCTGCATCTGGCCCTTGAAGCGCCCCGGTTTTAAGCCTGGAGATGACACCCTCTCCATCATAGCTTGTAACCTGTGATGGACTTTTCCTCCAGGAATCTGTTTATCCCCTTTTGAAGGCATCCAGGCCGGATGCCATCACCACCTCCTTTGGCAGGGAGTTCCACAGACTAACAACACGCTGGGTGAAAAAAATATTTTGTTTTGTCTGTTCTCACTCTCCCAGCCCTCAGTTTGAGTGGCTGTCTCCTTGTTCTGGTATTTTGTGAGAGGGAGAAGAGGCTCCTTCTATCCGCTTTGCTGATGCCCAAAAGTTTTAGCCTTTCCTCATAAGGGAGGTCCCCTAACCCAGTAGCCGTTGGAAAGGAAGGGCATGTGAAAAAAAGCAAATAACAAAGTTCCAGATCCATTCCACTCCGGAACAGGATGGCTTTCGACTCTGAGGCTGAACCTGTCCAGATTTATTTTAATATTTTGTAAGTCCATGTTGGTGCTGGTGGCATTTTGGGGGTGGTTTGGTGTGGGTGTGTATTTGTGTGTGTGCGTGTGCACAGACAGGTGCGATTCTCTGCTAATGTCTTCTCTTCTCTCCTAAAGTTCCCCGGAGGAAACGAGAATTACCTGGCGATCACCGGGGCAACTCACCCCTTCTTGTCGGGGGCCGAGGTGAGCTGGGTCCCCTGCCATTTTTCTTCCAGGGCCAGTGGAAGGGTTGGGGTGGGGGTTTAGCGACTGTGGATCATGCGATGTGAAGCCTGGGAGGTGAATGGCAGCAGTCAGGGATGCCTCGGCTGTTAATAACTCAGTGGCAGAGCATCCATTTTGTGGGTAGATCATCTCAGTTCAGTCCCAGGAGTCTTCGGTCTTACAGTGGTACCTTGTATAAAGGAATTAATTCATTCCAAATGAAATTATGTTAAGCAAATTTTCCTTTATACACATTTCCCATAGGAATGCATTGAAAACAGAGTGAACCCTAATCGTGACTATTTTTATGTTGTATGGATTTGCCCCATAGGGGATTATGTTAAGCAAATTTCCCCTATCTCCGGAATTTTTTATGTTGTACAAATTTTGTGTTATACAAACGGTTTGTTATACAAGGGTCCACTGTATTTTTTAAAATTATGTAGCAGACCTGGAGCTTGGAATATTTTATAATAATTGTTTCCATTATATGTTACAGTGTTTTTAAAAAGCAACCCATTGTCTCGGTACAATGTTTAAAAAGTCATTTGTTACATTATTAAATGTTTGGTTCCTCTTCTTTTTTTAAAGAAGGATGATAGTTTTTCTAATTAAATGCCTCTGAAAGTGGCTTAAAATGCCCCCCAAGAAAGAGATTTGGAAAGAAACTAGAACATCCTTATTCCTTGCAGCGATAAAGGAATTATTGGGTTCTTGTTTCTGAGGTGACTTTTGAAATGCAATGTTGCCTCACCCGTTGCAAGGGTAAACCTTAATTCTGACACACACACACACCCAATAAAAACAACTGGATAGCGAGGTCACTGTAAATTACAGCTTCTAGGCTGTAACAGCAGTATTGCTCTGTGCCAGATGAGAGGAGGGCCAGATTCTAGCATGCTGAAGCCCTAAGGCAGTGGTGGGCCATGTGCGTCCTTCCACGTATTATTGGCTAGCCATTCCGAGCCTTCGTTGTTATTGGCTGCACTGCCTAGGGCTGATGGGAGTTGTAGTACAGCAGCCTCAGGAGAGCCATTGGTGCCACACCCATGTCTAAAGTAGGCCAAATATCAAAGGGCATTTGGGATTAATGCCCTTTCTTTCTTTCTTTCTTTCTTTCTTTCTTTCTTTCTTTCTTTCTT
>JAHTLZ010000180.1:63298-113893 GCA_023846285.1 Phrynocephalus versicolor
TCTTTCTTTCTTTCTTTCTTTCTTTCTTTCTTTCTTTCTTTCTTTCTCGCGTTCCTTCCTTCCTTCCTTCCTTCTACTCTTTCTTTCTTTCTTTCTTTCTTGCCTTCCTTCCTTCCTCCCTTGTTCAGACGTTCCACACGCCAAGCCTGGGAGATGAAGAGTTTGAAATCCCACCCATCGCGCTGGACGCCGACCCCTCCCTCGCGGTTGCCGATGTCGTCGCCCACTTTGACGACCTGGGGGATCCCGTCACGGCCCCAGACGCCACCTTTTCCGCCCAGTATGGGGTGCAGGCACTCGACATCCCCGTCGGGATGAGTCACAGCCTCATGGAGCAAGGGGGAGGGCTGCTGAGCAGCAGCCTGGCCATGGTGAGTCTGGGGAGTCAGTTCTCGCTCCGGAGGGGAGGGCTCGTGAGCCTAGAAGCCTTTTGAGGGGGCGGGGGGATCATGGGCTTGAGAAGAGAGATGACGGCTAGCTTCTTCTCAAGGGATCCTTCTAGATTCCCCTTGACCATCATGGTACTTTCCAAGCTGCCTCCATTCACCTCTCTTTACCATTGAGGGGGCTGGACAGGATTGAGTGGAGGTGCTTTCTCAACAGTTTAGAAATGACCCTTGATGAGATGTTGTTTTATCCAACTGGTGGAAATTGTGCACTGCACGACCTTCCCCCCCCCCTAAAAAAAATCCACCCTGTTCCGTTGTGTTGATTTTTACCCCTGCCCCCCTCCCCCAAAGGGATGTGTGTGTAAGCACTTGGGAGCCTCTAGAAGTAGCAACTCACTGAGACAAGGTTTGGCATGGGACTGATTGGCCAGCGCCCTGACCCGGCGCACTCCACTGGGTTTTGCTTTCAATCCACTTGGAGGGCATTTCTGAAGGGGTAACCGTGATAGCCGCAGTAACAAGACGAAGAGTAGTTTAAAGGACAGCGAACATTGTGTGGCCTCAGCTTTTGTAGACCGCAGCTCCTGTTGTCAGGTATGTGGAGGCTGTGGAAGATTCTGTTAAAGGAGATGGTTATGCCACACCACTGAGGCACAGCAGTTTAGGAGTGCTGAACCGAGATGTTTTCAGCTATCAGGTAGGACGGGGGAGACCCATGTAGTCAATCTTCTCTTTGAGGAGCAAATAAAAGCAAAAGAAGCCTATTGATTACAAAGTTTAATCAAAATCATTAATGGTAACATGTTGGAGTATAAACAAAAAGAAGAATATAGCTCAAACCCACTTAAGATTGAGTATTATTAAAGTTTAATATATGCACACCTGGTTCTTAAGTTTACAAACTCTAAATAGTTGGTTTTTTTCACAGACACTCTTCTTTAACCTTATCTGTCTTTAATTTTAGACGATGCCAGTCCCTATCTGATTCTCTCAGACCCTATCACAGTGGTGACGAACCTTCAGCACTGCAGACGTTTTGGGCCACAATTCCCAGAATTCCAAGCCTAGATTGCCAATGACAAAGGACTGTGGGAGTTGTGGTCCAAAACATCTGGAGTGTCAAAGGTCTGCCACCACTGCCCTATCAGATTCCCTATCTGCACGTCTAGGTCCCTATCTGCCCAAAACAGTGCTGAGCAGAGCCTGAAATCCTCCCAGGCCACTCGCAGACTCTCTCGATCTACAAACCCACTAATCGGTATAGACACCTCTCATGCATTATTCATCACCACGGGTAAGCGCCACAGTGTCTTCCTGTCCCCTTCCTCCCATCTCCTTCCAGGACTTGGATCACCCCATGGGGACTCAGTACAGCGCCAACCCGCCCGTCACCATCGACGTGCCGATGGCGGACATCAGCTCCAGCTTGATGGGGCACGGTCAGCTCACCACCATCGACCAGTCGGAGCTCACCTCTCAGCTCGGCCTCAGCCTGGGAGGCGGCGCCATCCTGCCTCCGGCCGCCCAGTCGCCCGAGGAGCGGCTCTCGCCTACGCCTTCGCCCGCCAGCTCCATGCACGAGGAAGAGCCGGAAGAAATCCGGAGGGTAAGGCTTGGCCCTCAGCCATGGGAAGGGTAGAAAGGGAAGCAGGACTCGATCAATGGGAACAGCTCACAACCCAGAGGAGAGGAGATTCCATATACAGTGGAGTCTTGTATAACAAACAGCTTGCATAACATAAAATTTGTACAACATAAAAAATTCTGGAGATAGGGGAAATTTGCTTAACATAATCGCCTGTGGGGAAAATCCATACAACATAAAAATGGGATCACTCCATTATCAATGCATTCCTATGGGAATTTGTATAAAGGAAAATTTGCTTAACATAATTTCATTTGGAACGAATTAATTCCTTTGTACAAGGTACCACTGTACCAACATTAGAAGAACACAGCACTTTATGCCCTTTAGGTGGCACATGGCTGCTAGTCCATTTACGGACACAATTCAAAGGGCTGGTTTTAACCTAGAAAACCCTAGATCAGTGTTGATGAACCTATGGCACGGGCGCCAAAGGTGGCCCTCCGAGCCCTTTTTGTGGACACTTGACTTCGCCCCTTCATAGCCACTTGTATTCGGGTTCAGTTGCTGTATTGGCGCTTTGTGCAAAATTTAGTGGGTTTTGAATCACAGTTTGGGCACTCGGTTTCTAAAAGGTTCACTCTCACTGCCCTAGATGGTTTGGGTCCAAGCTCTCTCAGAAACATGAAGTATACAACTATTCAAAAGGATCTCACCAAGTCCACACTGAAATGCGGCAAACGAAATCAACACCAGAGGCACGTTCAAAGCATTAAGGCGCACCCATCCAGTTAAAACCTTACTGAGAAAAGCTTGCTTGCAGAAGGGCCTCAAAGATGAGGACAGGCTCGTTTCCCAGTGGGAGGGAGTTCCAAAGTCTGGGAGCAACCACAGAGAAGGCCCTCTCTTGTGTCCTCAACAAACCCACCTGTCAAGGTGGAGGGGGCGAGAGAAAGGCCTCTCTTGATGGTCCTAATGCCTCCCAGGGCAAAGGTATTTGAGCCGTCGTGTCGATCCATTTTGTCTCCTCTTCCCCGCAGCAAGTCTCCGTCGCGAAGCCAGCCCCGGCGGCTTTGGCCGTGCCGGCGCCGGCCGCGCCCCCCGCGGTGGTGGCGGACGCCGGCAAGAAGCCCAAGCCCACCAAGAAGCAGAAGAAAAAGAAAGACCCCAACGAACCCCAGAAGCCTGTCTCGGCGTACGCCCTCTTCTTCCGCGACACCCAGGCGGCCATCAAGGGCCAGAACCCCAAAGCCACCTTCGGCGAGGTCTCCAAGATCGTCGCCTCCATGTGGGACAGCCTGGGGGAGGAGCAGAAGCAGGTGAGGGATGGGGGGCGGAGGGGCCAGGCTTCAGCGGGGAAGATGGGTCGGCCTGCGGGGAGGAAGAGGAGGAGGAGGAGGAGGAGGAGTTTGAAGGGGGAACCGGAGAGGCTGGGATTGGAGGCCACCCTTGGCCTTGTTGATAGCAGGATCGGATCGGAAACGTGGCCGCCTCTTTCAGATGCTGTTGGTCCACCCTCACCTCTTCACCCCAGCCGACGAAGCCCAGAGGGGAAGGTCAGGATTGAACTCCAGGGTAGCCACCTGTGGTTGCATCTGTTTGGTTCAGTCCCGTCGCTCTTGTGAGCGTCGCTCTTCTGAGATACGGGGCAGCATCCTTGCCTTTCCTAGCCTGGGTCCTTTCGATTAGATTATAGCTGAGGTCGTTAAAGTGATGGGCCTTTCCGTTTTGCATAGGGAAACCGATCAGCTGCTTGATCTGGGGTTATTTTTTCCACACGACGCCCCCTGACCGGGCCAAGGCAGAAGCTGTTCTAAACTTCAGAGCAGAAAAGAGCACAGGAGGAGCTTTGTATGGGCCAGCCCTGCCTGTGTTGGATGCAGAAAAAGGTGGATTATACCAAATAGTAGTCTTCCATCATTTTGCGGGCCATATACTGCAGTCCTGGTATATTGCGGGACTGTAGTATATGAAAGGCAACCCCCCCGGGGGGAGGGAAGCTGCTTGGGCCTGTTTGAGGCCTCCTGCGCTTACCCCAAGCCTGGCGCTGCCCCGAATGGACCTCCGACTGGCTTCCCGGGCCTGTCGGAGGCCCCAGAAGTGGTTTCCAGCTAACCGGAAGTGACTTCCAGATCACCGGAAACCACTTCTGGGGCCTCTGACAGGCCTGGGAAGCTCACCAGAGGCCCGTTCGGGGCAGTGCCAGGCCTCAGGTAAGTGCAGGAAGCCCCAGATAAGTCCCCCAGTCCCAACCCGACCCAGCCTCTGCATATTGCAGATTTTCCATTATCATGGGTCAGGCTGGGTCCCTAACCCCTGCGTAGGCAGGGGATTCAGTCCTGTTGATGCTGAAAAGCAATATTTGTTTCAGAAACCTTTGGGGATCTTTAAATTCAGTTCACACCTTCTTAACCAAACAGAGGCGCCATTTGATCCTTGAAGTTCAGCTGAGGCATCCCAGTTTCCTGCTTTGGGATGGGGTGCTTTGGACGAACTGTGCCCATCATTCCCGCTGCGGTTTGCTGCGATGACTGTGGGTGATGGGAGCTGGAGTTGAAAGCATCCCCCCCGCCCCGTCTGTTGGCCTTGGGAACGGCCTGGATGCGTGCTTGCAAGGCCCTGCCGAGAGGACAAGGAGCTGCCGCGGGCACCCGAGGGGAAGGCGTGTAGCAGGCTGCAAAAGGGTGCAGGTGTAATTGGATGTGGGTCCCCCTCTAAAAACAAACCCTCCCCTTCCCCGTTTCAGGTCTACAAGCGGAAAACGGAGGCGGCCAAAAAAGAATATTTGAAAGCTCTGGCGGCCTATCACGACAACCAAGAGTGCCAGGTATGTGTGCGTTCCTTGCATTCCTATCCTTCCTCTACGACAGGCATGGCCACACTTCGGCCCTCCTGATGTTTTGGGCCGCAGCTCCCCGAATTCTAAGCTTAGGTGGCCAATGGCAAAGGACTGTGGGAGTTGCGGTCCAGAACATCTGGAGGGCCAAAGTTTGGCCATGCCTGCTCTATGAGGTCAAGCTAGCGGGCGTTGCTCCTCTTCTGTGCGTTTCGTCCTCATCCCCCCTTGAATTGCAGAGCTGGAGGGGGATCCCCTGGATCATCAAGCACAAACCCTGTCAAAGAGGCCCTGTGGGGAATCGAACTATCAACCCCCTCCCCCCAGCTCTGCCCCCAGAGGCCTAAACGGCTAAGCTGCCCATTTAATCCACACAACAATCCTGGGAGGTAGACCATGCTCAGAGCGTGAGAAGGACGGGCCCATGGGCATCCTGTGAGTGTCATTCTCCTAAGGCAGGCATGTCCAAAGTCCGGCCCGGGGGCCAAATCTGCCCCAATTTAAAATTTTGAGTGGCCCTCAGCCTCTTCTCCACGCCAGCTCAGCCTGTCACTCATCCCCGCCAGCCGGCCCTTCCCTGTGCTGCCTAGAGATGTTTGCTTGCAGTTGTATGGCTTGCCTGCCCTCCCTCCCTGCCTCCGTCCATCCCCTCAGCCAGCCACCCTGCCTACCCGCTCCTGGCTCCGTTGCTGCAGCATCTTCCCCACCTCCTTGCGAGGGAGGGCAGCATATGCGGTCAGTGGTGCATCTTGGGTGCGCGTGGGCCAATTCCCAGGCCGTGCAGCAGCCGCCGAGCCCTTGGGCACCTTGAAACTGGATCATTTGTGGCTGTTGCAGATGTGCACGGTCCACGCCCTTTCTCCACCCCTTCAGGCTGAATGGTCGGCCCCCACACATTTTCACCTCACCACATCTGGCCCTCCTTGCAAAAAGTTAGGACACCCCTGTCCTAAAGCCAACCCTCTCACCAGTACTCCCCCAATGCCTGAGGCTTCTTAGGCTGTAATAAGAATGCTCTCTGCTCTTGGCACTAGAACCCCTGGTCTCTTTTGAAATGCGCTGCTTCTCCTCGGATTTTCTTCCGGTAAAAACTCCAGGCCCCTTTCCTGATTTTCCTGGGGTAGACCCCCCTGCCACCTGGCTCCTCACCACTGCGAAGGGTACAACGGAACATTGTACAGTGAGTTTTCTTGGCACGCTTAAGGCTTGAAGCTGGCTGTCCCGGGTTTCAATCCGACACTTGAATGTCAATGCTCGAGGCATCATGCCCGGCCGTCCTCTTGCTTTATCCTTGTATTGTAGCGCATTATTGAGGGAGAGTGTTTTGGATGAACGACGCTGTGCTTCTTCCGGGTCGACAGCAATTTTTTAAAATTCGAAACATGCAGTAAAGGGCCAAAATCCGAGATCTATTTACAGTGGTACCTCCGATTTACGAGATTAATTCGTTCCGAGTGAATGCTCGTGAGTCGGTTAACTCGTAAGTCGGGGAGTGGTTTCCCATAGGAATGCAGTGAAAGTCAATTAATTGGTTCCGGAAGGAACGGATTTCAATGCAGTCCTATGGGAAACCGCTTTTAACATGGCTCGCCGCTTCTCCCGTTGCAGGAATCACGGCCACAGCTTCTCCTGACCGCCACCCCCACCCCCACCCCGCAAAGGGGGATTACTTGCCTCCATGACTGGAAGGCATTTCAAAAGTGGCACTGTTGGGATTCCTTCGTGGGATATCCTTAGATATGAATAATCTCCCAGATCAGCTGACAGATTATTCATATCTAAGGATATCTCACGGAGGAATCCCAACATCTTTTGGTGCCCCGTGCTGAGGATCTTCTCCCGAGCCCCCTGCGAGGGGGTGGGGGAGAGAAGCAGCGCACGGCAATTCACATCCCAACACACACCCCACCCACTGCTCACAAGGCGGAGAATCCCGAACTTGCTCATAATATGCAGCCAGTGTGTTTTTTTTTGGGGGGGGAAGAGTGCTAAAGAGCACTCGTAAATCGGAATTTTCATATGTCGGGCACGTCGCAAGTCGGGTACCACTCTACCTTGGGGTAATGAGATGCTGATCACGGCTCGTTTTCTTCCTAAGTATTCAAGGCAACACGCCCATCTGTCCTCCTGTAATAGGACCAGAAATGCAACCAGCACCATACTCCTTAAGTTGCTGCTGCAATTTCACTTACACACATGTAAGTGGCGATCAGGATTTGGCCCTTAAAACTGACAGTACGCACTCTCTCTTGTATCCAAACACTTCCAATCATGCCCAATGCTCTTTTAATAGGGAAAGCTGTTCATTCATAGCATGATCTCTGGCTTCCTCACGCGGCCAGGTCTGGGTAAAGACACAGTGGAAATCTATCTCTCTGCTGAATATTGTGCGTAGCGTGGTCCGTGGCCAGTTCTGGTCACTTCCTCCTTGGGAATATTTATTTATTTATTTATTTATTTATTTTTACAACTTATATGCCGCCCACTACCCAAAAGGTCTCTGGGCGGCTTACAATCAAGGAATTAAAACAGTTAAAACATCAGTTATCAATAAATAATTAAAACAACAACAAAAACCTTATACTAAAATCATCACACTAAAATTGCCATCAAAGGACCCACAGTCTATGTTGTATCAATTAAAAAAACTTTTGGAACAGGGTGTATTTCTTGGGTCTCTCGTTTAATATTTTTAAATCAGGGATCTGTGACTCGGTGGGGATTGATCCTGCAGATGAGGGGTCCTTTGCAGTCTTTTGTTTCCAGGTGGCTCTGCTTTGCTGCCATTCCTTCAGCCTCCCACCGCTCCTTTTTGAGTCCCGGTCCCAGAAACAGGCTGGGGTGTTAGATTGAGAAAATCGAAAGCTCTAAACACTGTACACTGTTTTGTTTTTTGTCTCCACAGACGGTGGTCGAAACGGCCGAGCCGGACCCCATCGCCTCGCCGGCCGAGCCGCCGGCGCCCGCTCCCGAATCGACTTCCCCGCCGGCCCCGCCGGCGCCCACCCCGCCGGCCCTCGAGAGCCCCCCTCCCCCGCCGGCCATCGTCCCCGCCCAGCCCACCATGTTGGTGACCTCTGGGGCGGGGGGTCCCCAGGCGGGGGGCCAGACCAGCATCACCAAGATCATCATCCCCAAGCAGATGCTCCCGTCGTCCTTAGCCGTCACCTCCCAAGGCGGGGTGGTGACGGTCATCCCCGCCACCATGGTGACCTCCCGGGGGATCCAGCTGGGGCAGCTGCAGGCCAGCACGGGCACCACGCAGATCGTGACCCGCTCGGTGTTGGCAGCGGCGGCGGCGGCGGCTTCCTCCATGCACCTGCCTCGGCTTCAGCCTCCGCCCCTCCAGCAGATGCCGCAGCAGCCGCCCACTCAGCCCGTCACCATCCTGCAGCAGCCGCCGCCCCTCCAGGCCATGCAGCAGCCCCCTTTGCAGCAAAAGGTGCGCCTCAACCTCCAGCAGCCCCCGCCCCCCTTGCAGATCAAGATCCTGCCTCCGCCCGCCTTGCAGATCCAGCCCATCGCCCTGCGGACGGAAGAAGGCAGCCCCGAGAGACCCAGCGCCGAGATCCAGCCTTCTCCGGAGCCCGTGGATGTCGTTCCGGAGGTGGGGGGCGGCTGTGCGGGGGGGGGGGGCAGAGGGAGGAAAAAGTGTTCTGCTTATATACCGCCCCATACCACTACAAGTAGTCTCTGGGCGGTTTACAATTTGTTAATTACAGTGTGCAGGCTACACATTGCAACCCCCCCAGCAAGCTGGGTACTCATTTTACCGACCTGGGAAGGATGGAAGGCTGAGTGAACCTTGAGCCTGCTACCTGGGATTGAACCCCCGGTCGTGAGCACAGTTTTACCTGCAGTTACAGGCATTTAACCACTGCGCCATGAGGCTCATCAAAGGGATGCTGGCAAAAATCTCCCTCTTTGCAAAGCCCCCCCAAGACCCACCTCTCGGTCAGACCGAAGGAAGGAAACGTTTGCCCGTCCCGATGAAACCGATGGGGGTGTGTGTGCATTTTTCCATTTCTAAAACCCTAACCCTACCCCCATCTCAGGTGGAGTCTCCGACACAGATGCACGTGGAGCTGGTGTCCGAATCGCCGGTGTCGGCGTCTCCCCGGCCACGCTGCATCCGGGCAGGGTGCGAGAACCCGCCGGTGGCCAACAGTGACTGGGACAACGAGTATTGCAGCAACGAGTGCGTGGTGAAACACTGCAGGTGCGTAAATCAGCCAGAGACGCGGACAAGTCTTTGCCTCTGAATACCAAGTCCAGAATCTTAAGGTTCCAAGTCTGGAGTCCGTGTTTCTGATACCAAGTCCAAGTACCTAATTACAGTGGAACCTTGACTTACATCCTGCTTGACTTGCAGCATATTTGACTTGCAGCAAGAAGGGGCCTGTTTGACTTGAGTCGCAGGCTTTGACTTACATCTCAGAGCCCCGGCGCAAGGCACCGGAATTGGGCGGCAACCACGACCCAGCATCGCAGCTGCCACCTACAAACTGCTCCTGCCTTCTTCTCCTCCAGCAGCGGTGGCTTCGGCGAGGCCAGCTCAGAGCACCTGGAGCTGGTCCTCGGCCTCGCTGAAGCCACCATTGCCACCAGAGGAGAAGGGCCGGGATTTTGGGGCTGGCCTCACTGGTTAGACAGTCGGCTGAGTCTTGTAAAAAATCTGGCTGCAGAAGTCTGGTCCACAATGGAAGCATTTTAGTTGGGGAGCTGTACAGTTGTGGGACTCTAATGGTAAGCATAGGGTTGTTCAGAACTTGGAATGTCAGGTTAAAAATCAGTAAAACTTAAATGATAGACATTGTTGCTGTGAGCATTAAAAAGTGGAGGCATATAACTTGTGGACTATACTGTAATTCCACTGCCTCCTCCTCTCTTTGAAGAGACATTTCATTTACATCCCTGGAAGGAATCTCCTGTCCTAGTCAAATTTGTGCTAAATTGCTGTATTGGGGGGTCTTTTTCATCATCTAGAATGGATTAATCTGCTTTCCCATTACTTTCTATGGGAAAAGTTCATTTGACTTAAGTCATGTTTGACTTAAGTCTAGACCTCTGGAACAGATTAATGACGTAAGTCAAGGTTCCACTGTAAAAGCAAGCTTTTTTGTGTGGGTGGGTTCCAGGTCACAAGTGGAGTCCAACTCATTGAAAAACCACAACCCTGAGTCAAGTCTGTGTCAAGTCCCTGGTGTGACTCAAGTCTGACTTGGCTGCGAGTCCCATGACTCCAGTTCCCCATCCCTAGCATGGAGGTCCATCTGCCATGTTGGGTTTCTGGACAGCTCCATCCTAGCAGAGCTGCATGGAGAAGCCAGCCTGAAAGCAGCTGCTTTAAAGCACCTGCCTTTAACCAGATATTACCTAACCGTATGTGGCATCACATTTATGAGCTTTCCTATAGAAGTCTCAGTTTAAAGGTGGTCTGGTCCCCTTTGCTTATTGTGTGTTATAGCCAGGGCAGGTTTTCAGGTCATCGTGTGTGATCAAACATCGAAGATCCGACTCGGGGTGTGAGGAATTCTCACTCGGTACCTCGCAGTTCGGACTCCATCCTCCGCCCAAGATCTCTTGCTTTCCATGAAAACAGAGACCTATTTTCGTTCTGTGGGGAGCTGGGTAATTTTGTGCGTAATCTGCACCAAACTACCCTCCTTTCCCCTGGAAAAGGAAAAGCATACCCAAAGCTGACGGTTAAGAAAGAAGCAAACAACCCATCCAAGGCTTAATGTAAAAAAAAAAAAAAACCCTCTTTAAGGAGCAGCTGTCCCTGTGTTGTACCTATTTTGTACATTGTTTCCTCAAAACCGATCCCATCAGAACCATAAAGTGCTTTTATGTTTGTTGGGCCTATTGAGATCTAGGAAGCTGTACATTGTGTGGATCTCTGGGAATGGATGGGATGATTAGGCTGACACACCTGGAGGTCACACACACAGAGTAGTCCCCCACCACGACGCAGTTCATATATTAGCCTCAGTACGTTGCGGGTTTTTTCTTGAGAGAAGCAGGCTTCCAAAGACAGTTTTTTTAACCCCCTCCTGGCACCTCACCAAACAGACCTGGGGCTGCACTTGCAAAGAGAGGTTTTAAATCCTCTCTTTACAGCTGAGGTTCCAGGAGGGGGCTAAAAGCCTCTCTTTGCAAGCAGAGCTGGCAGGAGCAGCCCAACGTCAGTGTACTAGGGTGTCTGCATTTCATGGATTTTCCTTTATCAGGCACCAAACTCTGCAAGAAGTAGGGGAGTTCTCTCTCTCTGCGAGTGTGTGTGTGTGTGTGTGCGCGCGCACACGCAAATAAAAAAATGCTGCTCCTAATATCTCGCTACCCCTGACGCTCCTGTTTTCCTTCTCTCTTTCTGTCGTCTCACAGGGACGTCTTCCTCGCTTGGTTGGCCTCCCGCAATCCCACCAACAATGTTGTCTTTGTGAAATAACCCCCAGCCTTTTTTTGGGAGGGGAGGGCGGCTCAGGGACAGGAAACAATTGCCCCCGTGCACACTTCCAACCGCCCCCCCCCGCCAAGGACGACCAAAAATAAACGACGAAACCAGGACGGCCATGGAACTTTGGGACGGGAGATGTTGGAGCAAGATGGCGGTACATCAGCTGGAGCCCCTCTGCAAGAGACGTCACCCCTTCTGGGTGGAGGGAGGGGGGGAAGAGAGCGGGCTCAGGTGCTGCAGACTTCATTTTTCCCCCTTATTTTTTTTTCTATACATGATTCCTTGGTCTGTTTTTTTTTTTCCCTTCCTCGATGGAGCTGATTAAAGCTGGACAAGGGACGCCAACCCAGGGGCCTGCCAGATGCTACTTTGGGGTGGGGATATGCCGAGGGAAAAAACAGCCACAATCCAACTTTGGCTGAATGATGCAGGTCGCATTTCTGCACTTGGAAGGAGTGGTGAAAACCCCATTTTTCGACACGAAGGGGTCCCTGTGGAATCAAGAGGAGTTTGCGATCCCCTCCTTGCCTGCCTCCGGAGCAGGACGGCGTGGTGTGCAACTGCAGCCCTCCTGCTGCTGTTTCCGCCCGATGCTCCCCAACGATCTGCGTCAGGGTGGAGTTGGAGGGCTTCTGGGACCCACCTTCGGAGGAGCCACCGTTGGCTGGCTGCCCTTAAAGACGTGCGGTTGACTTTTTGAGGTGGCTGGAGGGTGTGTGTGTGTGTGCGCAAAGATTGGGGAAGGTGCCGTACGACTCCGATTCCCATCATCCCCAGTGAGAGGCGATGAGAGTTGTGCTCTAACAAGATCCCACTTTTGCTACACAGCGGTCGCTCCTCCCTTCCCGACATGGTATCGGGACACCCCATGGTCCTCCCCGTTTGCTGTAATCCCTGGCAGATTCCTGATATCCGTAAAACATGGGAGCTGGGAGGCAGGATGAGCGGCAGCCACTCGAAATTTCAAGCACATAACCAGAAAAATGTGGCAGCTATCCTTTCCACCACAAAGACGAGACCAGGCGGGTGAGGTGTCCCCCCCCCCCCGGCTCTTGTGTCCGTGGGCAGTTTTTAAAAATCAGACTAGTCAGGGGAGGAGGGCAGAACCGGGCCTGCAGTTTTCTGGCTCTCGGCGGTTTAAAATGGGGGCCAGCAGTGGCCTTGTCAGCCCCTGCACATGACGGACAACACACCGGGGCATTTTTTTAAAAAATGGAGAGCTGCAAGTGAAGTCCTAGAAACAGGTTTTTATCGTGGTTTGCCAGGCCTCCAGATCACCCACCAAGCACATGGCAGGACACACGCACGCACAAGTGAGAGCTGTTAGTCTCTCTCTCTCTCTCTCTCTCTCTCTCTCACACACACACACACACACACACACACACACAAAGTGAGAGCTCTGTCTCTCTCACACACACACACAGACACACAAAGTGAGAGCTCTGAGTCTCACACACACACACACAAAGTGAGAGCTCTGAGTCTGTCTCTCTCTTTCACACACACACACACAAAGTGAGAGCTCTGTCTCTCTCTCACACACACACACAAAGTGAGAGCTCTGAGTCTCTCTCTCTCTCTCACACACACACACACACAGTTCTAAGTCTGTATGCAGTGCCCCCTCTTCTCTACTGCCACAGGCCCCAGGAAGTGGGACTGAGCACTTCAGCCTTCCAACAAGTCTCCTCTCTGGTCCCAAACCAGGAAGGGAGGAGAGCAAAGTTTCTCCACCTGTTGTGGGATTTCTCCACCTGTTGTGGGATCTCACTCTTGCAAGGTTGATCGTTTGAGGTGGACTCTCATCCCCCACCCCCAAACTCCAGGTTTGGCCACTGGAGGGAAAAATAAGGGACTCAAAAAGCCCAAGCTGCTTTTCAAGGAGGACACCCCCCTCCCAAATCCCCAATGTGCGTTGGGCATCTACTGGTTTTATAAACACTGAATTTTAAATATTGTATCCATGGATGCCTTACGCGGCAGAAGGCGGGGGGACCTGTAGCCCTCACGGTGTTAACAGAACAACTATCCCCGTCGTTAGCTGTGTGGATAATGGGAGATGGAGGCCCACCAGACTGGAAAGGTCGACCGCTGCCGATGAACAGATACCCAGGCAACAGTCGGTTGAATATTTCTCCTGTCACGGATGTAAAACATCTGGGTGGACAGGAAATGGGAAACAATAAGCCCGGACCTGGTATCTCTGAGGTTCCATCTTCAGCTGGGTGATGGGGCTTGTGGTTCTCCTCAGAGCAAGAGGGCCAGGGTGCGTTTGAGAGAGCAAGCACATCTCTGCCTCTAAGCCAGGCATGTCCAAACTTCGGCCCTCCAGATGTTTTGGACCACAACTCCCAGGATTCTAAGCTTAGACTGCCAATGACAAAGGACTGGGGGAGTTGTGGTCCAAAACATCTGGAGGGCCGAAGTTTGGACACTGCCTGCTCTAAGCAGAGGCGTGCGCCTCCTGTCGGCCTGTTCCCAGCCATTTTGTTTCCCAAGAAAGGGAGAGAATGCATCCTGCCATCGGTCCTGTTACACCCGAGACAAGGCTTGGGGTGGGTGGGGGGGAACAGGCGGAGGAGGAGCGAGGGAGGTGTGCTTTGGCCTGCAGCCACCTCACAAGGGGCCACCCCCCTCCCCAGAAAAGAGAGAAGCTGCTTCCTTCAGCAGGAAGCCGCCTGGCTCTGTCTTCTATGGAAAGCGAATCCATTTTATTAAAAAAAACACAAAAACCCCCATAAAGATTTAGAATACACATCCTTTGTCATCTTCTCTCGCCCCCAACAACAAAAGGGGGGGGGAGCACTGGCTCCTTTCAGGGGGGGTGTCTCTCTCTTCCTGCCCCCTCCTGTCCGTAACTACATGTTTTTAGGCTTGGAGATGATTCCGTCTGGGTAGCGTTGCTTGAACTGGGCCACCACGTCCGGGTCCAGCAAGTGGATTCCGTCCAGCTGGTTGCCGAGGGTGATCCTAAAGAGAAAGGGGGGGGGGGGAAAAAGGGGGGGAGTTAAAGGGAAGGCATTTTTTAAAATGAAAAAGGAGGCCCCGCCACGCGAAGCACGGGATTGGGGGGGGGGAGTTGCACACACCAATTGGGTTGCACATTGTGTGGCCGGCCGAAGAGTTCGATCTTGCGGGTTCCCGGAGAGAGGCGTTCGATCATGCCGTAAATCTCATCCGGCTTGTGGCTGGTGGAGCGGACCTGCGGGAGAAGGGCACCGGGAGTGAAAGGGATGCGTCGTTGGCCGAAGCAAGGAGGGTCCGGAGCCCTAGGCCTTCGCCTCCGGGGCCTCCGGGACCGGACCGACGGGCTCCTACCTCGGCCACGATGACGTCGCAGTCGAGACCCCGGTTGAAGCCTTGGGGGTTTCCTTTCACGCCGACCTGCCGAGAAGAGGAGTGACAATCAGGACACCCTGGGAGCGGAGTCCCCTTACAACAGCTTAAGCCCGGGCCGCTTCCCCTTTAAACATGAAACTCCGAGGCCTTGTGGAACTGCTGGATAAGGCGTATGGGCTGTTTCTACATCCCCCTCAGTAATCATGAGGACTAACACCCTACTCTTTTTTTTTTAAGCATTCAGGTTCAGTTCCAAGCAGATTCTAGGAACTGAACCTCTCTACTTGAAATGAACCAATGTATTTAATTCTGCCTGGGGCGACCTATGGGCTTTCATCTCGCCCTGTGTCCCCCCACCCCACCCCACCCCCCACCCCTGAGTGCCAAACTCACTTGCCCTCAAATTACCAGGCAGTGCTCCTTGCCATGGTTCAGCCAGTGGCCCGTACGCCCTGTTCGGATGATGCGCTGGAGCTGGTTGGTTTTCACCCAGATGATCTCATCTACTCGCTCGTACCTTGGAAAAGAAGGAGATTTGAGGGTGGGGGGGAATCAGAAGCAGCAGGAGCCTAGAGTGATCTCAAGGAGGGGGGGCGCTGACATGGAAACCCACTTGGCCGTTGGCTACTCACCCCCAAAGATTCAGACACTCTCGGCCCAGTTCCATGGCTCTGCAAGGACAAGAGAAAAGGTGTTTCTACCAGTGCCTTTGGATGGCAGCTTCCAGAAGGCCCTAGGCCAGTGGTTCTCCACCTGTGGGTCCCCAGATGTTCCTGGACTGCAACTCCCAGAAGCCTCCGCCACTCGCTGTGCTGGAAGGGATTTCTGGGAGTTGCAGTCCGGGAACATCTGGGGACCCACAGGTGGAGAACCGCTGCCCTAGGCAACGTGCTACTGCTGGAATTCTGGGAGCCATTGTCCATAAATAAATAAAATAATACAGGTATGCACAGTTCTAATTGGTGCTCAGAATGGCCTGATGGGCCGGATTTGGCCCCCGGGCCGGACTTTGGGCAGGCCTGACCTAAATTCTTGCTAGGTTTTTTTCCGTGCTGGTCGTCTCCCATCGTTTCCCAGTGTCCGCGGCTAGCCATGGCTCCCCACCACATGCCTTACCGGCCGGTGACCCATAAGAAAAGGAACCCCTCGTCTTGTAACAGCGGGATGTTGAGGCATCTCATTTCATCGTCCGTGAGGGTCCCGTAAGGGAGCTCCATGTGGATGTCCCAGGGCGGGTCGGCCATCACCACGGCAAACTTCCCTAAGATGCTGACGTCCAGGTAACGGATGTCACAGCAAATCCACTGTTGATCGGGGGGGGGGGGGACACAAAGGCACAAACAGCTCCAAACAACAGATTACAAACTCATAAAAACCTAAGAACGGCCTTGCCGGAACAGGCCACAGCCCATCCAGTCCAGCATTCTGTCTCACCCAGCGGCTCACCATTTGCTTCAGGGTATTCCCAAGCAGGTGTCTTCACCTGCTTACGATTCCCCATAAATGGCATTGAGAGAGATCCTGCCTATCTCTCCAACCCGGAGGTTGTCCTTAGACATCCATCATGATAGCCATTGAATAATCTTGTTCTCCATGAACTTGTCCAATCCTTTCTTAAAGCTGTCAAGGCTGACAGCTGTCACCGCTTCTTCTGGCGGGGAGTTCCACAGACCAGTGATCCTCTGGGTGAAAAAGTACTTCCTCTTATTTGTTTGAGATCTAGCACCCAAAAGTTTCACGGAGGGTCCCCTCGTTCTAGTGTTGTGCGATAGGGAAAACAGTTTTTCCTTATCTACTTTGTCCACACCATGTATGGTTTTATAAACTTCAATCGGGTCACCTCTTAGGCGCCATCGTTCAAGAGTGAAGAGGTTCAGCCACTGCAGCCTCAGACCTAGCAGGAGACAGTAAGAGTCGTGATCCAACCACTTCAGGTTTCCAGGGTTTTTTTTAATTTGGGGGCGGGGTTCCAAGGAGCCTTTGCTGCTATCCAAGATTTCTGGGACTTGTCATCCAAGAATATCTGGGTTACCAACTGTTGGAAATTCAGTACCTGTGACCTGGAGGGCCATCATTTGCTAATCCTGATAAATGGCTCGATGCACGTCAATGGCAGATACTGGGCTGTAAGCAAACCCCTCGAAACCACAGGGGAAAGAGTCATCTGTCTCATTTGCACATACAGTATATGGCACAGGACTGGCCATCCGCCTCAGCCTACATGCTTCTACAACTAGCAAAGGCCACCTTAGAATGAGCTCGACCCTCGGGCGAACCAGCTGACAGTGACTGTGACGAGTTTTTCGGCAGGGCTGAGGAATCAGGGTCGCAGGACTCGCCATCAAGTCGGACTCCAGTTGCACGGGTGACTTGACCAGGACTTGTCTTGTCCCCACCCCACCCCCCCCCACCCCACCCCACCCCAACACCTTGGACTCAACCTGTGACTGGGAACCCACCCAGTCGTTCCTTTTCTGCAAGGAAAAAAAACTTAGAGCAGGAGTGTCCAAACTTTGTCCCTCCAGATGTTTTGGACCACAACTCCCACTGTCCTTTGCCACTGGAAATATAGGCTTGGAATTCTGGGAGTTGTGGTCCAAAACATCTGGAGGGACAAAGTTTGGACATGCCTTCTCTATGGTCAAGGACAAAGGGCTGTAGGAATGGTGGTCCAAAACATCTGGAGGGCTGAATTATGGACACCACTGGCTTAGAGACTCCAACCTGGGACTTGATATCCAAGACCTGGGACTCGGGCCCTAAGGCATGCTGACACCCTTGGTTTTCAGAGGCGGCTCCATCCTAGCACCTACCTAAAGACACCCGAGATGGACCCCGGGGCCTTCTTTCTACAAAGCACGTGCCTTCCCACCAGGCTACGGCCTGCTACCGCTGCAGAAAGGGCCACGGCCCTTGAGTTGTGATGGAATCTACACCCAGAGGAGTTTGATGTGCACTCGGGGATGTAGCTCAGTTTGTCTTGAGCTAAGGCAGGCATGTCCAAACTTGAGCCCTCCTGATGTTTTGGACCACAACTCCCAGAATTCCAAGCTTGTATTGCCAATAACAAAGGACTGTGGGAGTTGTGGTCCAAAACATCTGGAGGGCTGAAGTTTGGACATGCCTGAGCTAAGGCATGGGCGTTTTTCCTTCTGGGAACGTCTAGAACAGTGGTTCTCCACCAGTGGGTGCCCAGATGTTCCTGGACTACAACTCCCAGAAACCCCTTCCATCACAGCGAGTGGTGGAGGCTTCTGGGCGTTGCAGTCCAGGAACATCTGGGGACCCACAGGTGGAGAACCACTGGTCTAGAACCAGGCTCTCCCTAGCCACCAGCCATACAAAAGGTCTCCGTTGATGCAGCATGTTCTCAAGGCGACAAGGGGCAAATCCCTTACCCCTACCAGCCCGGGTTACCTGTGGGGGAAAGAGGCGATCCACGCTGGAGTCTCTCCCCACTGCCTGAGGAAGGGCCAGCTCTTGCCCCGAATTGAGCTCCCGCCCACAGGGAGCGTCGAAATCCGCGCAGGCGTCAATTTCGTAGTGGACGTACTTGCAAGTGTCCATGTGGAAGCAGGTGTTGAGGAAGGAGCAGTCCCCCAGCGATTCGTCCGTGTGCTTGTTAATGATGCGCCTGGGAGGAAAAAGACACAGCTGACCTGAAGGGGCCAAGTTGTTGTTGTTGTTGTTGTTGTTGTTGTTGTTGTTCTTCTTCTTCTTCTTCTTCTTCTTCTTCTTCTTCTTCTTCTTCTTCTTCTTCTTCTTCTTCTTCTTCTTCTTCTTCTTCTTCTTCTTCTTCAGTGTTTGTCCCACTCAGTAGTGGGGTCCGCTAGAGATCCATTGTTTGATGCGACATTTTTGGGAAGTTCGGCTGGCCTGTCCCAGGGCCTGCCGCCTAGCCTACAACACCTGGTTATATACTCTTAAGCGCCTCATCAAGGTACAAACCTCCGGAATTCCCTGAGAGGAAGCCACACCATTTAAAGCGGGAAGAAATGGCTTGTAATTGTGAGCCCCGAATATGCCGCAGGTCAGATGGTGCGGTGTAAAAATTAAATAAATCAATTTTTTAAAAATTATTAGAAGATGGGCGGTAATAAATAAATAAATAAATAAATAAATAAATAAATAAATACTCAAGGTCCTCTGCTCAACACTCCCGGACCCCCCCCCCGCCCCCCGCAATCTGCATCCAAAACAAGAGCTCGGCTGTTGACAGCTCCCCTTCTGGGGCTTACCTGAAGTGCAGCTTCCGGCAGGGGCGTTCCGTATCGTTAGCCTTCATGCACTCCTCCTTGGTCCCGTAGTCGCAAAACTCCTGCACCTGCGCCCGGCCCCGCGAGCGGAACTTCTCCACGATCGACTGCTCCTTGGCTGTGGTGGTGTTCAGCAGCTCCAGAATCTCCTGGCTCACCTGCGAGGTGGCAAGAGGGAAGGAAGGCCACGGCCCAGAGTCAACCTGGAGCAGCCGGCTACCTGGGAGGAAGCCTATCTTTAAGGCCCAATGGAAACAGTGCTCATATCAATGTGCAATGCCTAGCCTGCTGTAGATCTGAAATCATAATAGAATGTAAACAAAGCCTGAAGATGCAGTCCATCTAAGAAGCAAGGAAACCCTGACTGAAAACATGTAACTGGTTTTACCATGCTGTGAAGACAAACGGAGAGAGACAGAGAGGGGGGATTTTTTTTTCCTGAATGGTTTCTGCATATGAACTAATGCTTAATACTGTAGGACCTCAGTATCTGCTGGGGATAGGTACCAGTCCTTCCTGTGGATAATGAAAACCGTGGATAAGAGAGAACACCAAACTCCCCCCCAAAACTGCTGTTTTGTGACAGTAGCTTGCTTTATGGCTGCTGTTTTGTGAAAGTAGCTTGCTTTACAGCTGCTCTTTGTGACAGAAGCTTGCTTTGCAGCTGCTGAATTATTTATTTCCTTTTTTCCTCTGCCAACCATGGATCACTGAATCAGTGGATATGGGCGTCCTACCGTCATGTAGTTTCATAGGAGAATCAGTGAAGCTTCTGCCTCTGAAGTTTCCTTTGGATTTTTTTTAAATCTCAGGAAGGGAAATCATGGTTTTTATTCTCCAGGAAGTGAATATTTCTGTGAAACCTCATAAGTTAAATAAAAGCTTTTAGTCATCATTTACCTGAAGGTGCCTTGTTGAATAACTGTTGAATTATTTTGGTAAGTAAATACAGGTTGGTGAGATTATTAACCAGCCCATTTAGGGGAAGAACTTCTTCAGATACCAGTTAACAAGCAGCTGTGGTTCTTCGAAGACAGATGGATCTGGGCAGAGGAGCACCCCCCCCCCAGGCTGTGGAGTCGGTAGATAAATGTTCCGACTCCAACTCCTAAGTTTTTTTGTACTTCCGACTCCGACTCCGACTCCCTGACTCCGACTCCACTGTATTAATATGTGAATTTATTTACTATTTACTTATTTGCATAAAGTAAATATTTACATATTTACATATTTACTTAATCCCTTATCAGTGAGAGGCTAGGTTACCCATGGGCGCTGCATAACAGCAGAACACAACCCCATGGAAAGTATAAGTATCGCCGCTCCTAATTGTGCGTTGCGTGCCATACAGTGAAGCGCATGAAAAGCATGCTTCTTCACGGTCACTTAACGTGTTCGTTTTGCGGTTACGTGAGGCACTGCATGCACTGGTCTTTATTCTTCCAGTAGATAAGTCATTAATTATAACTTTTTGTGAATTGGGACATTGAAACTTGCTTTTTAAAAAAATTCCAATCTAAATTTAGTAGCAGTTGGAGTCGGAGTCGGTGCATTGTTTGCCGACTCCGACTCCGACTCCAGGTACCCAAAATTTCCTCCGACTCTTGACTCCACAGCCCTGGCACCCTCTCCCCGTAAAGTTCCGTTACAGCCACCATAGTCTGAAGCCAAGAGGGAGGGACGGGGGTGGATCACATCACGCCGATTCTACGTAGCCTACATTGGTTACCAGTTGCTGCCCGAGCCCAATTCAAAGTGCTTGTTTTAACATATAAAGCCCTAAATGGCTTAGGACCTAGATACCTGAAGGACCGCCTCCTTCCATACGAACCTACCAGGCAATTAAGATCAAGTCAGGGGGCCCTCTTGAAAGAGCCATCCCTCAAAGAGGTGAGAGGGATGGCTTGCAGACACAAGGCCTTCTCGGCAGCTGCCCCCAAGCTATGGAATGCCCTCCCGAGTGAGATCCGCCTGGCGCCAACACTGATGACATTTCAGCGCCAGGTAAAAACCTTCCTGTTCCAGAAGTTTTTTAATTGATACAATTTAGATTGTGGGTCTTCTGATGGCAACTTTAGTGTGTTGATTTTAGTATAAGGTTTTTTATTATTGTTTTAATTATTTATTGTTGTTTGATGTTTTTAACTGTTTTAATTCTTTGATTGGAAGCCGCCCAGAGACCTTTGGGTAGTGGGCGGCATATAAGTTGTAAAAATAAAAATAAATAAATAAATAAATTTGGGGGATTGGAATCCAAAAGAAGATGTTTTGCTCCTCCCTACCTTCTTACTCTGCTGCTCCTTCGTCGACTGCTGGCTCAGCAGGCTCTCGATCTCTAGGTCCAGGTCGGAGGCCTGCTTGCGGGACTTCTTGGGCGGCTCCTTGAGGGGCTCGGAGGTCGACGCGGCCGAGGGAGAAGCTCCAGGGGTCGAGGCCGCCAGGCCGGCGTCCGGCTCCGCTCGCCTCTTCCCGCTTCCGGCCCCCCCGACGCCTTCCCCCGCGCCCTTCTTCTCCGCCACGACCCCGATCATGGCTGAGAGCTTGGAGTGGTCGGCGTAGGTGACCAGCATGGGCTGGTCCTCCCCCTGGAGGAGGCCTCGCTTCACTTCGATCAGCTCCTGGGCGGCAAACTTCTGCAGCAGGCTCTCCACGCTCCGCTGGGTGGCGGGGGCTTCAGGCTGCAGGGGATGGGGGTGGGGAGAAAGGACAGGCCTATCAGAAGAGTGAAGGGATCGATGCCACGACACCAATGGGAAATGACGGTTCTTACAACACCTTACAATCCAGCACAGTTGTGGAGAATGGTCAGAGGTCAAGGTTTCCCATCTGTGAAAGTCCATACCCAAAGTCTTTCCCTGCGCTAATTCTCCATACAAAAGATCTTTTGGACTCTGACCATCAGCCATTCTCACAACATGCCGAAGCCAGTGTCGACTGTTTCAGTAATGTATACATGCTAGAGCAGTGGTTCTCAGCCTGTGGGTCCCCAGGTAGGTGTTCCTGGACTGCCAACTACCAGAAATGCTGGCCAGCTCAGCTAGGGATCAAGACTTCTGGGAGTTGCCGTCCAAGAACATCTGGGGACCCACAGGTTGAGAACCACTGGGCTAGAGAGTCCAAGCGTGTTCCAAGACTATGCCATTTGGAACTTTTTCATGCCAAGTGATGCCAAAGATACGTCGGAGACAGCACGTATTGGGTTCCTTGGGTCTACTCTATTGCGATTTACTATTCTAGGCAACAGAATTTTGGCCACTATATCCCCATCATAAATAAGTTACACAGTAACCTCACGTCTATCGCAGGGGTTAGGGACTGACCCAACCCGCAATCATTGAAAATCTGGGATATGCAGATGCAGGTCGGGTCAGGACTGGGAGGGGGATGATGTTTAAAATGTCTTTAAGCAACGGAGCTTGGCTCCGTTGCTTAAACACATTATAAACATCGCACACCTCTTCTCCTGACCGCCAGGCGCAGGGGAGTGGCATGCAATGCCTCCACGGAGGCAAGCCCTAGGCTCCTGCTGATTGGCGCTGGGGTGGGGGAGAAAAACCTTTATTTCCCCACCCCAGCACCAATCTGCTGGAGCCCCGGGCTTGGGGAATGGGAGGAAAGGTTTAAAAAGCATGGGCTTTTAAAACCTCCCCCCCCAAGCCGTTTTGGTGTGCACTATATATACTGCGATATAGCGGGACCACAATATATGAACTGCGAAAGTGCAGGGAACCACTGTAATAAAGTGTCGCTTTTCAAGCCCGTATTAATAACCCAGAGGGAAGGCATGAGGGCAGCCTTGGTAAGCCATACACAGTCCTTGCGCTGTCCTGGTTTAAGACCACGTTAGCAACCTCAGCTTTGCAGCTCACCGTGGAGATGGCCTGGCAGATAGACAAGGTATCAGTGGGCAGTGACAGTCCTAGGTCCGCGAGGTGGTGCAGGAGCTTCTTCTCGAGCTCGGGGTCTGTCACCAGGTCCCCGGGCTCCGTGGCAGAGCTGGGCGTGACGGAAGAAGGAACGGGACTGTCGCTGCGGAAGGGAGGGGTGAGCGCCAACTCTGGGTTCCGTAGGTCTGGAATAAGAAACAGAAGGACATGGACACGTGGAGCTGGTGGGACCTGCCCTGGTCAGACCCCACCTGGAGTCCTGTGTCCAGTTCTGTGCACCTCAATTTAAAAAGGATGTTGACAATCTTGAACAGGTCCAGAGGAGGGCGACCGGGATGACTGAGGGTCTGGAAGAAATGTCTTACCAGGAGCGGCTTAGGGAGTTGGCAATGTTTAGCCTTACCAAAGGAAGACTGAGAGGGAATACGATAGCTGTGTTTAAATATTTGAAAGGATGTCACATTGAAGAAGGGACTGGTTTATTTTCCATGGCTTCTGAGACTAGGACGTGGGGCAATGGCCTCAAACTACAGGAAAAGAGATTCAATTCAAACATTAGGAATAATTTCATGACAGTTAGAGCTGTTTGGCAGTTGAATATGCTGCCACAAAGGAGGGTGGTGGAGTCTCCTTCTTTGGAGGTTTTTAAGCAGAGGCTGGATGGCCATCTGTCAGAAATACTGTGATGGGGGTTCCTGCATGGCAGGAGGTTGGACTAGATGGTCCTTGAGGTCTCTTCCAACTTTATGATTCTATGACCTCCCCTGATGATCTTAACTCCTGAGCCAGTTCACAAAGGGAGACACAGACATTGAGATGCTGGGACCCAGGCCGTTGACATCCAAGACCTGCTCTTTAGTTAGGACACTGTTACACAATTAAGTGGGCAGACAGAGAAAAAGGCGGGGGAACCTGATCATAAAGTTATGTATACTTCCCTCCTTCCCTCTTTCACTTTCCTCCCACTTACTTTGGTAACAGCTTACTTCCAAAACAGATCTGTGATCTCAGGAGCTCGCACATGTCTGCCCCTGGTCTGTTGGCTTTATCCCAGGGTGGCTTTTGGAATCTACCTCTGCCTTTCCATCCGACCCGGTGAGTTGCATTTTGAGCTCAAGGGGCTGTACCCAGATCTTTACCCTCCCAACTGCCCTGTGAGGTCAGCAATTTGAGAGGATGAGAGAGAGAGAAAGTGATGGCATAAGCTCAATCTGGAATCTCGTCTTGTCCTCTTATAGCCTTCAACTCTAACCACTACACCCCACTCACTACCTGTCAGTTCTTCTCAGGCAAGCTTTGTCTCACTACATGGCTGCCTGAGTGGGTTTTTTTTTTTTAATAGATTCTTCTGCATCGCTACTTTGAATGTATTTTTAATACTTTTCCTCTGCCATTTCTCAGAATGGCATTTGGGGTTTTATTTTGTTTGGTAATTGTTATTTGCCATATTTGTATGCTCATTGATTTTAGCTTGAAAGACTGTCTTGGATGCGAGCCGCCTTGGGTCCTATTTTAAGGAGAAAAGCTGGTTAACAATATTTTAAACAAACAAATTATCAGCTGCAGAACCTCTGTGTTCCAAGGGAAAGAAATATAAATGCAACTAGTATAAATACTTGAACATGTCTTAATGGTACCGGACTGTATATTGTCCATCATTTTGATTGTGAGCCACCCAGAGACCTTTGGGTAGCGGGTGGCATACAAGCTTTTATATATATATTCAAATAATAAATCAATAAAATTACTAATTACAAATCATTATAGAAATGGACCCCTGTCGTTCAAGCCCAGTGGTTCTCAACCTGTGGGTCCCCAGGTGTTCATGGACTGCAACTCCCAGAAGGCTCCACCACTCGCTGTGCTGGAAGGGGTTTCTGGGAGCTGCAGTCCAGGAACATCTGGGGTCCCACAGGATGAGAACCACTGTCCAGCCCAACTGGATTCGACCCACTTTCCTAATCCATCACCCCCTCATGCCCCTTGACCTCCCTGAACCTTTCTGACCCATTATCCCCATTCGAACTGGCCACCAATGAATGACCTCTGACCTCCCATCCCACCCTGGTGTCCCCCTCCTCCTCCTCCTCCTCACCCAGCGGCTCCTGCTTCCGCCTCCGCTGCAGCCGCTCCCGCAGCGAATCCAGCTGCTTCTTGTGAGCCTGGATCGAGCTCCATGTGTCCGACATGGTACCGGCTCACCGGGCTGTCGCTACGGTCCCGGGGAGGCTCCCGGACGGGACCGGAAGTGCCTTTCGGGGGAAGGAGATAAACGGGACACACTTCCGTTCTGTGGCCGCACTTGGAAGCCGCCGGGTGTCCATTCGCTTGGAGGGAACGGAGAGCTGCCTATCTGGATCAGGGCGTGACGCTTAGGCAGCCATTTTGGAAATGGGCGCGGTGCCCTTTTACCTTGGATACTATCAAACCAGCAGTCCTATTTCAGTTATCCAATTACAGTTGGCAGTCATATAACAAACAGTTTGTATAACATAAAATCTATACAACATAAAACATTCCGAAGATAGGGAAAATTTGCTTAACAGAATCGCCTATGGGGCGAATCCGTACAACATAAAAATGGTCGCGATTAGGGATTACTGTTTTCAGTGCATTCCTATGGGAAATTCGTATAAAGGAAAATTTGCTTAACATAATTTCATTTGGAACGAATTAATTCCTTTATACAATGTACCACTGTATGTGGCTTTGTTTTCCTTTCAGATTTTCCTCTCTGATGTTTGGTAAAAAAATAATGTAAGCAGAACAGTTTTGCAAAATATGTTTCCCAGTTTACAAATGAATATGTCTTAAGAGGCATGTCCAAACTTCAGCCCTCCAAATGTTTTGGACCATAACTCCCACAGTCCTTTGCCATTGGCAATCTAAGCTTAGAATTCTGGGAGTTGTGGTCCAAAACATCAGGAGGGCTGAAGTTTTGACATGCTTGCTTGGGTCCTTTTCCAAGGATAAAAGCAGGGTAAATATACTCAAAAATAAATAAAATCCAAATGCAAAGTTTATGTTCCCAATGCAAGTCTTTTCAGAGAAGGAGGATCTTGTCATTCTTCTTTTTGACAATTTTTACTTTTATTTTCAAATATTTATGCAGTCACTGAGCAACATGTTCCGGCTGACTTGGAAAGCTGACTTTTTTGGTGCTAATCTTCCAGAATTCTCTGTTCAGCCTTATGGATAGGGAGGGCAGTTTTCTTACAACAGGTAGTCCAAAAAGGTCTCTCTCCCTCTCTCTCTCTCTGTGTGTGTGTGTGTGTGTGTGTGTTGTGTCGTGACAGTAGTGACCGAATCTTCGTGACTCCACGTCCATGGAGTTTTCTTGGCAGGAAGACTGGAGTGGCTTGCCACTTCCTACTCCAGGCGCCTACAGCACCTGGTATTCCTTGGTGGTCTCCCATCCAAGTACTTTCTAACCATGGCTGACCCTGCTTAGCTTCCAAAATCAGGCGAAATCGGATGTGCTTAGGGCATCTAGGATCACCATCCAGTAAGGTAGTCTGATTTTATTAGAGCTATTTTACAAACATGGATTTATGGGGCAAATAATTCAGAACAGTTCTGTGGCAATAGATATTTAATAATTACCCTATACAGCTACTCCTCACTTAACAACCTACCTGTTCAGTGACAGCTTGTGTGTGTGTGTTGTGTCGTTACAGTTGTTATTGACTCTTTGTGACTCCATGTCCATGGAGTTTTCTTGGCAGGAATACTGGTTTGCCAGTTCCTACTCCAGGTGTCTATAGCACCTGGTATTCCCTGGTGGTCTCCCATCCAAGTACTTACTAACCATGGCCGACCCTGCTTAGCTTCCGAAATCAGGCGAGATCAGATGTGTTAGGCCCCCGCAGGCATGTCCAAACTTTGGCCCTTCAGATGTTTTGGACCACAACTCCCAGAATTGTAAGCTTAGCTTGCCAGTGACAAAGGACTGTGGGAGTTGTGGTCTAAACCATCTGGAGGGCTGACGTTTGGACATTGCTGTGTTAGGGCATCTACCTGACACTTAATGGCTACCTGGGGAGGAACTTGGTGTTCCTTCCACCCAGCAGGACTTGAGCCAAAGGATCCAGGCTACTTCTTCTTGCCTGAACCCACCTTGTCAGCAGCTCAGAGGGAAGGAAGCAGGGATACAACATTCTCCCTAACCACCCTGTCTTCCTTCTCCTCCTCTTCCTCTTCTGCTGCTTCCAATGGATGGGCGTTGGTGCGAGCATCACAATGCCTCCACTGGGGAGGAGAAAGACCTGGACCTGGGTGGAGTGTCAGACACCTCCATCTCTGTTTTTCCCCTCCTTTCTGTTCTGCTTCTCCTGTGACCCCGTGGATAGCCCCCCCCCCTTGCTGGATGGCATTGAGAAATTTTATGGCAATCTCAATGCAGCTTTTTGCCTGGAGGTGTATCCCCTCTCATTGCCCTATAATGGGTGTTTGATGAAAATCGCTGGTAATTTAGAGCCTGGCCTTCTACAGACTATCTTTGCGTTCTGATCTTCCTGGCGGCCAGGTTGTTTACAAGCTGAAAACCGAGGATTAGGCTGCACTGCAGGGTTGTTTTCCTTTTCCCTCCCTTTTCCCTCTCTTCCTTTTGCATTCTGTCTTAAAATGGAAGCTCCAGGACACTGCCAGTTTTCAACTGGGTAGGCAACCCTGATCATCCTCCTGTCCATTCTGGGGGAGACTTTGCCCAGTTTTGATCAAAGAAGCAGAATATGTGTGCCAGCTATGGTGGAGCTGCCAAGTTCAATCTTGAGTACGTGCCTCCCACCATGGCCCCCTGTAACTGGCTGGGACCCCACTGTTGTCACCCTGTGTGGTCAGCCTGAAAGGAGATGCCGTAGGATGATGGGTGAGAGTGAGTGGAGACGGTCTTCCCCAAAGGACCTCCGATGACCCCTTTCCCCAAAGAGGAACCAGCCGTTTTGTAGTACCTCTAAGACTAACTCGTTTTTATTTTTCATGATCATTCGTACATCCAAGCACACTTCTTCCAAAATATAAGCTACTGTACTTAGTCTAACCCTAACCCATCACCTCCTGGCAAATAGAAGGGGAAGAAATGGAGGCAATGACAGAGTTTATTTTCTCGGGCTCCTTGATCACTGCAGATGGCGACTGCAGCAACGAAATTAAAAGACGCCTGCTTCTTGGGAGGAAAGCAATGGCAAACCCAGGCCGCATCTTAAAGAGCACAGATACCACTTTGTCAACTAAGGTTCGGATAGTCAAAGCTATGGTTTTTCCAGCAGTGATGTATGGAAGTGAGAGCTGGACTATAAAGAAGGCTGGTCGCTGCAGAATCGATGCTTTTGAGCTGTGGTGCTGGAGGAGAGTCTTGAGAGTCCCCTGGACTGCAAGGAGATCAAACCTATCCATCCTGAAAGAAATCAACCCCGAATGTGGACTGGAAGGACAGATTTCGAAGCTGAGGCTCCAGTACTTTGGCCACCTCATGAGGAGAGAGGACGCCTTGGAAAAGTCCCTGATGTTGGGAAAGATTGAAGGCAAAAGGAAAAGACAACGGCAGAGAATGAGATGGTTGGTCGGTGTCATCGATGCAACCAATATGGATTTGACCATACTCTGGGAGGCAGTGGAAGACAGGAAGGCCTGGCAAGCTCTGGTCCATGGGGTCACGAAGAGTCGGACACGACTGAACGACTTGACAACAACAACAACAACTTAGTCTTCAAGGTGCTTTGCCACTATGTTTCAATTATCAAGCTGGTTCCGCAGTTTGCTTTGACACAAGCCAAAAATAGCAGGTGCTGCTTCAAGGGCACTTTGGCTGAATGGCTCTTTGAGTTGGGTATGCTGCTACAGATCCAAAGCTGGGGAGTGTAATTCTCTGCTGTGCCTCCGAGGACAGCAGCCAGCCTGTGTATATAGTCTTGATGGAGGCGCTTCGTCCCAGGATGCTTCCCAGGTAATCGGAAACCACTTCTAGGTACAGTATGTTCTGCCAGGGATGGATACTTGAGTTGCAGTACTCACTGTCAAGTCAGACGTAAGTCACGCTGGGGACTTGACTCGGGCTCCCCCCCCCCCCTAATGATTGGGTCTTTGCTCAGAAGCCACCCACCTCTCCCTTTTTCTGCTGAGAGGGACTTGGATTAGAGGGTTGGTACCCAAGACCCAGACTTGGACCCAAAGGTTTGTCAACGTCCCTGTTGGGCTGGAAGTTGAGTCATGGCAACTGGACTTCTTTTCTTGAGACTGAAATGTTTTGCTGCTCATCCAAGCAGCTTTCAATAAATAAACAAATAAATAAATTTGTCAGCCTGGGGAAAGCTTGTTGCGAGTCCTCCACTTTACAGTTCACTTTGACCTCATGTCACCCTGGTGTGAAATAGGCTCATAAGAGGACCTATTGCTAACGACCCCATACTTATGGGTTTCAGCACCTTTGGCCATTGTTCACTTAGAGGCCTATTGAAACTATCGGCTATTCAGGCCATTGTTCATCTTATGAGCCTGTTTCAGAGCAGGGTGACATGAGGTCAAAGTGAACTATAAAATGGAGGACTCGCAACTAGCTTTCCTCAGATTGATGAAGCTGTTTGGATGAGCAGCGAAACGTTTCCATCTCTCAAGAAAGGAAGTCCACTTGCCATGACTCAACTTCCAGATAAACGCAACTGGATGACTGAGAATCTTCACAGACATCGCTGTTGGACTTGAGTTCATGCCAACGGGACACCTCATTGGCTCCCTTTCTAAAGGAGGCAAGCTGTGCCCCCTCCCCATTGTGGCGTAGCGTCTATAGGGTCACCCTAAAGGCAATGTGCTGGATAAGAGCCGAGAAGACGAGGCAAGTAAGCCGAGGGGAGGGATTAGCTCTGAGGAGGAAGTGCCCCTTCTCCTTTGGAGGCCGGCCGGGTTCAAAGCCCGGCAAAGGAAGCCCTGACCACTTAAGCCGCAAAATAGCATTATCCGTAACTGAGGGCCGGGTCGGATGGAAAGGCGGGTGGGATGAGCTGTCAACAAGCATTAGCTCAGTGCAAGGAAGGAGGTATGTGTGGAGCCTCCACCCCCACCCCTTTTTCTTTTTAGCCGGGCACAAAAGTGCTTTAAGAGCATGGCAGATTATATCTCTTTTAAAGGATCGCCGGAAAGGTGGAACCAAAGGGGCCTGTTTCCTAAACGCCTGCTAGCAAGAAGCAGTGGCGATGATGGGGATGTGAGAGAGCCGAGATAATTCCTTTGTTTCCTCTTTGTTCCTTCACGGTTCAATAATTGGATGTGGCGAGGTGGCTCAGCAAAGCCTGAGGCCCACAAACCCAAGGCCTTGTGTAGCAGAAGTTAGAAATCTTTGGGCATTCGCAGAGCTCCCTTTAATGAACAGACCTATGGAACACTAAAGCATGCACACTATAAAAATAGACAAAAATAATGCATCTGCTATAAATTTTTTTTCATTCTTGGGTGGGTGGGTGGGTGGTGTTTCGCCATTCCAGAAACAGGGAATATGCAGGCTTCAACATGTTTGGAACTACAGGTGAGGCAGCTGTACTGTACACTCTTTTCTATGAAGAACAGCCTTTTATATGGAAGTCCTTTATTCGAAGGATGGTCCCATTCAAGTTAATTTTAGATTTAAAACAAAGGTTAAGGACACTATTTTTGTCCAGATGTGGGCTATTTCAATAGTATTATCTTGACCATTTACTAGATCTTTTATACATACGGTAGGGTAGAAATTGTGCATACAGTGGTGCCTCTACTTAGGAGCGGCTCTACTTACAAGCAATTTGACTTCAGAGCAGAAAACCACTGGTGTTTTACAAATTTTAATGTGGTCTGCTGCTTTACAAATTTTAGATGTGGTCTCCTCTACTTACATCCCCCACCCCAAATTTTTAGATAACGGCTGCTCTACTTACGAGTTGTTCACCTTATGAGCATGCATTCAGAAGGCATTAAACTCATAAGTAGAGGTACCACTGTACATAGGTGATGCATGGAGCAAATTTCTCCAGTAGCAGAAAAATTGTCCAGTAGCCTCATAAAGGGAACTGGAAAAGGTGCAGAACAGAGCAACTAAAATGATTACTGGGGTGGGAGACCTCCCTTATGAGGAAAGGCTACAGTATTTGGGGCTCTTTAGTCTGGAAAAAGGGCACCTGAGGGGGGATATGATTGAGACGTACAAAATTATGCAGGACATGAGTCAAGTGGATAGAGGGACGCTCTTCTCCCTCTCACAAAATACCAAAACTAGGGGATTGGGATGCTCTTCTCCTCAAAAAATACCAGAACTAGGGGACATCCACTCAAACTGAGGGTTGGGAGAGTGAGAACAGACAAAAGAATTTTTTTTAACCCAGCCTGTTGTTAGTCTGTGGAACTCCCTGCCACAGGAGGTGGTGATGGCATCTGGCCTGGATGTCTTCAAAAGGGGACTGGACAGATTCCTGGAGGACAAGTCCATCACAGGTTTACAAACCATGATGGAGATGTGTAATCTCCAGGCTTAAAAACAGGGTACTTCAAGGGCCAGATGCAGGGGAGTGCTATCAGATTATCTAGTCTTGTGCGCTCCCAGATGCATTTGGTGGGGCCACTGTGAGATACAGGAAGGTGGACTAGATGGGCCTTTGGCCTGATCCAGCATGGCTTTTCTTATCTTTTTAGGGGTGTGGTACTGAAACGGTCAGCTGCAAAGTCAGCAGCTCGGCAGTTCGTATCCCGGATGCCACACAGCAGAGCGAGCTCCTGCTGTTATCCCCAGCTCCTGAAAACCTATTGATTGATTGATTGACTGCCTGACTGATTTTTTGAGTATTTTTACCCCACCTTTCTCCTTGGAAAAAGATCCAAGGCAGTTTACAGTAAGGAGAGACTAATACAGTCTATTACAATTAAGACACAATCAGTTTGACACTAGCAGTTCGAAAGCATGTAAATGTAAGTCGATAAATAGGTACCATCGTATAAAACAGGAAGGTAAACAGTGTTCCATGCAGCCATGCCGGCTACATGGCCATGGACTTGCATAACACTGGCTCTTTGGCTTGAAAACAGAGATAAGCACCACCCAAGTCGGACATGACTAGCATGCACATGCGAGGGTAAACCTTTGCGTTTTAGCCCCTTTGAACATTAAATTGAGAAGCATTTCACAGAATCATCAGATCATGAACTTGGAAGGATCCTACAGGGCCATCAATTTCAACCACTGCTCAATGCAGGAATAAAAATAATAATTATTATTATTAAAGTATCTGTCACGTGGCTGTCTAAAGTTCTTTCAGTCTTTCCTCGTAAGACTTTGCTTTCACTGCCCTAATCATCCCTGCTGTTCTCCTCTGAACCTTTTTATATTAAAATAAATTATATTTCAGTAAAATAGGGATGGCTACTCTTGAAAAAAGAAGAAAACAACACCGGTCAATGTTCCCTTTCAGTGTACTGATTTTTATTCATATGCAAATATATGCAGATTCAATTGTTTTCAAACTCATACATTCAGTCAAGAAAGATTGCTTCATTCAGATGATGGCCCTTATTTAAAGAGAATTAGAGGGATAAATCATTCCAGATTCCCTTCCGTGTGACTTTTTAGGAGCCTTCTTGCAGTTCCTACTAATTACCCTCTACTCACTGCCGCCCTCTGCTGATGAACAGAATGCTACATGTTCAGTGTTATGTCTGTGAAGATTCTCAGTCATCCAGATGAGGTTATATGGAAGCTGAGTCATGGCAACTGGACTTTTCTTGAGAGACCAAAACATTTCGCTACTCATCCAAGCATAAAATCATCAAATCATCAGAGCAAGAGCATTCCAGTCCAACCCCCTGCCATGCAAGAACCCCCATCACAGGACTCCCGACAGATGGCCATCCAGCCTCTGCTTAAAAACCTCCAAAGATGGAGATTTCACCACCCTCCTTTGTGGCAGCATATTCCACTGCCAAACCACTCTAACCATCAGGGAGTTCTTCCCAATGTTTAAAATGAATCTCTTTCCCTGTAGTTTGAAACCACTGCTCTGAGTCGTAGTCTCTGAAGCCATGGCAAACATTCCCTCTTCAATATGACAACTTTTCAAATATTGTATTTAGACACTATCATATCCCCTCTCAGCCTTCTTTTTTGTAAGGCTAAATATTCCCAGCTCCCTAAGCCGCTCCTCATAAGACATTTATTCCAGACCTTGAACCATCCCGATTGCCCTGCTCTGGTTGTCAACATCTTTTTTAAATTGAGGTCCTCAAACTGACAAAGGTCTGCTTGGATGAGTCCCACGTTTTGATCTCTCAAGAAAAGAAGTCTAGTTGCCTTGACTCAACTTCCAGGTACATGATCCGTGTTTACATTAGGACAGACAACCAGATGTCATTCAACTACAGCTCCCATCAGCCATCGGCAGTAGAGCCAATGGTGAGGAATTATGGGAATTGCAGTCCAACAGCACCCAGACAGGTGCATATTCACTGTTGGATCTGGGCATGTTGTATTTGTTTCCGCAAATCCCTTTGATCTTCTATCCTGCTGCACGGCAGGCGGGGCGGGGGCTTCATTTAGAACAGTGGTTCTCAACCTGTGGGTCCCCAGATGTTCCTGGACTGCAACTCCCAGAAGTCTTCATCAATAACTGAGCTGGCCAGGATTTCTGGGAATTGCAGTCCAGGAACATCCAGGGACCCACAGGTTGAGAACCACTGATTTAGAAGCAGGAAGTAAACGAGCCAGCCTAGCCGGATATGTGGATATGTGGGTGAGCGTGCATGCGCACAGCTTAAAAGGTACGCTGTTCCTATCCATGGGCTATGAATATGAACGGTGGCACAACAGGGCTTGAGGTGGAGGACAAGCCTCTCCCCCTACCCCAAACTGGCCAGGCCACTTACTGGTTACTTACTGGACCTGCACATCCATTGTCATCCCAGAAGAAGCCTGGGTGGCCCCTTCCTGCCTTCCTGTGCAGCCGCTCACTTAGCTGAAGAAGGAAGACAGAGGGCCTTTTCACACGACCCCTAAGATCCGCTGGCCACTTAAATTCAGACCAGAGATCTTAGGGGTTCGTTGCTCTTCCTTCCTCCCCACCACTCCGCACTTCCTTACTCCTGTCTGCGTGAGGGGAGGGAGGAAGAAAGAGAGGAAAAAATGCAGCTCACCTCCCGAAGCTGCCCGGAGCTCCGCTGTGCTGATTCCTTCTCTTCTGTTTGCTTTTTTTCCCTCCTGCCCCTTCTCTTAAAGGGGCGGGAGGCAAAAAACAAACAAACAAACAAACAAACAAACAAACAAACAGAAGCCAGGAGAGCCCCGGACTGACCAGATTAAATCCAGACCTGGGGATTTTCACCCTCCTCCAGCAGGTACAAGAAAAGTGCGCTGGGACGCGCTTAGGTGGGCGTGGTCGCACTTAATTTCCTGCAAACTCCGGAGCTGGTGGGGAAACAATTGTAAGCTCCGGAGCTGGCAGCCATTTGCGGCGGAGTTTAGGGGTCGTGTACAAAGGCTCCGAGTCTCTGTGCTCAGCTGATGACTGGTCATCTGCGCACAGCTCAGTAAGTAGCCAGGCCAGTTCAGGGTGGGGTACTGGAACACTGTAGCACCTGTGGTGCCATGGTTCGTACCCTATGGTTACAGATACGGCACACTCAAGCCTCTTCACCCTCTACATCAAGATAAGACCCTTTCCTTAAGATTATTCTTGAGTTTTTGAAGAGGACGGGTGGGTGGGGCTACCTTTCTCCTGCCGCCCTTTTGCTAAAAGTAAGAACACGTTTTGCTGGGACGAGATGGGAAAAATATGTCTTTCAGCTTCTGGACTAGACTGGACAGTTATCCTGTTTTGTTTTTTCCTTCTGTCCTTGGGTAGTGAAGCAGCCCCCCCTCCCTGAACGCCTGCTGGGGTTTTGTCCTCTGGCCCACGGACATCCAAACTACATTAAAAGTAAAAAGACTAAAATCCTGCACAAATTTGACTGGAGCCGCTTCTCCTGCAGGGCTGGGGGGGTGGGTCTTGTCTCTCTCCCCCCCACCCTCGGTATCACTAGATCAGTTCCCCCTGGAAAAGAAGGAGAGAAAAAGGATCGGTATTAGAAAGAAAGAACGATGTGGGCATTGTGTCTAAACACACCCTCTGTCACAACTATTCTAAAAATTACAGCAACCGCTACAGATCTAAGGAAAACAACTGTTCTCATTTCCCAGAATCCCCCCGTCAGCTGAATACAGTTCTCCTGGGAGAAAGGCCTAAATCAGAAAACCTAGAGGTTGAGTGAGGCCTAGCTCTGCCTCTACCCGACCTGTTCAGAGGGACACTCTTCTCCCTCTCACAAAATACCAAAACTAGGGGACATACACTCAAACTGTGGGTTGGGAGAGTGAGAACAGACAAAAGAAAATATTTTTTTCACCCAGCGTGGTGTTAGTCTGTGGAACTCCCTGCCACAGGAGGTGGTGATGGCATCTGGCCTGGATGCCTTCAAAAGGGGATTGGACAGATTTCTGGAGGAAAAGTCCACCACAGGTTACAAACCATGATGGAGATGTGTCATCTCCAGGCTTAAAACCGGGGTACTTCAAGGGCCAGATGCAGGGAAGTGGTTGCAGGAGGCAGATATCTAGTCTCGTGCACTCCTGTACACATTTGGTGGGGCCACTGTGAGATACAGGAAGCTGGACTAGATGGCCCTTTGGCCTGATCCAGCATGGCTCTTCTTATGTTCTTATGAAGTTTCCCACTAACACTGGGGCAGGAACAGAAAGTTTGGTCACAACCTGGCCTAGCTAAACGTCAAGGCCTTCCAATCTAGGCTTGATCCCAGGGCGGATCACATTCAGGTGTTTGTAAGGTATCTGCAAAAGAGGTAGAAACCCGCCCACCCCAGAAAAGAGAATACAGTAGGACCCCCGTATCCACTGATTCATTATCCACTGATTCAGTTATCCATGCTTGGCAGAGGAAAAAATCAATAAATAATTCAGCAGCCGCAAAGCAAGCTTCTGTCACAAAGAACAGCTGTAAAGCAAGCTACTGTCATAAAACAGCAGTCGTTAATGCTAGCTACCATCACAAACAGCAGCTGTAAAGCAAGCTACTGTTGCAAAACAGCAGCTGTAAAGTAAGTTACTATCACAAAACAGCAGTTTTGGGGACATTTTGGCATTCTCTCATATACATCGTCTTCATTATCCACAAAAAGGCTTGGAACCAATCCCCAGCGGATCCTGAGGTCCCACTGTAACTGTATCTATAGTCCAAAAAAATCCAAGAATCTCATCCCTAGCAATAACCCACAAAGGCTATAGTCCAAAAAAAGTGACTTTTCCATTCTTTGCCTCAACCCTGCAGATGAGTCACCAGTCTTTGATTATACGAATTCTACTGCAAGGGGAACTAAGGTGCCTGTAAAGTAGACAGAGCTCCCAGAATGATGAATTATGTTTGTAATCCAGAAGATCCAAAACAAACACACACAAAAAGCCATGCCTGAATCTGGCCCCTGAACTAATTGTGTCACCTGTCTAACGACAGGTCTCCTTACCTGACAGAGGCACGGTCAAGGTGAAGTTATTTCTCTCCCTTTCCTTGGCCCTCTGGGACGATGTCTGGTACCTGGGCAGAGGGAGGTGGCGGTGGCGGCAGGGTTGGTGGCGGTGGCGGAGGGGGCGGTGGCGGAAGCAGCAGCACTGACCCCACCGGGGACGGTTTCTCCTTGGTCTCTCCCAGGCTTGCTTTCCCCAGGGGGTTGCCGGATCCCAAAAAGCCGTGGGTGACCATGGCGGAAGCAGAGGAGGAAGAAGAGGAGGAAGAAGATGTGGGAGCAGCCACGCCGTGGGCCGGCTTGCTGGGGAGACTGCCGGAGAGGAAGGCCGTGTACTGATTCCAGAAAGAGAGCGGTCCCACCCCGACAAGCTGGGCTGGTATGTCACGTCCCAGGAAATCCTGCAGCTTGACTTGACCGCCCGACAGCCCAGGCACGGCGCCACCTTCCAGGGGCAGCCGCCGTCCGCGCCGCGCCTGACCACTGCTGCTGCTCGTGCTGCCGCCACTCCAGACATCGCTGCCAAGGTTAACCAGCTGGAGGAAAGAGAGAACCATAGGATGCTCAATGCCTGTGCTGGATTGGGACCCAAACCTCCCGAACCACTGCCATCTGGACAAAAACCAACATTTAATGCCAAGGGATACACTTTAGCTTCCCTTTGGGATTTATAGTTTTGAGGGCAGCTATTCGAACCCTCGAGCTGCCTAGATGCCCTGAGCACATCCGATCCTGCCTGATCTCAGAAGCTAAGCAGGGTCGGCCCTGGTTAGTACTTGGATGGGAGACCATCAGGGAATACCAGGTGCTGTAGGCCCCTAGAGTAGGAACTGGCAAGCCACTCCAGTATTCCTGCCAAGAAAACTCCACGGACATGGGGTCATGACTGTTAATGACACAACAACAAATTTGAACCCTCTGGAAATGCTACTGCTGATTCACTTATCCACGGTCTGAAAATATTACAATTATTAAGAGAGAGAAAAAAACCCTAGAAATAGAGAATATATTTCTCAAGAGGACATTACAAGAACTTTCTACTAGAGGGAATCAGAGAGATGCAATATATACCGTAGCATTCTCTTAAAGCAGAATTTGCAACAATCTATATTTTTTTATCTCTCTCTCTCTCTCTCTCTCTCTCTGTGTGTGTGTGTGTGTGTGTGTGTGTGTGTGTGTGTGTCCATCTCACTGCACAATTCCATGCCAGCAGCTACTCTGATATTTGGAGGAGGGATTTCGTAGTACAGTTCCCTAAAATACTCAGGAGAAAGACTTCATTTACAGCACATGTAGGGAATATGTAACCCTCAATGTTTGCTGAGCTACAACTTCCATCTTCCATCATGTCTCTACTGCTCAGGATGTATGGGGGCAGATGGGAATGAGAATACTTCTGGAAGGCTGATGTTTACTTCAGTGTTTAATACAGTTAAGTCCAAAAGTTGGCATTCTGCTTTATAGAGGTAACTAGCATATTTTGGTTCCCAAGGGCAGCCATGCAAGCAGAAAGGCAAAACGGATTTGGACAGTTCTCCTCAAGGAAGATAGGGTATAATAGTTAGATGCAGCACACTATCAACAGCTGCCTATAATTTTTTTCCACTGTTCATGCCATGTTATAAGTCCCAAGATTCCCTTAAAAGAGAAGCCTAGTGGGGTAATCATATTCTGCACACGTTTGCTCTTGTAACGGGAGGTAACTTGAGCCTCTGTGTGGCTGCTGGAGGCAGCCATGTTGTCCGTTGCCTAGCAACGACTTCTCAAAAGGATGGCATCAGGCCCCTGTTGGTCTCATCGTACAAAAGAGAAACACTGACTGGCACCACAACGGGACTCGTGCAGAGAAGCAAGCCACATAAAATCTCCATATCAGAACATTTTGCTACCTGAGGCAAAGAGGAAATAATCACATGATGGTGTACCCTTTCCGAAATTGGCCCCAAACCAATTATCTGCCCATCCCTGGCAGCAAAAAATTATTTTTATTTATTTATATAGCTTGTATATAAATATGGAGGAAATAACTAAGCATCGGCTGTCTTTTTAAAAGGGTTTTTCCAACCTCCATGCTTATTGCATTTTTGCTACCAGGGATGGGCAGATAATTGGTTTTTGGGCTAATTTTAGAAAGGATACACACCATGACATGACCTGCAAACCTTTTTTTATCTCATATGGTGTGTGGACTAGCTGGCCAGGACGGGATGAGGGGTCCGCACAGCACTACGGCTTAAACTGTACCAGTATCTACTTTTTAATTTATTTTAATTTATTCATTTTGAGCTCAGAGCCAACAACAGGAACCCTGCTTTGCTCCAACGATGGACCCCCATTGCCAACCTGACAAGGGGCCACTGTGCTTCCAGGGGCTGCCTCTAGAGGGGGCTGGAGAACGAGGCAAGTCAGCATCTCATGTCAACAAAACAAGATGGCGGAGGTGGCCACATAGGAGCAAACAAAGGCGATCTTTCTATTTAGTTTGAGTCTCTGGAAGAAAAAAAACAGCAAAGAGGCAAAGGGGCTTCATTTCTCTCTCACCTGTTGGTGGGCAGTTACCGCATGCTTGCGCAAAGCAGCCCGGTCAGGGAAGGCCTGTTTGCAGATCCCACAGACTAATGGCAGCTCCTCTTTGGCTCGACTGCCTTGCAATGCCTCCGATGGACCTTCCGCCCCAGTTGCCTTCTCTTTCTCCTGATCCTCCTCCTCCTCCTCCTCTTGTGGAGCTCTGCCACCCATTTTTTCCATTTCGGCCTTTTCTTCCCCTTCCTGCAGGGGCCGCGGAGGGCTTCCAGGCTTGGATGGTGAGGATCCATGGGCGTTTCCATCCTCCTCTTGGTCTGCTCGGGCCATGTTTTCTTCTTTGGTGCCTCCCACGGCCTCCTGCTCGGGACTGGACGGCCCTTCCACCTTCTCCCCGCCACTTTCCATCGAGTCTTCGTCTGTGGGTTCTTCATCGTCATCCTCCGAGAGGTCATCATCTTGAGGAGAAGCCGCTTGTATCGGCGGTTGGGGCTGCTGCTGCTGCTGCTGCTGCTGCTGCGGCTTCTCCCCTTCCACCAGCGTGTTCCCTTCCAAAGTGGGGGGCTCAGGGAGGAGCGCCCCGTTGGGGATCTGCCCTCCCAGGTGCATGCGGATATGTTGCTGGAGACTGACGGCGTTGGTGAACTTCTTCTGGCAGATCGGGCAGGAGTTTTGAGCGCGGACCGCCGAGCTGGTCTTGTGGCCCACAAAGTGGGCCCGCAGGTTGCCCCGGGTGGAGAAGGCCCGGCCGCACACTTTGCACTTGAACGGCCGCTCCCCTCCGTGCTGCCCGTAATGGAGCTGCAACGCCCGGGGGCAACTCAGGACCCGCAAACAGATCACACACTGGTTGGGTCCAGAAGAAGCCGCGGGCGGGGAGGAAGAGGAGGAGGAGCCGGCCACCGCTTGGCCTGCAGTCACTGGGGCCGCGCACGAGGAAGACGAGGGAGACCCTTGGCGGTCGATCTTCTCCACCAGCTGCTGCAATTTGGAGGTTTCTGAGGGCGACGCCTCCAGCACATACGGGAAAGGCCCCACCGCTGCGCCCGCTTTGAAGTGGTTGGCCAGCAAGGCCCAGCTGGGCAAGGAGCCCACTAACTTCCCTAACTGAAGCCGGGTGCCCTCGGCTTCCCTTTCCGGAGGCGTGTTCTCATCCCCTTTGCTCTTGGCTTCCACGGCCTTCATCAGGACCAACTTGTTGAAGCTGGGCAAGGCCTGGGCCGCCGAGGATGGAGATGTCCCGGAGAGGATGGTCAGGCCCTCGGTCGCACTCAGGGCCTTGCGTTCGGCCGCCGGAGGGGTCGGCGTCTCCTCTCCCGATTCTCCTTTCTCGGGCGGCACGGACATGCCGTACGGGAGCCCCGAGGCGGTGAGGACATAGTCGAGGTGCTCGGGGACCGGGTGGGGGTTCATCTGAACATGGGGGTACTTCTCCCGGTGACGATGGAAATGGACCTTCAGGTTCCCCCGGGTGGTGAAGCGGTTGCCGCAAATGTTGCACTTGTAGGGGCGCTCGCCCGTGTGAGAGCGCAGGTGGATCTGGAGGGCGCTGTCGCTGCCGAAAACCTTGCCGCAGAAGCGGCACTTGTGGCGGCCACCCGGCTTCTCCTCCAAGCTGGTGTCCCCCGTACCGCTGCCGTTCTTCGGCCGCAGCAGGCCCGGAGAGGTGGCCTGCTCCAAACCCCGAGCGGTGCCCAGACACTGTGCGGCCAGGAGGCCCGTGGTGGTGGGAAAAGCCGGAGCTAAGAGCTGCTCTGCTTTCGGGACCCTGGCGCCACCGGGGAAAGGATGGTAGAGGTGGAAGAAAGCGGGTTTGGGCACCTCGGGAGAGCTGGAGGCCTGGGTTCTTCCGGGCTCCGTTTTGATGGAAAAGACTGGCGGTGGCTTGGGAGGAAGACTGGCCACCGGGGTGGGCTCAGTGGAAGGTGTCGAGGAGCCCACCTGGCCCAGGGACCCCAAAAGCAACACCTGGCGACAGATCTGCTCGGTCATCTGCATCTGGTGGAGCTGCCGCTGCTGCAGCACCCGAAGCTCTTCCAGGATGAGAGGGATGTTGAGGTGCCCGGCGGGGACAGACGCGGCGGGAGGCAAGGGTTGAGGAGCCGGGCGAGGTGGAGCCGGGTCTTGGGTGGGGTCGGCCAGCAGAGGCCCTGGATCTGTGTCCATACTTGGAGGGCTTTCGGGGCGGACCTCGACGGAAGAGGAGGAGGAAGAGGAGGAGGAGACAATGGTGTGCTCTTGGCCCGTGGCAGAGGTGACCGAGGATGCAGAACACCTGGGTGGCTCCAGACAGCCAGAATCCACGTGAGCCACTAACTCGGAAGGATCCTTGCAGCTGGTACGGCAGGAGGGGCAGGATAATGGGGTTGAGCCACCCCCAAGGTCACCTGGAGGGAGAAGAGAAAGAGAAGACCAGAGGGGAAGGAAGTAGTGTGACTCTTCAAGATCTGCCTGGAGGAAAGTTCAGGAAGGTTCTGGCTTTGCATTGCGACTCCCAGAAACACCTGGCAATACTACAAACATAGTCCCCATAGTCAGTGGCTATCATGATGGGTGGCTAAGGACAACTTCCGGGTTGGAGAGAGAGGCAGGATCTCTCTCAATGCCATTTGCAGGGAATCGTAAGCAGGTGAAGACATCTGCTTGGGAATACCCTGAAGCAAATGGTGAGCCACCGTGTGAGACAGAATGCGGGACTGCATGGGCTGTGGCCTGTTCCGGCACGGATGTTCTTATATTCTTATGGGTTTCAAGCGATCACATGGGAGCTGTGGAGCCAAAGTAGGAAATCCCCCACATTTTTTTGGAAAAAAAAATCATCCCTGCTGGTGACTTCATGAGCCTTAAATGGGCTTAATTTACAGAACAGGATTTCAGCCATTCTTGTTATAATGGAAAGCAAAGCTGGAGTTCTTATCAGCCTCATGTCAGAAACTTCAGAAACCCATAAGCTTGGTAAACAGCCCAATGTGGCAAAAATTTAGGTTAAAAAAAAAAGAAGTTGGGTGAACTATAGAAGAGGCATTCAGAAAAACCAGACACACTGGGAAATACTGACGGCGTGTGATTTTTAAGAGAAACAAGTTTTGCATTGGGATGACAGACTGTTGTATTTTTAAAAGATCTGTGAGCTGACATTAGTTGCCCTCATTTACCATCACTGACTAGGCGCCCACTCGCCCCAGTCTTATGCGCTCATTCATCTGTACATCAATCTCACCCCACCTACTGTATTCCAACAGACCAGCAATCTTCAGTCTTCTGTACCTTTAACCTCCAAACCCCTTCTACCAAAGAGCTGACAGAAACAATAATCAATTTTCCAAGAAAGACATTCATACATTTGCAGGTACAGTGGCACCCCGACTTAAGAGCAGCTCGACTTAAGAACAATTTGACTTAAGAGCGGAAAAACTGTTGTCATTTTAACTGCTGCCTTACAAATTTTAGATATGGTCTGCTTGACTTACAAATATTTTTCCATTTTTTTCAATTTTTTAACTATTTTTTTTTCAAATTTTTAGATAGGTACCCTGACTTAAGAGTAGTTCGACTTAAGAGCATGCATTCGGAATGGATTAAATTCGTAAGTATTCTGTTATCCTATTCAGCATTTACTTCAAATTTTAAAAGCCTATAAACATGGTAATATTGAGGGCAACAGAATGAAAGCAAACCAAAATGATGACTTCCATTTTAATGGAAGCTAGATGGTGTGGTATATAAGTCTAATAATTGTAAATAAAGAAATTTAATCCCAATTCATTCCTCTTCCCAATGAAGTGTGCATGTTATGTACTAGTCAAGCCACATTCAATTTATGGAAACCCTAATGGAAACCTTATGCCTTCCACGGTTTGCCATGGATTTAAGGAGTATTTTTAAGCACCACACCCCCATGAGTTTTCTTGGCCAGGGGGCAGGTCTGAACCCAGGCCTCTTGCGTTCTACAGTAATTCAACAAGATCTACACCGCAACACTCTGCATTCAATCAATAGGAGTTTGGAACGTCAACAATGATTCAGTAGGTTTTCGCAACTTGGGACTGAAGGCAAGATTTTAGCATCCACAAAATCTCAAAACAATGAAGTGTGTGCATGTTTCCTTGCTGATCTTGGAAAATCGTTTTCTACCAGTCCTTCATGGGCTATAGTAATCAAACGGTAATGTCAGACAACTAATTCATTATACATCTTGTTCAGCTGCTTGTTCTGTTATTTTGTTACTTTAAAAGGGGGGGGCAGTAGAATAACACATGTGACATATTCCTGTTATTTTTAAATGCCTTAGGCTTAAAGCTTAGCACAGTATGTTTGCCATTAAATTGAAACATATCACAGCAACAAAATAACTTTCTTCTTGAAGGTTTCATTGCTTTTGAAAGACGATTTCATCTTTACCTCCAGAAATAACTAGTCACTTCACTACTTCCCAGCTGTCTGGTTGACCTGTTTAGGTCAGTATAGCAGCACAGGTTTGGGGATCTGTTTTGCAAACTCCTTCTCCATCTGCCCTCCCCCAAATAATCCCAAAATTCCATGTTATAAAATCCCGGCAATACTGTAACAACCAAAGAGGTCTGCAGGAATTTTACCCGAGAGGTGAGGCAAAAAATAAATAAATCACCCAGCTGCTGCAATAATGCACACTCCTTTTTTATAGATACAACACAAATCCCAGAATCCTCTACCAAGGGAATTCTGGGATTAGGTAGACCTAATTAAAGGCATCAGCCCCAGATGTGGAAACCAGTCGATGGATTTAGGATGTTAGGGCTCCGTTCCTCCCTCTCGGGGCTCTGTCAACAGCTCTCAATGTACACTGGATTGGGAGGAATCACTACAGAGCCCATCATCCACACGGATGGGCGGAAAGGCGGGGTATTTTGGGGGGGGATGGACAATAGAAAAAAGGTCGGGAAGTAGCTCACTGGGGCAGTTCGGCCAATGAATAAGCAACTCATGGGAGCAGAACTGGTGCGTTGCGTGGGGGGGGGGGAGTAGGAGAAAAGATACAGATCTGGAGGCGAACGTGTGAATGGGGTTAGGATTTGGGGGGGGAGGAAGGGGGAGGCATGGCTGGCTTGGTTCCCCCCCCCCCCCCCCCTCCGCCCCCTCGTCCAGGAGGCCCCTCGGCTCTGCCCGGCAGGGCTTGGCTAGGATCGCGCCCTCTTTCCCACGCGCAAAAGCTGGTTGCAGAGGGCTCGATCCTGTGTCTCCGCTGCCTTCCGCCCCCCCCGCCCCCACATTACCGGGCCGGCTCCCCACATCACCCCACCCCACCTGCGGACTCTGCCGTCATCCTGGCCTGGCCGCCGGGGGGGTTTCCGATCGCCGCCATCCCGGTCTCCTGGCGCAGCATCGGCGCCTCTGCGCGCCCCTGGGGGCTGCTCATCCCGGCCTCCTCCGAGCCCCGGAGGAGGATGGAGGCGCAGGAGGAGGAGGAGCAGGAGCTGGGAGAGGATGATGATGATGATGATGGAGGAGGGGGGAGAGACGAAGGGCTCAGCGGCGGCCGAGAGCGGCTCCCCTCCCACCGCCCGGCTGCAGCAGGGACCTCTGGTGTCGGGAGGGTAGCGGTGGTGGCCACCGCGGCCACGCCGGGAAAGGCAGGCGACCAGGCAGGCAGGCGCGGCGCCCCCGTGCGCCCTGGCTCCGGAGCGCACCTGGAGGCGCCTAGAGAGGGAGGATGATGGAGGAAGAGGAGGAGGAGGGAGGGTCCACCCCCTTGGCCACTCTGGCTTCCACAGGCCACGCATTTGTGCCTACCTCGGTTCCCACCTCAGATCTGCAGTGTTTTAGACCTGATACATAGATTAGGAAAATGCAGTCATTCTGTCCTCCCCATCCCTCTCCATTCAGACATGCCCGATTTCCTGTGCGGTGACGTGCGCACCTATTGCCACAGTTGTGCATAGGTTCGGCCACCCCCTTGGCCACTCTTGCATCCACAGGCCACACATTTGTGCCTACCTCGGTTCCCACCTCCCACCTCAGATCTGCAGTGTGGCCCTGGGCACAGGCGTTTTGCGATGCTCCTCTCAGCTCCATGCTCTTAACATAAGAACATAAGAAGAGCCCTGCTGGATCAGGCCAAAGGCCCCTCTAGTCCAGCTTCCTGTATCTCACAGTGGCTCCACCAGATGCCTCTGGGAGTGCATGAGACTAGTTATCTGTCTCCTGATACCACTCCCCTGCATCTGGTCCTTGAAGTACCCCGGTTTTGAGCCTGGAGATGACACATCTCCATCATGGTTTGTAACCTGTGATGGACTTTTCCTCCAGGAATCTGTCCAATTCCCTTTTGAAGGCATCTGGCCAGTTGCCATCACCACCTCCTGTGGTAGGGAGTTCCACAGATTAACACCACGCTGGGTGAAAAAAATATTTTCTTTTGGCTGTTCTCACTCTCCCAGCCCTTCTCTCTCTCTCTCTCTCTCTCTCTCTCTCTCTCTCACACACACACACACATCTTTCACAGGCCTCTGTGCCCTCTCATGTGCGGTGCCTGGAAGGTTCCCAAGAAGAGGGTCACACGCATAAGCATTCTGTCACACTTCCTCACGCACTTATATTCCAGCCAACACAGTGCCTCTTTTCAGTGTTGTCTTCTCATGGCCCTTTGTGCTGTTGCTAAGTAACTCACAAAGTCCTAGATAGTCTCTCTTGTGTTAAGTTAGGTCTCTCTCTCTCTCTCTCTCTCTTTTTCTCTCTGTTTCTCTCTCTACCCCACCGCCACCCTCGCCCCACAGCTCCCACCCCCTCCTTCCCTCCCCTCTTCGGGCCTTTGCTCAAAAGTGACAATTGCATAGGATTGACCGGAGGGCAGCTTCCTCTGAGATTTTTGAAGAGAGAAACGAGCAGTGGGCAGGAGTGGTGCAGTCAGAAGCATTGTGTTTCTCCCCTCCATGGAAGAATGCGTTTTAGACAAATTTACGGTCTCTTTGGAAAGTCGGTTTCCCTTCCCCCCCCCCCACACACTTTCTTACATTTTTTTGTTTGTTTGAGAGAGAGAGAGAGACAGAGAAGAAAATTGACTTTAATTAAGCGCAGCTATCTGCTCTACAGACTTTATGGGCTTCCTGTAGATCAAGGTTCATAAACAAACTTCCTCAGACACAGTCAAGGGTTATGTGCACCTATGTGTACATGTGAGAGCAAGTGTGGTGTGTAGTGGCCAGAACTTCAGCCTAGGACTCAAGAGATCTGGGTTCAAATCCTGTCCCGGGGGCAGGGCGGGGGCTCATTGGGGAAGGGAGCCATGCTAAACTGCTCCATGGACATGTTATGTATCTCAAAACCCTATTAAGATTGCCATAAGTTAGAAGTGTCTTGATCACATTGTGACAACAACAGTGTGCCTAAGTGTATATGATCTGCATTTCAAGTTTAAAACAGATGTATAGTCTAATCCTGTGTTGGTCCACTTAGATGAATATTGTCCATTTAAATAAGAGCATAAGAACAGCCTTGCTGGAACAAGTCACAGCCCATCCAGTCCTGCATTCTGTCTCACACAGTGGCTCACCGTTTGCTTCAGGGTATTCCCAAGCAGGTGTCTTCACCTGCTTACAATTCCCCGCAAATGGCAATGAGAGATTTGAAGGAAGGTTTCTGTGTATCAAAGGGCGCTTTTACACGACCCCTAAGATCCGCTGGTCCCTTAAATTCGGACCAGAGATCTTAGGGGTTTGTCGCTCTTCGTGCATCTCCACGCTGGCTGCTGGCTGAGTGAGGGAGGGAGGGAAAAAAAGGACAAAAGAAGAAAACCTTACCTCCCCGGTGGGTGGGAGCTGCCGGGCGAGCCGCCGGTGACTTCCTGGTTGCTCTTAAAGGGGCGGGAGGCAAAGAACAAAAACAAAAAGAAGCGAGGAGAGCCCAGCACATTCGCATTAAATATTTTTCACCATCAAAGAGCAGGTACAAGAAAAGTGCAGCTGGGTCGCGCTTAGGTGGGCGGGGTCGCACTTAATTGTCTGCAAACTCGGGACCTGGTGGGGAAACATTTTTAAGGTCCGGAGCTTGCAGCCCTTTGCCGCGGAGCTTAGGGGTCGTGTATAAACGCCCACAGAAAGGTAAAAGGTAAAGGTAAAGGTGTCCCCCCCCACGTGCTAGTCGCGTCTGATTCTAAGGGCAGTGCTCTTCTCCATTTCCAAGCCAAAGCACCAGTGTTGTGCAAATCCGTAGCCATGTGGCCGGCACGGCCAAACGCATTTCTGCGCACGGAATACTATTTTATCTTCCCGCTTTTTATGGCGGCACCTATTTATCTACTTGCATTTCCATGTTTTTGAACTGCTATGTTGGCAGCAGCTGGGGTTAACAGCGGGAGCTCACTCCGCTGCGTGGCACCTGGGATTCGAACCGCCGAGGTGCCAGCTTTGCAGTGATATTTCAGCGCTCTAGCCCACTCAGCAACCAGGCCCCTGTGTATTAAGAAAGCTTGCACCAACTCTTGGGGACACACACAAATATTTTGCTACTTGAGGCATGGGGGGGGGGGAGTGAGAACAGACCAAAAAAAATATTTTTTTTACCCAGGGTTGTGAGTCTGGAACTCCCTGCCACAAGAGGGGATTGGACAGATTCCTGGAGGAGAAGTCCATCCCAGGTTACAAACCATGATGGAGATGTGTATTTCCAGGATTAAAACCAGGGTACTTCAAGGGCCAGATGCAGGGGAGCGGTAGCAGGAGACAGAGATCTAGTCTGGTGCACTCCCAGACACATCTGGTGGGGCCACTGTGAGATACAGGAAGCTGGACTAGATGGGCCTTTGGCCTGATCCAGCATGGCTCTTCTTATGTTCTTATGTTAAGAGCATGGAGCTGAGAGGAGCATCGCAAAACGCCTGTGCCCGGGGCCACACTGCAGATCTGAGGTGGGAGGTGGGAACCGAGGTAGGCACAAATGTGTGGCCTGTGGATGCAAGAGTGGCCAAGGGGGTGGCCGAACCTATGCACAACTGTGGCAATAGGTGCACACGACTCTACACAGGAAATCGGGCATGTCTGAATGGACAGGGATGGGGAGGACAGAATGACTGCATTTTCCTAATCTATGTATCAGGTCTAAAACCAAGGGAGGCCCCCATCCTAAGCATGTTTACCTGGAAGGAGAGGACACATTGTGTTGAGTGGGGCTTACTCTCAAGTAGAACCTTTAGTTCCCGAGAAACTAGGTGGACAGACAGGTGTTAAAAAACTGTGCTGGCCAGATTTCTTGGTAAATGTACTTACCCTGTTTCCCCGAAAATAAGACATCCCCTGAAAATAAGATCTACTTACGGTTTTGCCCCTCGCTGGAATATAAGGCATCCCCCTGAAAATAAGGCCTCCCTGATAATAAGATAAGAATAAATGTGTACCATATATTTCTTCATGGAAAAATAAGACATCCCCTGAAAATAAGAGCTGGTGCATCTTTGGGAGCAAAAATTAATATAAGACACTGTCTTATTTTCGGGATATCATGGTAGTATTGGGCTTTATGTGAACTGAAATGCAGAAGAGGGGAAAAGTTATATTTTTAATGACAATTCATATTGGCTGTTTGGGATTTTCAGTAGTGATACTGTAGTCCTATTACTACTGCTGCTGTTGCTACTACTACTACTACTACTACTACTACTACTACTACTTTTTCCATCTCTGGCAGGGTTATATTGGAATCTTGGTGAGTTTTCCACCCAGGTCAAATCAAGAGAAGATCATTTCACTTTCTTCCTTATGCCCCTTGCTTCTCTTATTTTCCTCCATGCAGTCTGGCTTGCTTTTTGAGTCACCAGTAGTCAGCAGATGCTCTTCCTAGAAACCACCGGTTCTGTGCCGCTGACAAGATGAAGTCTAGAGTAAAGAGGTTCACAGGTATGTACATTTGCAAGGGTGTGTGTGCTCAAGACAGGCTCTCGAAAAACAGAGGCCACAGCTGGGGTGTTGATGTAGAATTCACTCAGCAACCCTTGAGGTGACCTTGGGCACAGTTCACCTGCCTTGTTTCCACACCTGGGAAGTGTGGATGCTACAATTACAGAGAGGTCAGACAGGTGACAACAACGATGCACATGTTGCATGAACGAAAACAAGTCTCTGCATCCATAGGGCGTCCTCTTTGGAATCCAGAATGGTTCCCTAGATATTTGGAAGAGGTAGCCCTGTTCATCTGTGCAAGCATACCAGGCAAAAACTTCTGGTAGCAAAATTGCTTCCTCCATTCTGGACACAGGCACACCAGAGGACCAGATGCTCTTAACAAAATCTAGCAAAGGTTGCTTAATAGTTGCAGAGACAGAGAGCGAGAGAGCGAGAGAGTGAGCGTGCATGCATGGTGTATGCATGATATTTAAAAAGGGCTGAGGAGGGGACAATAATGGATCCCTCTTTGATCTGTGAGGCTGTATGTGGGTGCATGAAAGAGAGCGAGATTGATGAAAGGATAAAAGTTTGCAAGGTCCTGTGCGAAAGAAAGGGAGACCGAAAGAGTGCTTGAAGAGGAGAAGCGCATGGCACATGCACGGGTGTGAATCAGAAAGGATGCACCCTGGGTCACAGACATACACACATTTGGGGGCACACCTCTGGATCGAGGGCATGGGGAGATCCAGGTGCTCCGTGAATCCAGTTGATCAGGCCAGAGAGATCTGGGTTCAGGCAAAATTCGCTCCCTCTCAGCCCATACTGGGTGACTCTCCAAAACTTCATCTCTAAAGAGGCAACTTTTTGCATCTCCAACCCTCCCTCCCCCCATAAAGAGGCACATCCACCCCTGACACCTGCCAGTCCCCCCCCCACAAAAAATGCCCCTCTCCCTCCCTCTCTCTGGGCACCCACCGTTCTGAGAGGCCGTGGAGGCGTCCCCATCGGAGATGTGCTGCTGTGGGTTACGCTGTTTCCTCCGAGACATCCCTGCGGGGAGGGGGCCCCGGGGAGGCGACCCCCCAGTTTCTCTCTTTGGTGGGGAGCCAGTGGGCACCTGATCCCCTTTCCCTCAGGAATGGGATCCCCTCCTGCAGCCCCCCCTCCCCGCCACCCGCCCCTCCTCTTTCACACTTGCATGCCCAAGGGATCCGCCTTCCTCTTTTGTGCCCATTCATTGTAAAAGCAAAACTCTTAATCTTTCTGTACACTCTTTTGCTTTTGTAGTAGCAGGGATTGGGCTTTTTTGGGGGGGGGGAGGGGGAGAGAAAACAGCTTTAACTCCTTCCTTCCTGGGGCCTGCTTGAGGCATTCAGGATTTGGGATGGAACGAGATGGAGGCATTCCACCCCCTACCCCCACCCCAAAGAACCGGATTCAACCACTTCAGGCTAAAAGGAAAGTTGGTGTTGTTGTTTTTTAAACGACAACTGAAATTTTAATGACATAGGTTTTCTCAGATGTATGCCCTTATTGATGCTTGCTTAGCTCCCTGGAGAGAGGAAATGTAACTTTTTTTTTTTTGAGGGGGAGAGCTGCTGTTCCTAGAAGCCCACAGCTGGCACAGCTGCCTGGATAGAATGTGTAGTCTTTAAAGAATAGCCAGTCGATTCTACCTCAACAGGTCTTGGTTCCCAGCCTGCTAAGGTAGCTGTTTTTTTGGGTTGGTTGTGAAATTTAGGAATAGATTGGCGTGGATGTGTGTGGCAATGCTGGGGAGAAATAAGGGTTAAACATTTGTTTGTTTGTTTATTTAAAAGATCGTTTGCCTCGCTTTTCTCCTTAAGAAAGACCCAAAGAGGCTTGCATTTTAAACACACACACACACACACACACACACACACAGAGAGAGAGAGAGAGAGAGAGAGAGAGAGAGAGAGAGAGAGAGAGA
>JAHTLZ010000180.1:130538-157761 GCA_023846285.1 Phrynocephalus versicolor
ACCACTGCGCTCCAGGGCTCTGTAGGAGTATGAAGAAGGCATGGGGTAGGGTGGGGAACCACAACAAAGGAAACAGCCACTGCAGTGTCCTAGTTGATCAATAGATTCCACCCTAGGTTCCTTATTTCAGTTTAGCAGTAGGGTGAACCCATGAATCACAACCTCAACATGGGGTTCATGTAATTCCAAGTTTGGTTGCTTGAAATGACACTCTATGGAGATGCTGTGGTCCCTTTTCACTGGGTGTCTCCATCACACCTTCCCATAGATGGAGAAGATTGCTCGGCTCTTACATCTTCTCTCCACTGATCTTCCGACCGAGCAGTTTATGCAGTGCTCGCTTCATCTCCTCGTTCCTCAGTGTATAAATGATGGGGTTGAGCAGTGGGGTGACAGCGGTGAAGAAGACAGACACCACTTTGTCTTCCGAGAAGCTGGTGGACGGTCGGGAATAAATGAAGATGCAGTGGCCCAAGAAGAGGGTCACGACTGTGAGGTGAGCAGCACAGGTAGAGAGTGCCTTGCGCCGGCCTTCTAAGAAACGGTGGCGGAGGGAGACCAAGATGACGCCATAGGAGACCACCAGAACCACGAAGCAGACCACGGAGATTAGACCTGAGTTGGAGACAATCAGGATCTCGATGATGTAAGTGTCGGTGCAGGCGAGCTTGATGACTGGAGGAACATCGCAGAAGAAGTTGTCTACCTCCCGAGGGCCACAGTAGGGTAGTTTGATGGTCATGCCCGTCAAGGCGAGGGAGTGCACCGTCCCTCCCAGCCAGATCGTGCCAGCCAAGAGCAGACAGACCTTGTGGTTCATGACGGTGAGGTAATGCATTGGGTTGCAGATGGCCACGTAGCGATCATAGGCCATCACAGTGAGGAGAAAGATCTCGGTGCAGGCAAAGAGGTGAAGGAAGAACATCTGGGCCACACAACCCCCAAAAGAAATGGTCTTTTCTGTTGACAGGAAGTCGGCCAGCATCTTAGGCACAGTGACCGTGGCGTGGCAGATGTCGATGATAGAGAGGTTGCATAGGAAGAAGTACATGGGCGTGTGGAGGCCACGGTCATGCACAATGGTGACCATAATGATGGCGTTGCCAGCCAAGATCAACAGGTAGACCACAGAGAAGACTACAAAGAGCACCAGCTGTGTCCGGGGGTTGCTGGAGAGGCCTAGGAGGATGAACTCCGTCACCAAGGTCTGGTTTCGTGTGGGCTTCGTCCCGTTTGGGATCACTCCTTTGTCCATTCTTACTCTGGAGAGAAACAAGGAAAGGGCAGCAGAAGATGTTGTTACAGCAATACTAGAGGGCATGAGGCTGATACATCGAAATAGAGATGGGCACGACTTAGCGAAATTTTCGTTTCCGTTTCCGTTACGTAACGTAACGAAAAACGAAAAACGGTTCAAAAATGGAACGGAAACGGAAACGAAACGACTAATTTTGAGCCGTTTTTCGTTTTTCGTTACTGGAAAAGCACTTAATGGAGCTAAATGGGAAGAAACGAAAAATTTTTCGTTTTCGTTTTCCGTTTTCGTTACGTAACGAAACGAAAACGAAAAATTTTGAAAATTAGCTCACGAAAACGGAAACGAAACGAAACGGACCCCTAGACGAAAACGAAAACGAAACCGAAAACTTTTTCTGAGTCGTGCCCATCTCTACATCGAAATAATCATGGGATTGGTGAAGGTAATTACAGTAGGACCCTCTTATCGGAGGGATCACAGTCCACTGATTCTTTCATCCACAGTCTGAAACTATTAAAAATATTAGAAGAAGCATTTCCTCCACCACCCTAAATAGTTTTAGCAACAAAGTTACCAGAACCAGCCACTAGATGGAGATTATGCGATGTGTAGCTTTCACTAGATAAATAGGTTTCTATGACATCTTTAACAGAATTGGCCACTAGATGGGGACAGAGAGTATAATATTTGAGAGTATAATAGCATTCCCACATTTTGTTGTATTGGTTGGAGGGGAGGGAGTTTGATCCAACCTCTACAGATTTGGAGGTCCTATTGTATCTCTCTTGTCTTCTACATAGCTCAGAGGTGCTGATTAATGGGCAATGATAGGCAGTGAGGTTTCTGAAGATTTGACAACAGACAACAACAGCCTGTCACAAAGTGTGTGGGGGGGGGGGTCTGAAAAGAGGACATTTGACCCTTTCCTGCTGCTTCTACCTTGCAAGCCTTAGTTTCACCACTGCCTCATGGCAAGAAATAACATAACTCACCATTTCTCAACATGTTCTGATTGATTCTGCCTGATTTGCCTTTCTCCTTGGGCGCTTTTACACGACCTCTAAAATCCGGTGCCAACTTAAATTCGGACCAGAGATCGTGGGGGTTTGTCGCTCTTCCTGCGTTCCCACCCCTCCGCACTCCATTGTTCCTGTCTGCGTGAGGGGAGGGAGAAAAAAAGGGGAGAAAAGAATGCAGGCTCACCTCCCGCTGCTGGTCGCAGCCCCAAGCAGCCCCGTAGTGATTCCTGTCTCTTAAAGGGGCAGCAGGGACAAAAAAACAAACAGAAGGCGAGGGAGCCCGGCATTCACAGCTCTACAATTCGCATCGGAAGATTTTTTACCTCCTGGAGGCCAGATACTTGAAAAGTGCACTGGGACGTGCTTAGGTTGGCGTGGTTGTACTTAATTTTTTTTAAAAGCCCGGAGCTGATGGGAAAACAATTTTAAGCTCCGGATCTGGGAGCCCTTTGCCTCAGATTTTAGGGGTCGTGTAAAAGCGCCCCTTGTTGTCTGTATACCCTCTATATACCAGGGAGGCTGGGTCTATGATCCAAGTCCCAACCTTTACTTCCAAGCATGAGTCTCTGGTAACAAGTCTTGACTCCCAAGCCCCAAGGAGGAGTTCCTATTAAAACCAAGTGTCCCTCACACCCCCAGAAAAAAGGAAGCCTGAGCTGAGTTGCCAGTGTGACAAGTCCAAGTTCAGAGGAGGGTGACAAGGATGTTCAAGTCCTATTAGGAAAGGCTGAAAGAATGGGACATGTTTAGCCTTGAAAAAAGACTGTGGAAAGGTAGGATAGTACACTTCAAATATTGGAAAGGTAATCAGGAAGAGAAGAAGTAAGATCTGTTCATTATCCCTAAGTACAGGAAACATAGCAATGACCTCAAGCCATGGGAAGCCAGAATTCAGTGGAAGACTAGGAAAAAATGTCTTAACTGTTAGAGTAGTACAACAAGGGAACCCATGACATCTGGATAGGCCCATAATGAGGGTCTCCATCACCCGGAGCAAACATGGATTTTGAGTCCCTGCCCAGTAGGGAGGCAGGAGGTGGAATAGTATAAAGTACAAAACTGTGGGCTACAAAGTCGGCAGCTCAATGGTTCAAATCCCGGGTGCCACTGCCATGCAGTGGAGTGAGCTCCACCAGCTGCTGCCAACCTAGCAATTTGAAAGCATGTCAATGCAAGCAGATAAATAGGTACCGCCGCAAAAAGAGGGAAGGTAAAACAGTATTTTCTTGCAGCCATGCTGGCCACATGGCCACGGACTTGCACAACACTGGCTCTTCAGCTTGATTACAGAGATAAGCACCACCCCTAGAGTCGAACACAACTATTTATGGCGGTACCTATTTATCTACTTGCATTTACATGCTTTTGAACTGCTAGGATGGCAGGAACTGGGGTTATCAGCAGGAGATTGCTCCACTGCGTGGCACTCAGGATTCGAACTGCCGAGCTGCCAACTTTGCAGCCCACAGTTTTCAGATCCTTAGCCCGCTGAGCCACCACGCCCCACAGCTATTTACTAGGTGGCCGTTATAAAAGTTTAATAAATAAATCAAGAAATCATAAAACCAGAAACAAATAAAGGAAAAAGGTTTCTCCAGGGGCAGTGGAGGAGAATGCATTGCAACTTTTAGAAGCCCCCAAAGAAGAGAATTCACATTTTAAATTAACCACAGAGCTCCTGCACAGATAGCTTAAAAGAAAAATCTCCTTGCCCACCCCCTCAAACCCAAAAGCATACATATAAACTAGAGATAGTTTCTTTTGTCTTGCAGCATTTCCAAAATTGAAATCTGAATCAATTTCTAGGCTTAATCTGGAAGTTGAGTCATGGCTACCAAATTCATTTAGAACAGAGGTGTTGGGGAAGACCATGTTAGGTTGGCCGACTATACAGTTATTAAACTGAAGAGCTTCTCAGCAAAATAAAATAAAATAAAATATAAATAAATAAATAAATAAGTAAATAAAATTAAATTTAAAAAATTAAAATAAAAAAAACAAAAAATAAAAAAACAGAGAGAATGTAATCCTGATGCAGTATTGACCAAGCTCTACGCAGACACATAGCAATTTTTAAAAACAAACATGGGATTTTAAACCAGATTTTAAAGAGATAAGCTTTTATTGGATGGACCAATAAAATTATATTCCTCTGACATTCATATTTTAAAAATCCATGCTTTCTATACAGAGTATGAAGAATTGTGTGTGTGTGTGTGTGTGTGTGTGTGTGAGAGAGAGAGAGAGAGAGAGAGAGAGACTAAAATGTGTGAAAAATTCTTAAACACAAACTCAGTTATCACCTATTCCCAAGTAGAACGCATCTAACAGACAATCACAACTGACAACCCCCACAATAAATAAATAAATAAATGGCCTTTAGTACAAAGCAGCTTTAAAACTCTTCAGTATTTTCTACGTTTAAATAATTAAACATTTTTGACTTAACTCAGAAATGGCTGCTGCGTTTCACTAGCTTTGAACTCCAGAATCATTCAGTCACACACGGCGGTGGGTTCTTCTGTCTCACCAAAGAAATCAGATTCCAATTTATCTTTATTTTTATTGCTTGGAGCAGAGTATCTTGTAACGTTAATCTTTTCCCCTCCCACCCCTGCCCTTGCAAACTTTTTCCTGAGTTGTCCCCAGAGATCGTAACTCATGACGTAGAATCACAAGGGGGATAGTTAGGAGGTGTAAAACTGTTTGGCCCAGTCCGAACTTCTGTACAAACATAAGAACAGAAGAAGAGCCATGCTGGATCAGGCCAAAGGCCCATCTAATCCAGCCTCCTGTATTTCACAGTGGATGAGCTTATCCCTTCTTCCTTGGTCTCTGAAGAATTCTGTGCTCTTCTGCTACTACCAAGATGAGAACTGTAGGAGATATAATTGATCAGCTTTAGAGGGGGAAACCCCTAACCTCCCCCTGACCTACTCTCTCAATTTCAGACAAAACAAGTCTTTTAGAGTTCCCATCACTTGCAAGTAGTATACCATCTTCCATTAGTCCTGGGCAACCATGCCAATTGCCAGGGATAAAGTTCCAGATTTAGGCTAAATATCAGGGGAAATGTCTCAATTGTTAGAGTGGTATGACAATGGAACCAATGGCCGCAGGAGGGGGCAAGCGCTCCGATGCTGGAGGCATTCAGGAGACCATTGGATTGGACAACCAGCTGTCAGATATCATTTGATTTACATTCCTGCATTACGGAGGGGGTGAACTCGATGGCTTATACACCCCTTTCAACTCCATTATTCTATGATTCAATGAAAACCTACACCGTTCCACATACCAAATCAGTGCAGAGTGGTCCTCTTCACCCAGTAGTCCTACAATCAGTTTTAGCTCAAATAGCCATTTCAGACCTTCAACACCCGTGTTTCCTACCCTTGGCTCCTGAGATTTTGTTGGCCTACGCCTCCCAGCGTCCCGGGTCATGCTGGCAAAGAGATGATGCGATACATGATCAAGTAATTTCTGTGGATCCAAGGTTGAGAACTAGAGGTATGTCGACCAAGCTGGATGAGCCGAGAACTTCACTCCATGTGGTGCCTCTTGCTAGAAGGTGGAAAACCATGCTTGATCCCACAGGGCCTGCCAAGGAGATTTTATTGTCACGGACAAGCTCTTTCATTGTATGTGCTTAAGCTAATCACATTGCCCGTAGGGTTGACTATGCTATCTATAGTAGTAATGGGACCACACCCGAGTAGAAGTGGATGGATTTCATATTGGCTATCCATGGTGATGCACCTCTCTCTAAGAACATAAGAAGAGCCATGCTGGATCAGACCAAAGACCCATCTAGTCCAGCTTCCTATATCTCACAGTAGCATGATAATTAACCATCTTACTTGACTTTTTTACTGTCCATATAGATAATCTGTAAGGAAACTATAAGGTAGTGTCAATGGATTGTTTGTTGTCAATGGATCATTGCCCATTTAATGAAACACACGTGAAAGTTCTGGACATTGAATATATATAAATTTTCAATCACTCATATGTGGTTCAATGAAAAGGGGGAAGTCAACATTCATTGATGACAGATTTGCAAGGGCCTTCTCTCTCCTTCCTTTGTGTGCCTTCCAACGGTCTCTGAACCTGGGGTCCTCAGGACTACAACTCCCAGAAATCCTGGCCAGCACAAGTTGCAGTAAAGGCTTCTGGGAGTTTTCATCCAAAAACATCTTGGAGACCCAAGTTTGGGAGCCACTGTGTTGATCCATAAGCTTCTCCTAGGGCGATTTGGCTTGATACAATTTCTCAGCCTTCAGCATCTGCCAGCTGTGTTCACAAGATGGCAGCTCCACAGGGAAAAGAACCAGGAGAATGACCTTTGATTGGAGTAATTGAAGCCTGAAGGCTTCCTACACCATTCAGATCTTAGCTGCCACACACCTGGCCTCCTGAGATACCTGCTCATTGTTATGTTTTAATTGGCTCAGGGGGGATCTCAAGCATTTTGTGGTTTGATTCGGTCCCCGCCCAGCTCTGCTGGGATGAAACCAGGAACTGAATTCTCACAGTGGCTTTCGGAATCATCAGTGTGCTCCGAGACCTTGCCTAATAAGTCCCTTGAGGAACTCTAATTACAAAACCACACCTTAATTAGCCAGGAGGAATGGCGTGATCCCCAAACCGTTAAAGGTGCAGGGGACAATTAAAGATTCAGGAAAGCTTAGAGCCAGGAGACTCTCCGGCTTGTCTCTAATGAGTCCCGTAGGGGATCAGAAGTTCACATGGAAACAGTTTTCTGTCACCACTTGGATTATGTGAACCAAAACAGGACAAGTGTGAAAGATGACTGTCTTAGCTGAACACACCTCTTGCCCCAGACTTATGAAGGGTTTCATGAGGGGGTTGTTGCAAAAAAGTTGCTGGATCTGACTCTGGCTGCATCTCTTTGTTTATTAGTGCTTTGGGGAAAAAAACTATTTTTTATCATCTTTTCCAAAGGAACCATGCAAAGGATTTGTCGAAAGCCCTCAGATAAAATAAACAAGAAACAGATGTATAATTCGCCACCCTAAATTCTCAACCCACAATAAAATTAGTAGTCGCCAATGGCAGTCAAGATTTGTCAAGGGGGGTTGGGGAAGTTGTGAGTTGCAGTGTGCATCGTTGGAGCCCTAAAAGAAAACAAAACAAACAAATAAAAAAACCTGAGTTGAATGAGCAGCACTAAGACCCTTACAAGAATAGCCAGCCTGTGTGGGCTTGGGCAACCCGCACAGTCCCAGGGCATTCCCAGAAAAAAAGGGAATAGGAAGCCACTTCTGAGTAGCATCTACCTTTTAATATATTTTATATTTCCTTTGGTTGTTATTTGCATTGTCTGTTGTAAACCATCCAGAGTAGCCTTTGGGCTAGATGGCGTGGTATAAAATCCAAATGAATGAATGAATGAATGAATGAATGAATGAATAAATAAATAAATAAATAAATAAATAAATAACCTTACAATCCTCACAGACATACTGCTTCCCTCCTGTCACATGAAAGAACAACATGAACCATCTCTTTGATCCTTAGAAGACAGGAACATGAAACCACCCACAGGATGTACTCTGGGTTGCACTTCAGCTCCGCAGGAGACTCACTGAAAGGTGCATTGTACATTGTCTGTGCCAAAGAAAGATGGGGTCCCTCATGAGGGGAACTGTGACATTGCTCCTGGTCTTCTCCACAGGTAACAGCTCCAGTAATGTGTGGATACACTTGGATCCTGATGAGATCATGGTCTGGCAACTCTCTTGGGTACATCTCTTTTGGGTTATATGGCTCAGTTTTATTAATGCTTCTTTGGATCACTGATTTTTTGGGGACCTGAAATTCTTACGTTCCCTAGATAATGAAATGACTTGAGAGTGCAAATTCAGAAACAATTGTTGTTAGCATCCACATGAATTTCCTTCCTTCCTTCCTTCCTTCCTTCCTTCCATTGGTCCTCACATTCTCCTCTTCTTCCAGGAATCTCACGCCAGTCTGCCCAATCTGTGATCCAGAAGGATCAGTTGGCTTCAGTCCGAGAAGGAGAATCCATCCAACTCAACTGCTCCTACACTGGCACGGAATACAGTCTGCAGTGGTACACGTAGTACCCGGATGGCTCCCCTCAGTTCATCAGCTTACTGACTACGACAACGTTTACATCTTGGGAACGGTTCAGAATGGATCTGGACACAAAGGACAAAGTCACCACCTTACTATTGAAGAGGACCTTGCTGAAAGATTCTGCCACTTACTTCTGTGCGATGGAGCCACAGTGTTGCAAGGAGGCAGCGGGTCCTGACACAAAAATGTGTACGGGTCCTACAAGGTAAAAGATTGCCTGCTGCAGGTGGATGCTTGAGGAAGACACTTGTCTTTCGGGTCCTCTATTTCCTAAATTAAAAAGAAAAGTGATAACTGTGAGAGGGCAATGCCGTTCTCTATCTATCTACACAGTGGACCTTTGTATAACAAACAGTTTGTATAACATAAAATCTGTACAACATAAAGAATTCCAGAGATAGGGGAAATTTGCTTAACATAAGGACCTATGGGGAGAATTCATGCAACATAAAAATGGGATTACTCCGTTTTCAATGCATTCCTATAGGAATTTGTATAAAGGAAAATTTGCTTAACATAATTTCATTGGGAACAAATTAATTCTCTATCTATCTACACAGTGGACCTTTGTATAACAAACAGTTTGTATAACATAAAATCTGTACAACATAAAAAATTCCGGCGATAGGGGAAATTTGCTTAACATAAGCACCTATGGGGAGAATTCATGCAACATAAAAATGGGATTACTCCGTTTTCAATGCATTCCTATAGGAATTTGTATAAAGAAAAAATTGCTTAACATGATTTCATTTGGAACAAATTAGTTCCTTTATACAAGGTACCCCCCCTCTCTGATTAGTTAAATTCATTGCCATGAACTCAAGGCAAGGCATCTGTTTTTTGCTTTGTTTTGTCTCCTTGTACCATAACTTTGCACAATTTTAAATTACAGACATATACGAAGACACCCATTTTGGTATAATGGGTAGAGTTGAATCCCTCCTCAGCCAAGGAAAACTCATTGGGAGGAGTGGAACTGGTAAGACCATTCCTTTACTATCTTACTTTCCTTGAACACCTTAATAAGGATTGCTATAAGTCAGTTCCGACTTCATGGCACATAGGAATAAAAACATGAAATACTGTACAGGCAAAAGTTTGGAAAAAAAATTACAGCTATCTTCTCTATTCTCCCCACCCCTCATGGACTCTGTTGTGGTAACACATTTCCTTCTGATTGGTTGTTTGAAATTCAAGCAAGGAATATGTGAGGCATGGTTTTTCTGGAGGCACAGATGTGAGGTCAAGACAGAGCTCCATCGTCAAACACCGCAGTTTCCTCCCACAAACGCAACAGAGGGAAGAGACGGCGATGGGTTTGTGGATCATCTGTGTTCTGGTGATCGTGTTTCTCCAAGGTGGGTGCTATTTTTCTTTTGTGTTATAAAATCTTTCCATGAAAAATGGCCCCACATTTAAAAAAATCCATTTTTTGATGGGTGAACATAACAAAACATGATTGTTTACTCTCTTGTAGAAATTTAGCCGCACAAAATGTCCCTGTGGAACATGGTGCCCATAGAGCAGGGGAAATTGTCGACTCCATTGCCCATCATCCCCAGGGAAGATGGTTTCAGTAGTCCAGCCACTTATTAATAGCACCAGATTCACTGGCCTGTCCTAACTCTGAGCCTCACTATTTAAACCTAATAGCTATGTTTAAATATTTGAAAGGATGTCATATTGAAGAGGGAACAGGTTTGTTTTCCATGGCCTCCATGGAGACTAGGACTCGGGGAAATGGTTCCAAACTACAGGAAAAGAGATTCCATTTGAACATTAGGAAGAACTTCATGACGGTTAGAGCTGTTGGGCAATGTAATATGCTGCCATGGAGGGTGGTGGAGTCTCCTTCTTTGGAGGTTTTAAAGCAGAGACTGGATGGCCATCTGTCGGAAATACTGTGATGGGGGTTCCTGCATGGCAGGGGGTTGGACTGGATGGCTCTTGAGGTCTCTTCCAACTCTATGATTCTATGATTCTATTTTGTGTCCTTTGATTTCCCTGAAGTGGGCTAGTGTGGTACAGTGGATAGAGCTAGTGGGACTCAGAAGACCTTGGTTCAAATCAATCAATCAATCAATCAATCAATCAATCAATCAATCAATCAATCAATCTATCTATCTATCTATCTATCTATCTATCTATCTATCTATCTATCTATCTATCTATCTATCTATCTATCTATCTATCTATCTATGTTTACCACATGTGTACACGACAGACAAACCATAGCCACAAATAACAATAGGAGCCACAATACAGCTCAAATCACTTTAGAATACAATTAAATAACATCATTGTTGTTTCATATCTCTGCGCAGCTATGGAAGCTCACTGGGGTGGGTGGCCCTAGCACAGCAAGAAAGAACATCCCACAAGTGAACTAATTCACTGTCCTGTCTTTCCCATGCAGGGATCAGAGGCCAAGATAATGTGAAGCAGGAGCCCATGCAAGTTGCCAATGAAGGGGAGATTGTCACCATCACCTGCCAATACGCAACCACCAATTTCTACAGCTTACACTGGTATAGGCAGTACCCTGGAGAAAGCCCTACCTTTCTCTTGCAGTTGGTTGTGGAGAAGCCTGAAGAGAAAGACAACTTCCACGCTGATCTTGATAAGCAGAAGAAGCTGAGTCGGTTGAGCATCCAAAATGTTCAGCCCAGAGATGCTGCTACGTATTTCTGTGCTGTGGTTGCACAGTGCGCCAGGTGTAGTTGCAGGCTAATCCAAAAGCCTACAAGATGACAGAGAAGGGAGTCCTAGATTCGTCTTGTTAGAGGACTAACACATACCAAACCTTTTCTTTCCCCTTTCTTGTTCAATGGTGTCTAACGAGTAACTTGGCTAAAACAGATCTCCAAGCACTACAGACCCCAACAACAACAACAACAACAACAACAACAACAACAACAACAACAACAACAACAACAACAACAACACATGGGCTCTTCCAGTCTTGTGATACACAGCAGGTGTTATAAACTGGACCCAGGCAGATTTAGAAGCATTAGCTCGAAAAACAAGAAAAATGATGAAATTAAACCATGCACTACATCCACAAAGAGATGTCAGTAGGATCTACTTGGCAAGGAAAATATGAGGCAGAGGCCACTTGCAAGTTTGGCTGGGAGGAACTTTTCTGGGCTGGGATGCCCCCCCTCCTGCCTATGAATTCAAAGAGAGCCCCACTTCTCTGCTCAGTGCTCTTTGCCCCCTTCCTTAGTCTGTTGAAATCTGTTGCTGAGAGCAGCCATGTTTGTCAGTTCGCTGTTTGATATGTTCAGTTGTAAGTAATGAGACCTTTGTTTCTTTTTCCTACTACTTCTCAGATTGAATTATTATGTAAGTGCATGAGAAAAAGGGCTGGACTTCCCTGGTGAACTTTGACCTATTCTGCCGTGTGACTTGCTGCACTTCTGCTGCATAGCGAGAGGAAAAACTTCAAAACTCTGCAACAGATCAATCTCCCAAGTTCTATTTCAGAACTGTAACCACTAGGCCATACTAGCTATCTTTGCTCCCACATATATCATGATTGACCCCCTAAGATTGCCTTCCTGTTTTCAACCTTTTTGCTTCATTTCATCAAAATCATGGTTGCCCTCAAATATTTATCTTCTGTTGGTGTGCACGGAACTTGAGTCTTATCATTTGTGGATTCTCTCGTTAGCCTCTTTCTTTGATGAGAAAACCGCAAGTGGTTTAACCAAAAGAGGAAGTAAAACTCTCATAAAGCAACTCTCTCTAACTTTCTGTCCCGCGGAACAGTTCCTTCAAACCAAGAACTGGAAGCAATGAACGAATAAACTGTTGCTGCTGCTGAAATATACCACACTCTGGGTTTACACAGATCAGACACAGACATCTTATGACGTCTCATCATGATGGCTACATTATCATTTGTTATCTTCCTGGCATTCATTACAAGTGAGTAGCATTTTTTTAAAAACACAAGAAAACGGCCCTCATTCGGGGCTCGTTACTCGTTTCGGTATTCATACCATGCTCTCTGTTGTGACAGCAATGAAGATTATATTCCTTCTAAAATGCTTCACCCTCCCTTATCTTTTGCTTTCCTTCCTGATACAACATATCCAAGACCACGGGCTGAATCCAGAAACAATAATTCCTTAACCAGATCCATAGAAATGCAGTCTTAAGTCACAATTAGAATAAGCCCGTTGACTCAATAGGGCTTTGATGAGTCAACTCCCGTGTAAATTCCATTGGTTCAAATAGGCCTTATCGAGTTGTGACTTTACTACTGGACTTCAACCAATGTTTTAAACTAGCCATGAGTTGCTGAAGTTACACTTGTTTTTCATCAGTTCTGCTTAAGTCTGGATTTAACAGTAACACCTTTGTCTTCTTCAGTCTTTCACTATGCTCTGTTATCACAGGAGGTTAACATTTCTCCACTGAGGCTTCTGTTTGTTATCTTTTTTTCTCTGCTTGATAGGTCCAGGAATGTTCTTGAGAACTTTCTCCACTAGCACAGCCAATGGGCTTCATTCTAGAATCCTATTTCAAATGGACACATTTCAGTTAGTCTACTCCAGAGTTTCCCAAATTGGTCTATATGGACCCCAGGGGTCGATTTTGACTTGCAGGGGGTCCATGTCAGTGAGAAAAAAATTGAGGGGGCACGAAATGCAAACGGGGGTCCATGTGAGCAGATTCCATTTAGGCAGGTCTTCATCAACATTTGGGTGTTCCATAAATGTCTTATTACACTTAACACAGATTGTTTTGGCACCATTTCCAGTGACTTTTGGCACCATTTTTGAAAGTTTTTGCACTCTACAAAAACCCCTATCAAAGTAAGCGGCACTGTGTCAGCTGTTAAAAACACATCTGAAGTTAATAAGTTTAGGGAAATGCAATATTAGGCAGGCAGGGGGTCTACGGAAAACAAAAAAAAATTGACAAGTAGTCTCCAGGGTGAAAAAAATTTGGAAGCTCTGGTGTGCTCAAAATATGAGTTGCACACAGTTCCCCGAGTACAAAATTCCATCTGCCTTTTGTATATCTTGAATCCTAACAGTCTAAGATTTCAAAAACTAGCAAAAGACACAGCATCTGATATTTTTAGAGAATTGGGTTCTAGTTGCCTTCCGTTCTCCCAGCATTTTGTCTTCGTCTACGGTAAATCTGAACAGAACCAAACCAAATAAAATTTGAACGGAAAGGATGCTGAGCTCTAGACACCATGGAGACCCAGCTACATAGATCTTGGTATAGTTCATGTCGTCTCATGGATATGATCTTCATGGATATTATAATTATTTGAAAGAATAATTAACTGTTTGTTTTTCCCATAAGGGATTCTAGGTGATTCAGTGACACAGCCTCAACGGTCACTCATCATACAGGAAGGATCGTCCGTCTTCATCAATTGTACCTATACGTATAACGGATACCCGTATCTCTTTTGGTACATCCAGAACCTTGAAGGTGGATCTCTCCAGCTTTTGCTGAAAGAGAATAATGAGAAGTTTGCTCAGAGCAAGAAAGAGGGGAACTTCTTTGCGATCCACGACAAACGAACAACATCCTTCCACTTGGAGAAACAAAGCAGTACTGTGGGCGACTCTGCAGTCTACTTCTGTGCCTTTGGAGACACCGTGGAGGAAACAGCACTGGCTGCTGACTCAAAACCACCAGTAGTTCTTGGAACTGAATTATTGAAAAGATGTATGAGGATGCCTCTAAAAAACATCATTTCTTCCCTCCCTCCCTCCCTTCCCAGATCAACGTGGGTAACAGGGAAACATAAAAACTTAAGAAGGTTATCTTTCTTAGATTTGTCTCCTTCACATCTGATGCTGTGTTTCATCTCAACTTCGCAAAGTTTTTTGCTAGTGTATTTTTTAAATGAATTCTATGATATATTTTTTTTCAAACACATGACTAGCACCATAACAGAGATGCTGGATAGCTCAGTGCTTCAGCTATCTTGATGCATAGACAAATACTGTAAAGATATTTCCCTCCAGAGAGAGTTCAGGCTTGATTTAATCTAGGATCCACCTATTCATCTTTCTGACAGTCCAAGGTCTCTGTAAAGCTCTCATCCAGCACCACATTTCAAACCCACCAATTCCCCCCCTCCTCATCTTTCTTAACTATCCAGCTTTTACACCCATACGTGAAGATCGGAAATACCAAAGTGTGGATGATCTTGGCCTTGGTCTCCAGAGATACACTCTTCTTACACTTGATGGTCTTTTCTAATTCCTTCATGGCTGTCTTTCCAAGTCTCTGTCTTCTTCTTGTTTCAGTACATCTGTAACTTAGGGTATTTGTACACGACCCCTAAACTCCGCCGCAAATGGCTCCCAGCTCCGGAGCTTAAAATTGTTTCCCCACCAGCTCCGGAGTTTACAGAAAATTAAGTGCGACCACGCCCACCTAAGCGCGACGCAGCGCACTTTTCAGGTACCTGCTCTCGGAGGGTGAAAAATCCCAGATCCGGATGTAACCTAGAGTGCCGGGCTCTCCTCGCTTCTGTTTGTTGTTGTTGTTTTTGCCTCCCGCCCCTTTAATAGAAGGAATCAGGACGATCTCTGGTCCGAATTTAAGTGGCCAGCGGATCTTAGGGATAGTGTGAAAAGGCCCTTAGTTTTGCCTGAAATTTCTTCTTTTGACCCAACATTTTTCATGCTGTTCCTTTTCTGGCCCCTAGGGGGTGACTTCAACCCTCATCTTCCATGACTTGCTTTCTCATTTTATTAAAAAAAAATACACACTCAGGGTGATGCACAGGCTTCGTTCATGAACAGCACGTAGGGAAGGTGGGCCCGAGGAGGAGTTTACCTTGTCAAGTGGAGCCTTTTCTAGCCCAAGATGCAAAGGCTGGAAGTTTCAACAATGAGTCTCTTCGGTGCACTAGAAATTAGAGAGATGTTTTTCCATTCTAAAATATGCCATCACTTGGTGGTTCTGGGGCTGTTCTTTTTACAGATGCAGTCAGGTAATCTTTTCATTTTGGGCACTTCTGGGGTTGGCTTTTACAGATCAGTCTATCTATCTTGTTAGCAGGATAATTCTCCTGATTGTATATGTATGTATTTATATATTTATGTATGTATGTATATATATATATATATTTATTTTAAATTTATATACCGCCCGATTTTCCCAAACGAGAACTCAGGGTAGTTAACAAGTATAACATACAACAATTCAAAATAATAATAATAATCGGTTCCACAAAATAACACACAGTGGTACCTTGTATAAAGGAATCGATTCATTCCAAATGAAATTATGTTAAGCAAATTTTCGTTTGTACCAATATTCCCATAGGAAAGCACTGAAAACAGAATAATCCCTATCGTGACCATTTTTATGTTGTAAGGCTTTGCCCCAAAGACAATTCCTATCTCTGGAATTTTTTTATGTTGTACAGATTTTATGTTATACAAACTGTTATATAAGGGTCCACTGTATAAGAAAATCAACAGCAAACAGTAGAACCCGCATTTTGAAAGCTAAAAATTCAGGTTTAGTTTCTGCATAAAAACGTAGCAGAGAAGAAAGAGGGAGATGAGACACACCCAGAGAGAGAAGTTTATGAATTTCTTGCTTTTTTATTTTACAGGAATGTCTCAAACGGATTCAGTTTTCCAATCTCCAAGGCAGGCAGAAATTAAAGAGGGAAGGACGGCGATTTTACACTGCAATTTCACGACTGCCTTTAGCACTAATCCAGATCTTTTTTGGTATCACCAGCGGACGGGGAGGGGACCTCAGCGGATCCTTCATGCTTTCAACAACCCTAGCTGGGGGAATTTCTTTCGTGACACAAAGTTTTCTACTGTTCTGTCCCTTGGAAATAAAACCGTGCCCTTGACAATTCAAGACGTTTCTCTCCAGGATGAGGCGGTCTATTACTGTGCTCTGAGGCCCACAGTGAGTCTTCCTCGCAGCTGCGCTCCTTCAAAAAGTGACACCGGGTTCCTGAGACCAACTGAAGGGGAAGTCCTCCAACTAATTCTTACTGAGGTTTCTGCTGGGATGAGAAGAAAAACCACCGACACGGGCAGGACCTCTGACACAACGTGGAAGAAATACCACCAAGCAAAGCACACAAGCATCCAAAAACCAACTGCCTGAGCGCAACACGCAACAACACCGCCCAGAGTTTTCTGAATTAATCCAAAAATAAAAAATAAAATAAAATAAATACATTTGGGAGTTCTGGTTTATATTATTATTATTATTCAGCACAACATGATTTGTTTTTATTTTTTTGTATCTGTTTTTATTTTTATTTTTTAAGTTGGCATGCAGTATTATCTTTTAGTGAAGAGGCGGGTATAAATGGGATAATTTTTTTAAAAATGAAGTTGCTTTGGGCTATATGGTGTACCCGAACTTCACATGCTGGTTCTTCTCCTACAACAGTGATGGCGAACCCATGGCACAGGTGCCAAAGGTGGCACTTGGAGCCCTTTCTGTGGGCATCCAACATTGCCCCCTCATAGCCACCTGTATAAAGGTTAAATTACTGTATTGACACTTTGCAAAAAAAAAAGTGGGTTTTGAATTGCAGTTTGGGCACTCAGTCTCTAAAAGGTTCGCCATCCCTGTCCTAGAACAATGGTTCCCAACCTGGGGGTTTAACGACCATTTCGCAGGGGTCTCCATGATCTACTGAAGAAAAAGGCAGAAACGGCTTGGGTCTGGAGGAAGAGGGGGGGGGAAGAGTGAGTTACAGCTTGATAGGTTGGAGGGGATGTCAGTCAATGGCACCAGAGGCTGCGATTGGCCGAGGGTGCCTGTAGACGAGAGGGAAGTTCTCTTTGACATCTGCGGCAATGGCCTGCTAAAGGAGGCTTGTGGCCTGTTCCAAACAGGGCAAGGGGGTCACCACGACATGAAGAACTGTATTAAAGGGTCGCGGCATTAGAAAGGTTGAGAACCACTGTCCTAGATTGGGATTCAAACCACTGTTGGGGATTCAAAGCCTTTCGCTCCACAGCAAATGCTCCAATCCACTGTGTTATCCATGCACCTTGCATCTCCATCTTATATTCTATTAATATAAGATTAGTGGCTGCCCTGACAAGAAGGCGCTGGCCGCTGCCTCTGAGATTGGCTTCCGACGGCCATGTTTCCACCTGCTACTCAGCAGTTGCGGCCAAAATTAAGCCGCCCCTTCTCTCATGGTTCTCTGGGATGCTCCTACCATATCCTTGCCTTCCACACACCATAGAGAGTTGCTGGTCTACAGAGCAGATCATTTGCTTGCCTTTGGAAGAAAGAGGAAAGGAAAATGGTGGGCAACATTGCTGGGTTTTGGTGGTGGTGCTTAGCTGAAGGATGGTGGCAGTGCCTCCATTTTGAGCAGGACTATGGTGGCCGCAGTGAGGGTGGGAGTAGTGGGAAAAGAGAGCCATCTGGGGGAATGATGAAAGCTTACCAAAAGGATCTCTCCAAAATGGGGGAATGGACTGTGAAATAGCAATTGTGTTTCATTGTAGGAAAATGCAAAGTAATGCATATTGGGGCAAAAAATCAAAACTTTATCTATTAACTCATGGGCTCTGAGTTATCCGTGACGGATCAGGGAAGAGATCTTGGTGTGCTGGTGGACAGCTCAATGAAGGTGTCTATCCAGTGTGTGGCAGCAGTGAAGCCACACCTGGAGTATTGCGTACAATTCTGGTCACCACATCTTAAAGAAGACATAGTGGAACTGGAAAAGGTGCAGAAGAGAGCGACTAAAATGATTACTGGGCTGGGGGGCGGAAACCTCCCTTATGAGGAAAGGCTAAAACATTTGAGGCTCTTTCGTCTAGAAAAAGGCACCTGAGGGGGGATATGATAGAGACGTGCAAAATAATGCAAAGCAGGAGTATAGTGGATAGAGGAACACCCTTCTCTCTCTCAAACAATACCAGAACAAGGGGACATCCACTCAAACGGAGGGTTGGGAGAGTGAGAACAGTCAAAAGGAAATATTTTTTTACCCAGTGCGTTGTTAGTCTGTGGAACTCCCTGCCACAGGAGGCGGTGGTGGCATCTGGCCTGGATGCCTTCAAAAGGGGATTGGACAGATTCCTGGAGGAAAAGTCCATCACAGGTTACAAACCATGATGGAGATGTGTAATCTCCAGGTTTAAAACCGGGGTACTTCAAGGGCCAGATGCAGGGGAGTGGTATCAGGAGACAGATATCTAGTCTTGTGCACTCCCAGAGGCATTTGGAGGGGCCACTGTGAGATACAGGAAGCTGGACTAGATGGGCGTTTGGCCTGACCCAGCAGAGCTCTTCTTATGTTCTTATGGATCTTGTAAGTATGTTTCCATCTGAGCTAAAATAGAATGTGGGGTTGAACTGTGGAGCCAGAAGTTGGCATTTTGATTTCCCACTAGGACTCTTTGACAATGGACTGGGCTCAGTTCTAGCATTGTTATTATATTATCAACACTATTCCAACGAAATACTGTAGAAATAACAATTAAGGATCAGAGATGTATGATAGAACTCCAGCTAGAGGGAGCGGTAGAAAAATAGTTAGTGAAGTAGCTGCTACAATTTACACTGGTTACTTACAATTGGGGATGAGCACGAAATGGAAAAACGGTGTTTCGTTTCATTTCGTTTTGTCCCTCCTACATTTCATTTCATTTTGTTTCATACGAATTTTTGCAAAAAATATTAGTACAAAACGAGACGTTAAATGAAACGATTTGTTACCTTTGGGGGTCCGGCGGCGGCAGGCCTAGGCCAGACTGGTGGGCCAGCTCTCTCTCTCGAACCTGGCTGGGTGGTCTCGGCGGCACCGGGACACAGCTAAGGGACCCTCTTACAGTTGAGACGAAAAGGCTCATTTTAACAAAAAAACTCACCGTTTTGTTTCGTCTGTAACGAAATGCTGCTTCATCCATTTTATTTCATTTTGTTTTGTTAGCTAACAAAATGACGAAACAGCATTTCGTTTTCCATTTTGTGCTCATCCCTATTTACAATAGGTTAGAGGTCAAATTCATTGTTATGAATGAATGCAATACATGCATATAGGGAGGAGCAGGAGGAAGGGAGGGAGGAAGGAAGGAAGGAACAGTGGGAGGGAGGGAGGGAGGGAGGGAGGGAAGAAAATGAAATGGATAGAGATGGTCCTCCCTCCCCCCAGGTTACTTGGAGCCAGTGAACAGAGCTTAGAAAAGGCACCAATAGCCTTGCATTTCCTATGCCATGACGGTTTCATCCACCAGGTGGAGATGTTGAGCAACCCTCAACCACAACCTTGAGGGAAAGTAAATGTCAAATATTTGAGTTTGATATTGGCTGCGAACCACATTCCATGGTCTACCTTCGTTCTCTCTCTCTCTCTCTTAATTATTCAGGTGTTTTAGGGTTTATCTTGTTCAGATGAAGATGTCTCTGCCTTCCATGAAGACATCCATTGAGGAGTGTGCCATGGCAATTCCTCCTACTACCTTTCCCGGATCAAGAAAGATGTACCTTCTGTGGACAGTAGTTGTCTTTGCCTTCTCAATCTTACGTAAGTAAGGGTTGATTCCTTTTCCATCTTCTCATCTCGGAGTTTAAACATCTGCCCGCAAGTGCATGCAAAATCTATGTACTCCTCCGAACCTACAGATCTTTTCACTAAAGAGTTTGACAGTGCTTCATGTGTGTCCCACCCCTGAAAGCATTCAAAGTTGTCAAGTCTATGAGAATTGGGGGAATCTCTCTACTTGTGTGCCTGCCTATTTCATACAATCCCTTCTGCCGTTATTTCCTCAGCAGAAAACTGTGTTGGACAGTCAGTTGAGCAAACGGAAGGCACTGTGATAGCTACTGTCGGAGATTCCGTCTCTCTTCACTGCAGCTATCAATCTTCTGTTCCCATCTATGCATATTGGTATGTTCAGCATCGCGGCCAAGCGCCAAAGCTCTTTTTGAGGGAATGGCAGACAGATAATCCAGATGAGGGTGTCCGTCAAGGCTTTGAAGCCAAGAAAGGTGACAAGATGTTCAACTTGGAGAAATCCGCCATCCAGCTGAAGGATTCAGCGGTCTACTTCTGTGCTGTGACAGACACAGTGCGTTTGACCTAAAGCTTACCAGAACAAAAATGTGCAGAGTTAAAAAACAACAGGGCTTCTCCTAATTCTAATACAGAGGCATACAACTCTCTCTCTCTTTCTTTTGAAGCATTTCCCCCTCTTTTCTCCACAACTTCTGTGGAGTCCTTTTTGGAAATTCCTAGGCAGAGTCAACAACAACATCAATAATAATCTTAGACTTGGAACGGAGGATGGAGCTTAGCCCTTCTGAAGAAGGCACAGTGGGAATCGAACTCCCAGACTTAGGCTCTGCAGCTGGAGACCCAAACCATTGACTAACACTTGTGCTTCTTTTTCTTTTTTTGCAGAAGGCATCCGCGGAGACTCTGTCTCCCAAAAGGAGACTCTGGTTACCATTCTTGAGGGCCAGACTGTTGTTCTCCCATGCAGCTATGAAACTTCACAATACTCACCTGTGCTCTTATGGTACGAGCAACGTCCCTTTGGAGCCCCTCAGCTGTTGATCTCTAACTACGATGGTCAGGATGAGGAGACCGTGAAGCGCAGGAAGGGGTTCCGTTATTCAGAGGAGAAGAAAGAGAAGTCCTTCAATTTGACCAAGGAATCGACTGAGCTGAAAGACACAGCCATCTACTTCTGTGCCTTGAGGGACACAGTGAGGAGAGCAACGAGGAGAGCGTGACAAAAACCTACTGAGTGGCAGCAACCCAGCTTGGTAAAAAGCTGCCGATTTGATGCACAGATTCCAAGGGAGCATCCTTTAAAAGGATCTGCCTTTTCCCACACTGATTCCTACAAAATGTTAGAACCTGGAGTTTCTAACCCGTTGATCCCTAGAAATGTTGAGGTTTTTTTTTTTTTTTGGTCCAATGCCTGAAGAAGTGAATTTAAGAAACTTTTAAAACATTCTTATTCCACCAGGCTGTTCAAAATCTGCCAATCTAAAATCCTTGAAGGCCTCCACCTTTCACCCATTTGTGATTAGTTTTGTTTAACGGATAATAATTTTTAATTTAGTTTAAGGCTTTTGATTATACCACTTTTGTTTTTGTTACTAATATTGTCTGCCATTTGGCCAGAGTATCCATTGGTCAGGTGGTCATTTTAAAACCTACCCACCCTATCTATCTATCTATCTATCTATCTATCTATCTATCTATCTATCTATCTATCTATCTATCTATCTATCTATCTATCTATCTATCTATGTAACAAATAACTCACAACAACAACAACAACAACCCCAATTTGGCATTTTTTAGGTTTGTGCACCTCTCTAATATGGATGGAGAAGATGAATCCTGGGTTGTTTTTTTCCTCTTCTGCCCAAGAGTTTTCATGTGTTTACATGATTAGACTAGAGATGGGCACGAAATGAACAATTTTTCATTTCCGTTTTTTCATTTCGTTATGTAACGAAATGCCAAACGAATTTTGTCTCTAAAATGAAACGAAACGAACAGAAACACCAGAAATTTTGTCGTCCGTTTCGTTTTCGTTACGGCAATACATTGAACTGCTTTAAATGCTAAAAAAAATCACAAAAATTGAAATAAATGGTAACAAAACGGTAATGAAACAAACGAAAACGAAAATGATTTTTTTTGCAAAAAATTCACAAAAAACGGAAATGAACCGAAACGGACCCCCTAAACGACAAACGACAAACAAAATGCCATTTTTTTTATTCGTACCCATCTCTAGTTTAGACACCAGAGGGCAGCTCAACCCTTCACATGTTCCTTATCCATTTATTTTATAATGTTTTGCTTTTTTATTTTTAATATTTCAGAGGCTAGCCCCTGAGTCACAAACGAAGATCACAAAGGGCCCCGGAAATTGACAAGGCAGAAACCACAAAGAGATTGCCAAAGAGATTCCCAAATGAAAGTGAAAAAGACCTCGCTTTCTTTGCCAGTTGCCTCACTGCTTTAGCAGAGATGAAGTTCCTTTCAAGAGCCTCCCATTTCTTGGTTAACCTGGGACCTTTCCTTCTGCTCTTCAACTCAGGTAATATTATAAGGGTGTTTTCTCCTCATTTATTAGTAAATCCTTTCATCACCAAAACTAAAGTCAATCTTTCCAGAAGAACTGATTAGTCCTCTCCCCTCGTGGAGAGTACAGCTACAGGAAAGCTTCTCCGTTTCCATGTAGACCTTTGGAATCTGGGGAGAAGCCGTTATCTCCAGATCGATCCACCTGCATCTTGGAAGTGAACCTTTGCACCTTTTCTTATTATCCTCAGAGGTTCTTGGCTGAGTTTCACCACTCAGAATGGTGCAACAAGATGCTGTCATGAAGAGTCTCCTAAGTAATGCAATGTTCTCCACAGGGATTATCCACTTAGTGTTTGCAAAGCAAGCAGCAGCCAACTGGAACCGTATCTGAAATTGCTTTTAATTGTTATTGGTTATTCATGTTAATTAGTATAACTTCTATTTTATTGCAAACCACCCCAGAATAGTGTTTGGCACGAATGGAAAAGAAAAGATTGACAAATAGAAGAATGTGTGTGTGTGTTGTGTCATTACAGTTGTGACTGACTCTTCGTGACCCCATGTCCATGGAGTTTTCTTGGCAGGAATACTGGAGTGGTTTGCCACTTCTTACTCCATGCGCTTACAGCACCTGGTATTCCCTGGTGGTCTCCCATCCAAGTACTAACCAGGGCTGACCCTGCTTAGCTTCTGAAATCAAGCGAGATCGGATGTGCTTAGGGCATTGAGGCAGAAAATAAAATCAGTTTTTGTAAACGCTTCCTTTTCACAGATTTTGGTGCAGGAGACTCTGTTTCCCAGTGGCCTTCTATCCTTTCGGTCCCAGAGGGAAAAGATGTAGATTTATACTGCCATTTCAGCACCGTTGATCCTAATCCGTACCTGTATTGGTATCGCCAAATTCCCAGTCAACCACCAAAACATGTGACAACATTCACAAAGTATTCCAACAATGTTTCTGGAACCATGGACTTTGACAAGAAGAGAGTGAATTTGAAGATTGAGAAGGCCTCTCTTCAGGATGAAGCTGTGTATTTCTGTGCTCTGAGGACCACAGTGATGCACGGGTGCTTTGCCTCTTGAACAAAAAAAAGTAGTGGTAGGAATGTAACCAAGCAGTACTGCTATGCTTTCTTCAAGCTTTTGTTGTTGTTGTTGAAAAGCTGTCATATACAGGAGAGCAGGCTCTGTTCTCCTTCCCCCCCAAGAATAGGGCCGTTACTTCACATCCTTTTTGTCCCTCTAAGTCAGGCATGTCCAAACTTCGGCCCTCCAGATGTTTTGGGCCACAACTCCCATAGTCCTTTGCCATTGGAAATACAATCTTGGAATTCTGGGGATTGTGGTCCAAAACATCAGGAGGGCCGAAGTTTGGACATGCCTGCTCTAAGTGTTGCTCTTCGGAGCGGTACAAAAAAATCTTACCTCACGTCCATCACGCAACAGCTGAAATTTGTCTCGACCATGCCCCCCAAGAGGGATCAGAGCATGACAGTTCTGTACTTTGCTCTGGCTAGGGTTTTCCCTTGTCTCGGTTTGTTCCCGCTTTCTGTTCCAAGACAAGGGACCGTGTGGTAAGGACTGTCACGCAACAACCCCCGTGTAGTATTGTGTCCACCTAGTGGTTACCGGCGGAACCAGCAGTAGCTACCATTTTCCTATGGAAAAACCCATGCAATGTAAATGTATATTTAAAACAATACTGTTAATTATGTAGCATCGACACATGATACCTGGAATACCAGTACATCAATATATCGAAACAGATATTTTGGCAGCTAAAAAAAAAAAAAAAGGAGAACACAGCTGGCAAATTTCAGTGTTTTGTCACGGTACAAGTCTGTGAGGTAACAATTGTCACGAGACAAGTTATCACGAATATGGGAACACAGGAACAGGGATGAAAGAGGGACAAAACCACATGATCGCGACAAACACTGTCACGGTACAAAACTAGTCATGGAACAAAGGAAGGACACAAAGTAACCGCCCAGGACACATAAAAATGGCCTCAAATTTTACAGGAAGCCAAATTTTAGTGGAGCATCAAGAAAAACCTTCTGACTGTTAGAATAGTAGGGCAACGGAGCCACCTGGCAGATATCCTTTGATCTGTATTCCTACATTGAGCAGGGGTTTAGACTCGATGACCTTTCATTATTCTATGATTCTATGATTTATTTTTGTTTTGTAGGCCTTAGCCAAAGCAATCCTGCGCTCCAATCTCCAGAGTGGTGGAAAGCCAAGAAGGAGAAATTGCCACCTTGCACTGCAACTTCTCGGTTCTCAGGGGCCTCACGCCATACCTGTTTTGGTACCGTCAATAGCCAGAAGGGAAACCCCAGCTGATCTCACATGTTTACAAAAACATGGGCCCGAAGGACGTGTTTGTAGAGGGAATTATTTCCACTCTTTTGTTCCTGGAAAATAACACGGTTCCCCTGATGATTGATGGTGTCTCTCTCCAGAATGAAGCGGTCTATTACTGTGCTCTGAGTCCCATGGTGTGACAGTCCTGTACCTGCCCTCATACAAAAAGTGTTTAAAGGGCATTATCCAGTGAAGGACATCTGAGGTGTATATACAGATCTGCATGAGTGATGGGCCATTGGTTTGTTTTGGTTTACCTGTGGAGGGAAAGGATTGATAAGTATCTTGTACATTTTAATTAACCTTTTTTATTGTAACACATACAACATAATACACAAACTCAAAAAACTTGTGCTCCCCACTCCTTTGGACCTTATATCTTCTATACTTTGCCTATAATCAGACTCTTTCTTCTTTTTCATCTACCCCCACCCCCCCCAATTCTTCCAGAAATACATATAACCACTGCCTACTACCACACTTTCCCTTTATATAATACAGCTTTTATCAATTCTTCCCATATTTCAAAAACATCTATTAATCTTTGTTTACACCTTTATGATTTAATTTCTGAAGCCAATATATCATTGGCTACTATATTCCATATTTCATTATACAGTTCTTGTAACTGAAATTTTCAGTTCTGCTTCCAATTTTTCGCTATACGAAATCGAGCAGCAGCAGTGATAAAATTCATTACCATTTCTCTCTCTCTCTCTCTCTCTCTCTCTCTCTCTCTCTCTTTCTTTCTTTCTTTCTCTCTATCACAATTTTCTGTCATCAATAACAATGCTGTTTTTAGGACCATATCATTTTCTTTTTACATTTTTCTTGCCCTCCTGTTTTCCTTGGCTGCTGTAAAAGGTAAAGGTAAAGGTTCCCCCTGCATGGGTGTGCTAGTTGTGTCTGACTCTAGGCATGACACTCACCTCCAGTTCTATGCCAAAGAGCCAGTGTTGTGCAAGTCCGTGGCCATGTGACCAGCATGGCTGAAAGCATTTCTGCTGAAACTGTCGGCTACAAAGTTAGCAACTCTGCGGTTCGAATCCCAGGTGCCATGCAGTGGAGTGAGCTTTCATTGTTGACCCCCAACTCCTGCCAACCTAGCAGTTTGAAAGAATGTGAATACAAGTAGATAAATAGGTAATGCCGTAAAAAACGTGAAGGTTGGCTGCTGTAGGGTCCCTCTAGGGATAATTTGTGTGACATCACAATAAGTCTTACTCTAGGCTTTAGCCCAGAAATATTAAGGAAATGCATGCTGCGGACCCAACAAGTGTAGGTACTTCTATGCCTAAGCATTCCAAAAGAACGTGTTGCATTATTATTACTTCTTGAAAGTGAGGTTGTTGTTATTGTTATTGTTATTGTTAGTTTGATGACTCATGCAATCCATTATTAACTTGCCACTACTGCAGGCCAGAAAAAACAGGGAAACACACTCTGGTGCCCTCTTGTGTCTGCTTTTGCTATTGCCCCTTGCAAATATTTATTTTACAAGGTCATAAAAGCAAATATTCCACTTGCCACTTAGGACTTGTAAGATGGCATAAACTGGAAATATTTCTGTCAAAATGCCTCTAAAATGGTGCTAAATGCCCTTTTAAAAAGTTTTTTTTATCTGTAACTGGAAGATTTGGCTGCGTGAGGGGAGGGAGAAAAAAGGAAGAAAAGAATGCTGCTCACCTCCGTTCTGCCATCCTGGCACTGCATTCAGATCGCTTAAAGGGCCAGGGGGCAAAAAAAGAACAAACAGAAGCAAGGAGAGCCCGGTAGTCACTACGTTATATCCGCATCAGGAATTTTCACCTCCAGAGAGCAGGTACCTGAAAAGTGCGCTGGGACGCGCTTAGGTGGGCGTGGTCGCACTTAATTATCTGTAAACTTCAGAGCTGGTGGGGAAACAATTTTAAGCTCCAGAGCTGGGAGCCATTTGCGGCAGAGTTTAGGGGTCGTGTACAAATGGTCTAACTATATATAACTTATCAAACCAGTTCTATGCTTTGATCTATACCAGATGATATTGTCCCAATCTGCTCCATCTGCCATCATTTTGTGACTATGCTTTTATAAAGCCCCACCTGACCACCACTTTGGGAGTGGGGGACTGTTGCCATTTTGGAGCTTTCATCCCGAAGGACAAGTAGAAAGTTTGAGACACCATGCTTGTAGCCTAGTGTTCAGTTTTATGTTGCTTTAATGTAATGTTGTCTATTAATGTTGTAAGATGTCCCTCAATTCCTTGTTCTCAAATACTTGAACATGTCTCAATTGTATTGCACTGTATATTATCCCTCATTACTGTAAGCCACCTTGGGTCCTTTTCCAAGGAGAAAGGCGGGATGAAAATAATCTAAAATAAATAAATAAATAAATAAATAAATAAATAAATAAATAAATAAA
>JAHTLZ010000180.1:157977-191169 GCA_023846285.1 Phrynocephalus versicolor
CACACACACACACACACACACACACACACACACACACACACACACACGTCCTGACCACTGACCACATCCTGTGTGGTTTGCGAACATTTTTTACCTGACAGTGCCTTGTGAAAACTACTTACCGAGAGTAAGCTGCATGCCCTCACAATTTTCTTGTGCAGGACAGAACTCAGTAACTTACTAGAAAGGTGGTGGCAAAGTCTTTCTAAATTCTTTGTGGTGGTTCTTTCCTCTTTGTTCCAGGAAAATGTTCCATAACTGGACTTCATTTGTGTTCATCATGACAGTCTTAAGTAAGTGATCTATTTATCACTTGTGTTGCGGGATTGGCATTTCTTTCTTTCTTTCTTTCTTTCTTTCTTTCTTTCTTTCTTTCTTTCTTTCTTTCTTTCTTTCTTTCTTTCTTTGGAACTCTCAAGAGCCCAAGTTAAATCAACATTAAAATTGAAGCATATAATTCCATGCAACCTTGTATGTTGTGCCTTAGAAGACCCACCTAATTGAATTCTCCCCCTTTTTAAGAGAGATGTTTTATTGCCATGTGCTTGAAAATAACATCTTTTATGTATTTCTGGTGACTGATTTGAGTGGAGTTTGGCATCCAGAACCCATTACAGAAGAAGGAATTTTGGCTACTGCCAGTTTTTCTCATTCTGGCGTATAAATAAATGAGAAGCAGTATTAACCAAAAAGGTTCTTCTCTGTAAAATAAAACACACGTACATTGTGATGTACACATCCAGCATGTGTGCTAGTTTGTATATATAAACATGTGTGAGGGAATTAAAGACAAAAGGTAATAAAATTACAGTAATGATGTAAATTTGACTTCATCACAAATTAGGTCTTCAAGTGTTGTCCATGCCTTCACTGTTTGTCCATCTGTCCATCTGTCCATCTCTCCAGAAAGCACAATTGGACTGTCAGTTAACCAGACTGAAGGAATGGTGGTGGTGACCCAAGGAACAAGTATATATCTCCACTGTTCTTATACATCTTCATATACCACAAACTATCCTTTCTGGTACGTCCAGTATCCTGGTCAAGCCCCGAGGATCTTTTTGACAACTTATGGAACAGAAGAGGGCAATCATCACGGTTTCGAAGCCAACCATCTTAAAAAGGACAAAACCTTCAACCTGAAGAAATCTGCCAGCCAGCTGAATGACTCCGCTGTCTATTTCTGTGCTGTGAGCGACACAGTAAGACTGCGTAGAAGAAATGCTGGTCAAAAACCCACCATTCACTGTATTGATAGCCTGAACCTTAGTGAAAGTATATCTGATGTTATTGCCAACAAATTCTATTGGACTTCAACTAACATAAGATTGGTTTATGAAAAATTAAGATTTCAAACTTCTTTTTAAAGAAGGACATAATTTGCTACACATTTGTGTTTTTTTTAACTTTGTCATTACTGATTGATTGACTGATTCATCTGAACCTATTTTATCACATCTTTCTGTCTCAATCCAGTGAGGAAAGACGGAAAGACCTGGACCTATTTAGCCTTGATTCAGAAGACTGATGGGCAGAAATAACAGCTCTCTGCAATTACTTGGAGAAGCAGGATTAGTTACAGAAGGCAGAACATGTAATAATGAGCTCAAATCATAGAAAGCCAGATTTCAGGAATATTGGGGGAAAACATCTTACTTGTTACAGCAATAGGACAATGGAAGCAATTACCTCACAAAATGATGAGTGTGCCAACGCTGGAGGTATTCAAGGGAAAGTTAGCCTTCTGTCAGATATATTTTAATATATATTCCTATACTGACCAGGGGGGGCTCGACTAAATAACCTTATACATCCCTTCAAACTCAGTTATTCTATGATTCTATGAATCACGAAAACATCAAAATATTGTAGACACGAAGATCAACAGCAAATTATGAAATTCAAAGACAAGAGAAGACAGCAGCGAACAAAACCAGAGTAGGAGCGAACATAAGAGATGACAGAACAGGAGGCAAACCTCCCTTGGGTGAAACATGGAGAATATAAGTGATAAGAGCTTCACTCATGCAGAAAAGCAGATGGACGTAATGAGTCAGGGTTGCTATGAAAAGATAAGAAAGGAGGAGTGCGGATGTTTACTAAAACATGATGAAGGACAACAACCAGAGGGCAGAAACACAATGTAAAAATTTGTCAAAAGTTGAAAAGATAATAATGAAAAGATGCAAGGAAAACTATGGTAAACATCGTAACAGGTAGAGATAGTGGCATGGTAGCCAAGAAATGATCAAAACCCCTTCATTCTGCTTCATATACTTTTACCCCAAGAAGGCACCTCAAATTAATTCAGTGAAATGCGCTAATAAATCAACATGAGGAACCTCTTTGCCGCTAAATTGTACTTCTGATTGAGACATGCTAGCGTTCCTAGTGGGTGGCCATGAGAGATGGATGATCTAGAAATGCTACTAATTTTACTCTAGGACAGCTACTTTGATTTGTGTATTGCTTGTTTCTTTACTTTTGTGTGGAGGAGAGGCACAGTTCTGTTTAGGCTATCCAAGATGTAATAATAATAATAATAATAATAATAATGGAAAACTGACCTTGTTTTTCTTCTCCTGTTTTCCTAAACCCTTACAGGTTCTTTGGGAAGCGCTCAGAAAGTTGACCAGCCAGAATCAGCCACAGCCTTTGCTGGAACATCATACGAACTTCTTTGCAATCTCTCGTCGGTTTCAACAGAATATATCCAGTGGTATCGGCAATTCCCTGGCAGAGGACCTCAGTATATTGCAAGCGTGTACCCTGGAAACACTGGTGAAGGCACTCATCCCAAAAGCACGTTGCGTGCTGCTAAAGACAAGAAGTCCAGCGTCCTCGTTCTCCACCACGTCACGCTGGCAGACGCTGCTACATACTTCTGTGCTCTCAGTGATGCACAGTGTGTGAGGGCAGGTCTGTTGCTGTGCCAGAACCCCGCACAAAAGATGAGCAGAGGAGGAGCTACTGAGTTGGAGCAGGCAGAGAGAGGAGTTCCCTGGTAGAAAACAATCAGGAAGTAGATTGTAGCCAACAACTGTGGACATTGTCTTCAGTTTTTGGAGAAAAGAGGAGACTTGTAGTCCAAAAGCAACAACACACTTAGGCACCGAAGCCCAGATCAGGCCTTCACAATCATCATCATTGGCATCCTTCAGTCTCAAAAGACTATGGTATCATGGCTGGAGTAGAGATCCTAAAAACAACACCTAGTGTGACTAAATAGGCCAATTCGGGAATGGCATTCTCTACCGCACTGGGGGCAGATGTATTCTGTTTCTTGCCCAGTCCTCGGGTTTCGTGGTTTCCGTGCCTGCCTCTTTTCCTCTGCCCGTTGGACAAAATGCCTCTTCAAATTTATGTAGACCATGCTGTATCTTTTGCCTCCAGACAGTACGATTGGAGGTCAGGGTTTCCCATCTGTTGAGGTCAAGCCTTCACATTAGATGGCAAAGATCAAGGGTGAAGCCGATGGAGAAAACCAGCAGGAGAACATTGTGATGGCTAGCTTTATACCAGTGGTTCTCAACCTGTGGGTCCCCAGATGTTCCTGGACTGCAACTCCCAGAATTCTTCATCACTTGCTAAGCCGACCAGGATTTCTGGGAGTTGCAGTCCTGGAGCATCTGGGGACTCACAGGTTGAGAACCACAACTTTATATGAATGTCACCGTATTCCATCCCTGCTTTGAAATTTGTATGGAAATAGATGGGGGAAGATGGAGGACACAGTTGTTTTTTGCTATCTGTGGACCAGTGGAGGGTATCTCCCAACGAAGGTGGGAGGAGGTAGAAAATGGCTATTCTGGGAGGGGAGGGGCAGTAAGTTTCCTTTTAAATACTGTATCTTGCAGCCTCCCTTGTGAGGTTTAGCAGAAACAAAAACACACGATCCCCACTCTTAAGTTTTATTTATTATTTATTTCATTTTAGAGTACAGTACAGTATTTTTACCCCGCCTTTCTCCTTGGAAAGGGACCCAAGGCGGCTTACAGGAATGAGGGATAATATACAGTCCAGTACGATTAAGACATATTCAAGTACAGTATTGAGAACATGGCATTGAGGGGCATCTTACAGCATTAAAAGAGAATATTAAAGCTACAAGAGAAGGTGAGCAGTAAGAGATAGTAAACATTCCATGTAATTATGCACGGTAGACCATCCAAACAGGAGATATAAACCCAAAGTGTTAAGTGGTTATAAACACATAGTCTATGTAATTATGTATGGTAGATTCATTTATGGTTGCACTTGCCACAAGATAGAACCCTTAAGAGAATGAAACCTCCAGGTACCTTACAGATATAATAATGTGCAAAAATGAATAAACATGAAAGCACTATATAATGTACAGCACCCTGCCCCATCAAATAAATTAAAGCTATTGTCTTTTTTTGCCATTTGAACCGAAAAATGAATTACAATTGTACCTCCTGGCTCAGTCTCCTGCCACCTGGTGTTCCTCTGATGGGCTGTACTACAACCACCATCCTCCCCACCCAGCAGGCCTGTGACCCTACTGGCTAGGAACGTTTTTTAATTCAATAACTCTTCAGAGAGGCAGGCTGCGGAAGACGGTTCCAGCCCAAGGAGCGAACCTTTGTTTTCGATGCCATATGTCTTTCAGACGTTGGGTGGAGGTGTTGAGTTGCGCCTGTGGTCAAAGCGTACCCTAGTTTAAAAAATTGTGTTTCACTGAGATTCCCAGACACAAACCACATCCTGTGGTGAGTTCTCTTGAATGTTGCTTTAAAAAAATATCTGCTTCTCAAAGGGAAGGAGTCGAATGTATTTCGTTGCCTCCTCAAGCAAAGATTTGGCCAGCTTCTCGATTCTTTCCTGCATGATCCTGAGGAGAAATGTTCATTTGCATCTTGTTTATGCTAACACTTGTGTTCTCAAGTAAGTGATACTTGCCTCATTTCTCTTCTCTATCTTTGGTCCTTCCACTCTCCCCTGCTTGCTGGCTTTCTTTTGGATCCTGTCGTTCAGTCCCTTTAAATGGCATTTTAATTATTTCTCTTGAGTAGTGATCTAAATTTCCATTGCGTAATTTATGGGATACCTCACGTCAGTCTGAGGAGAACAAATGGCAGTTCTTGAAAGTTCCTTTGCTAAGAGCCAAAAGTCCTGCTGGCAAACAGAAACAGGGGGAAGACATTAAAAAAAACCTCAAGAAGACTTGAGTTCAAATTTCTGTTCCCAGCAGTTAGGTGGGGAATCCATTTTAAGTTCATCTTTTTAAAGGATGCATTGAATCACTGTAGATAGTTTAAATGCAACTATTATTGCCAGTTAAGGTAGACTTAATACTTATTGATGCAATGGCCAAAAATGGATTGATTTTTTTAAAAAGTCATCCTGGGCATGACCCAAAATTAATGCCTCTACCTTTTTTTTAACCTTTGGACCCCTTGCCTGCTAACCGTTCCTGTTAGTTACCTTTTTATGTGTGTGTGTGTGTGTGTGGGGGGGGAAATTATGAAGAGCAAACAGTTGGGTTTACCCTAATGTGATGGATGAAAGCAGATACGGTGTTTTCCATACTGAGCCTTTTCACACGACCCCCTAAGATCCGCTGGCCACTTAAATTTGGACCAGAGATCTTAGGGGTTCGTTGCTCTTCCTGCGTTCCCACCCCTCAGCACTTCCTTGCTCCTGTCTGCGTGAGGGGTGGGAGAAAAAAAGAGAGGAAAAAATGCAGCTCACCTCTGAAGCCACCCAGCTTCCCGATTCCTTCTCTTCCTGATTCCGCCCGGCTCCTGGTTCCTTCTCTTAAAGGGGCGGCAGGCAAAAAAACAACAACAAACAGACGCAAGGAGAGCCGACACTCACTCCCTTAAAACCTCATCAGGGATTTTCACCACGGGAGAGCAGGTACATGAAAAGTGTGCTGGGATGCGCTTAGGTGGGCGTGGTCGCACTTAATTTTCTGCAAACTCCGGAGCTGGTGGGGAAACATTTTTAAGCTCCGGAGCTTGCAGCCATTTGCGGCAGAGTTTAGGGGTCGTGTATAAATGCCCACTGTTAATAACTATGTAAAAATATTTTGAAAGTTGTGTGATGATTTGAAAGGGAAGCTGCTTATGAAAAGCCCTTGTGTCAAACATCACCATTGAATCCTGATTTTATCATCTCCACAGAAGGGATGACGGGGTCACTTGTCAGCCAGACAGAAGACACCAAGACCGTCACTCAAGGAGAAGAGCTGTCTATCAACTGTACTTATGATAAAACTATCTACACATTGTTCTGGTACATCCAGCGTCCCGGACAGTCCCCAAAACTCTTTCTGAGGGACATAGCTGATCCTTCAGATGAGGGACACATCCAAGGCTTTGATGCCAAAACTGAGAAACACTTGAGGACTTTCTACCTGAAGAAACCTGCCAGCCAGCTGGAGGACTCTGCTGTTTACTTCTGTGTCGGGAGTGACACAGTGAGGCGGGCCAGTGGAGAAGTCAATCAAAAACACTCAGAACAGGAAAGACACAACACAGAGGAGACGCAGACCTAAAATATCCAGAGATCTAAACTACTGTATAAGGACTCAAACTGTACTCGCAAACTAATCTACTTGAAAATATGATTTGGTAGAGTCCCCCCTTGTCTTGAAAACCAATGGACCGCTATGGTTCAGTATTTCACACCGCCCCTTCATTCTCTCTCAACCTAGAGATTTGCACATTCAGGCAGTCCAGTGGATACTAACTAGGTCAGTTTATCAAGCAGGACACACAGATGTTGTTTGGGAACAGCCCAGGAAAACAGCAATCAGAGTCTGTCGAAAATATCTGGGAGTTGAGTCTTGGCAACTGGACTTCTTTTGTTGTGGAATCGAGACATTTTACTACTCATCCCACCCTGGTCTGAATAAGCTTGTTAGATGGACAAATCAGAAGGACTTCACACTTCTACCAGGAAGGCCATTTTTAATGACCCCATACTTAATGGGTGTTGGGAAGAGTTGCCTAGGTGGGACTTCCACACGCCCAAGGACATTGTCCATCTAATGAGCCTATTCAGACCATTGTCCACCTAACAAGCTTATCCAGACCAGGGAGAAATCAAGATAAATAAATTTGGAAGCCTTGCACCAACTTCTCTCAGACTGAAGAAGCTACTTGGATGAGTAGCGAAACTTTTCGATTCCACAAGAAAAGAAGTCCAGTTGCTATGACTCAACTTCCAGATAACCTCAGTTGGATGACTGAGAATCTCCACAGACATCTGTCCAAGATATTTTTCTGTCTGTGGCAAAGGCCAGCCTTGGGTCCACCTCTTTCACTTTGTCCCCATTCCATGTACAAAATTCAGCTGAGTCCTCAGTTGACTGCTTCAGCGGCTCTTGCAAATGGAATAATCTCTTTATGCTTAGCTTGAGAAATGCACAGTATGTGGGATGGTCTGGTGGAACATACCCAGGGTCTGTCTGTTAACAGAGAGCATTGGGTATGGGGCTCAGAGGTAGCTGGAGGGCTAGGATTGACCCATCTCCTCCAGTGTTGGGGCTGACTATAGAATTTGATGACGATGACATGTCATCAAATCATTCTAATTTATGGTGATCATTTTCAGAGTTTTCCAGATGGAGAAGACCCATCATCAAAAGCGGGTTCCCATCGTCTTATTTTTGTGATAGGATGCTCTCTGAGTGTGCAGGTTGCCCAAGGCCACCGAGGCAGGCCTTTCTTCCAGGAGGCCCCATGTGGAAATGAACTCAAGAGGCCTAAACCAGGCATGTCCAAACTTCAGCCCTCCAGATGTTTTGGACCACAACTCCCACAGTCCTTTGTAATTGGCAATCTAGGCTTGGAATTCTGGGAGTTGTGGTCCAAAACATCAGGAGGGCCAAAGTTTGGACACCCCTGGTCTAAACCATTGAACTATCCAACCAGAATTTGATCAAGTGACCTGAACCTCTGTAACAAACTGTCCTTAGGTTTTGTATTTGCAATTGATTATATTTCTGTCTTAATTTTCCTACATGGCAGGAGGCCATGGCAGTGTCCATGGCTCTGCTTCAGACTTGTATCCTCATAATTTTCCTGGAATGGAGATCAGGTTAAGAGGTAATCTGTTGAGCCATGGGGTTTGGACTAAATTCTAGATCGTTTGAGTTCTTAGGTACTTCAGCCCCTACAGTGGCTATTTTGGAAAAGGACCTCATCAGAAGACTCCTGGTTTGTAGGGTCAAAGAATTTGCTTTCGTTTTTAGTCCAAAGTTTCCAGGAGACCTCGAAGTTGCTGAACCCTGTTTCCAAAATATCATACCACCTAGGATAATTCTGTGCAATGCGTGCTGAAATCCAGGTTAAGGTTTACCATTCTGTGAACCCAGAATCACCGATAAAAGATATATTAATCCTCCCACAAACATTAGTTTTGCTGTCGTCAACATTGCTTTGTATGCAAAAATAAGTCACCTGAACAACTTTGTTAAGACAGGAAGCCATTTCAAAACTTTAGGTCATATTCCACCTGAAAGGAGAGGAAGATTTCCTGCTAGAGCCCTGGTTTCCCTACTGAGATGCAATTGCTTCAAAGCTCAGAACCCACAAAATCAGGATTGCAAATAAAGTTGATGTTTACCTCCCAGTGGAAAGATCATTCACAATCACAAAGCAAGAGAAAGCTGACCTGTGGACATGTAAACATAAGAACTTAAGAATATAAGAAGAGCCATGCTGGATCAGGCCAAAGGCCCATCTAGTCCAGCTTCCTGTATCTCACAGTGGCCCCACCAAATGTGTCTGGGAGTGCACGAGAATAGATATCTACGTATCTCTAGATATCTCTGTCTCCTGATACCACTCCCCTGCATCTGGCTCTTGAAGTACCCTGGTTTTAAGCCTGGAGATTACACATCTCCATCATGGTTTGTAACCTGGGATAGACTTTTCCTTTCCTGTTTGACACAGTGGGGCAAACAGACAAGTGAACTCAGGTTCTACATTAACTGTATCATCTCATTGATCTATGTACTTTCTCCATGTGTTGTTTTTTAATAAAAGTGTCTGTCACACTGCCAGTGCCAATTTAGGATGTATCTGGAACCAGAATAAAATGAGATTTACAATCCCAAGGAGATAATTTTTCTTCGTTTTTAGCAATGCAATGTCTGAACAATGTGTTAATAGAATTATTGCAATTATTAATAGTTAACCAATCCTTCAATGCAAGTGATAGTTATTGATGAATGGTAACATTAATCCAGCAGTACAATTTACATTAAAGCTTTATAAGCCTTTAAGAAGAGTGAGAGCTCTATCAGCTGTCTTGAGCAGCGCCAGCCACCTTGAACGAGGAAATTAAATAGCTCATGTCCCACCATGGGAAATAAAACACAGGCAAAAATAGACCTTATCATGTCATGTGTCTCCCACACGAGGGCGCCCCACCATCCACGGCTGAAGTGTATACCGCAGTGGTACCTCTTAGGACAAATGCCTGGTAAGACAAAAAAAACTCATAGGGACCCCCCCCCCAATTAATTCCACCCTCTTCTCTGGTGGGACAGTGTTATTTTCTGGGTTTTCTCAGTAATCCCGACATTTTTCCTCTGCCTCACCCCCTCAGCAGGACCCCCCACCCAGAAGCCTAAATTTGTGTTAAATGCGTGTGATAATATTTGGAAAGGACATAGCGGGAAATTCAGGGAAATTCAATGTTGATCATGTTCACCTAAGAACTCTCTCATCTCCAAATTTGTCAGAGTTTTATCTGACATCAGGATTGAGGGCAGATCAAATCAGCCATCAAACCTAATGCCTGCATATATATATATATTTATAACCTACCTCACTGCAGAAACTCAAGTCATTTACACCACCGTAATCTACGTTACCTTACCAGTGTTGTGTGTAAAGAGCTAGAAATGACATATTGCAGGACAGGCAAGGTCAGTCTCTTTTGAACTGTGAAGCTCACAGGAGGATTTTCAACCATACTGGGGAACCTGACTCTAGGGCAGTCCCAGGTGGGTGGGACAAATCAGGGGACAGGCAGGAAAATATCCAAGAAAGGGAGAAGAAGGAATAAAGAAGGCAGGAAGGAGGAGAGAGAGAGAGAGAGAGAGTTTGGAAGCAAGAAAAGAAACATGGAAACAAAACAGCAAGCAAGAAAGAAAAAATGAGGGGAGGAAGAAAGAAAACAGAGAGTAAAGGAGGAGGAAGAGAGAGGAAGGGAGGGAAAGAAAGAAGGAGCCCGTGCAGGATTCAACACAACTGCTTTAACAGATGCAGGAAACTACAGGGGGCAGGACTACAAAATCTGCCATCTCTCAGAAATATTTTTCATGTCCTCGCCCAGAGGGGAGTAGAGTCTGATCAACAACCGAGAGGGGCCGGATTGTGCATTAAATCACCGAGAACTGGTTGGCTCCCTTTCTTTCAGCCAGCTTGCATCTCATCCTCTGTGGTGTTGGTACATAACCCAAAGATCTCCACTTTTCGCCGAGTCAGGCAAGAATGGAAGCAAAGAAGGAGAAGAACAGGAGAAAGAAAAAGAGAAATATCGACATGACGCCCTCCACGATGTCCCTCAGACTGGCCTTGTTTTTTACTGTACATTTCTCAGGTTCGTACAATTTCCTGGAAAGAATTCCAACTAATGCTGTCCATGATATTTATTTGTCTCTCATTTGGGTGGGCGGTGTCTTCCATGTTGATACTCCGGCAGACCAAGCTGGGTTTTGTCAATTCCCTTCTGTTTATATTTTCCTGACCATGTAACCAAAATATCTAGAAGTCGAGTTATGGCAACTGGACTTCTATTCTTGACAGATCAAAACATTTCGCTACTGACCCAAGCAGCTCCGTCAGTCTGAGGAAAGTTGGCGTGAGGCTTCCAATTTATTGTTCACCTTGCTTTCACCCCATCCTGGTCTGAATAGGCTCGTTAGGTGGACAATGATGTGAATAGGCTCGTTAGGTGGACAATGGTCTGGTGTGTGTGAAAGTCCTACCTATTCAACCCTTCCCAATACACATTAAATATGGGTCATTAGCCATGGCCTTGCTGGTGGAGGTGTGAAGTGCTTTTCATTATTCTGGGGATTAATGAAAGGGCAGCCTGATAAGTAGCAAACAGATTGTGTCCGAGTCCCCCACCTCCGTTGAGAGAGGGGTTTTTTGAAGATAGTTGCAATAGTTGTAAATAAACTAGTTACGACTCAGATGCTTGATCATATCACAGTAACTAGAATAGCTACAATTCCCTTGCCTGATTAGAATCATTGTACCTGTGTGTGTTGGAACAATCCATCAGGGTATCCACCAAGGTAGTGAGGGAAAGTTCTAACTTTCAAGGACCTCATTCGTTGTAAGGAGTTGTTTCCATATTCAGGGAATTGGTAATGGCCTCTTTGAAAACCAGATGGAGAAACACTTGTGATCCTGCCAATCTGTCAATGTCCAACCATTCCATCTTGTCACTGCGGCTGTTTCCTTGTTTTGCATGCCAGGTATCCCTTGGTGCCAAGCTCTGGAGATCATCCAAGATCCTCTCCTGGAAGTGTCCGAAGGAAAAGACTGCAATCTCAATTGCAGCCACCCCAAAGCTTCAACAGAAACCATATTTTGGTACCGTCAGTCCCCGGGACAGTCTCTTCGATACGTCACGTCAGGATACACCAGCAACCCAGAAGGAAACTTGCACATTCCCAGTGACCGAAAATCAAATGTCCTCACCCTCCCCAGAGTCTCCTTGGGCGACGCGGGAGTTTACTACTGTGCCCTGAGTGACACAGTGCTGTTTCCTGGTGCCTCGTCTGTTCAAGAACTCTTTTCTTCTAGGACCAGGTTCAAGGCAGGCGCAGAGCAGATCTGCGAAGATCATCTGCTTTTCTCACGCATGGCAGGAAGTGTCTTTAAGGCTTGAGGAAGAATATTTGGGTTAGCAGAAAGGAGAACATTCTATCTACATACACTCAAACTGAGGGCTGGGAGAGTAAGAACAGACAAAAGGAAATATTTTTTTTCACCCAGCGCGTTGTTACTCTGTGGAATTCTCTGCCACAGGAGGTGGTGATGGCATCTGGCCTGGATGCCTTCAAAAGGAGATTGGACAGATTCCTGGAGGAAAAGTCCATCCCAGGTTACAAACCATGATGGAGATGTGTCATCTCCATGGTTAAAACCAGGGTACTTCAAGGGCCAGATGCAGGGGAGTGGTATCAGGAGACAGATATGTAGTCTTGTGCGCTCCCAAACACATCTGGTGGGGCCACTGTGAGATACAGGAAGCTGGACTAGATGGGCCTTTGGCCTGATCCAGCAGGGCTCTTCTTATGTTCTTATGTTCACTCTTAGATATGGAGATTTCACAAAATATCTCTTTAAATTAGCAAAACAGCAACAGTAACAATAACAACCACAGCACAGGAAAAAATAAGGCATGCACACATGTATTTTCATGGAGGGGATAAGGGAAGAAGGACAACCCACATTTAGCTCCAGGTTCTTACTTTTTGATCTTAGTTTTGATAAGTTATTACACAAGGCATTACAATTTTTGTATCTGTTTTGAAGAAAAGAAAATATTTCTTTACCCAGCATGTTTTTAGTCTGTGGAACTCCTTACTGCAGGATGTGGTGATGAGGCTGATAATGTCCATAATCTTAAATTGTGCAGTGCTCAGGTGTGAATAAAGATCAAGTGGTCTACGTTGCTCATGGTCCGGTGGAGTCCATGGTTGGGAGTTTGATTCCTTACAGGGATTCCTTGACAAGGACTGGGTCCCTTCCAGATTTGCAGTTCTAAGATGATGATGATGATGATGATGATGAGGAGGAGGAGGAGGAGGAGGAGGAGGAGGAGGAGGAGGAGACCTGCTTTTCTGAACAATACCGTATACAGTTTTTGACAGTGAATGAAATAGATTCATGTAGTGTACATTTACTTCCACATGGTGGAGCCATCTGTCCCCATTCATCAGTTCAGACATTTGATGTGATCTCGCCTGATTTCAGAAGCTAAGCAGGGTCGGCCCTGGTTAGTGCTTGGATGGGAGACCACTAGGGAATACCAGGTGCTGTAGGCGCCTGGAGCAGGAACTGGCAAACCACTCTAGTATTCCTGCCAAGAAAAACTCCATGGACATGGGGTCACGAAGAGTCAGTCGCAACTGTAATGACACCCCCCCCCCACATACAGAGGATCTCAGGTGGTGGGGGTCTTCCCAGGATTTGGGGGCAGCAGTGGCACTTACTTGCAGTTGGACAGTCCATTAGTCAGGAGACCCAAGGAAGTTTTAGAGTAGACCCTGCCCCCCCCAAGTACATAGAAGGACAGAGTTGTCGATTTGATCTTATAACTTTTACCCCAGTTTTTTTAAAAGCAACAATTTTGCTGGGAGGAAAGAGAGTTTGACCGCTCTGGGCTTTGGTCCAAGCTTTAAATGAGATCTTGGAAATACTGAGCCCATTTTGAGCCAGATTTCAGCACCTTGGGCAGAGCCTGTTATGTATCAACTAACATCTGGAGCAGATTCATCTTCTCCCACCCATCACCCTGTTTGTTTGTTTGTTTTTTTTGCAACCATGCATACTGCCTTTAGTGGGTTTTGCTGGGGAGGGACCTTTCTGGGCTTGGATGACTGTCAATCTATCCAGCACTAGCCACTTCTTCCCTCCTGCCTCTCTGCTTTGTCCTCTTTCCATCTCTTGGAATCTGCAGAAGTCTGTTGTTGAAAGCAGTCGTGTTTATCAGTTTGTTGTCTGATCTGTTCAACTGTAAGTAATGAAACTTTAAATTCTTTCTCCTTCTAATGTTTCAAAGTGAGTTACAGAGACTGTAAGTGACAGTTAATGAGAAAATATGGGGAACTCAAATCTATTTTGCTCTGTGAATCTTTGCACTTCCACTGAGCAACTTGAGAAATTTAGCCAAAAAATTCAGAACTCTGCAAAACATTTCCGTGCATGAAGTCAGAATCCCTGGCCCTCAGTATGATGAACATCAAATACATGGAATGCAATGGTAAATTTATTTATTTATTTAATTTATATGCCGCCCACTACCGAAATTTGAACCCCTCTCACTTCCCTCCACAGCAACCTTTCAGGTAGTGATGGAACTGTCTTTGCATCTCTTGTCTAGATCTTGGAAGAGTTACTTTCTGCCATGGATGATAAGTCCCTAATGCCCCCCAATCAGTCTGCAGACTTGCGTGATCATGCAGAGGGTAGTAAAGTACCATTTACACCAATGGTAGCATTGATCCCAGTGAAGTCTTTTGACTGACAGAAGAAGAAGAAGAAGAAGAAGAAGAAGAAGAAGAAGAAGAAGAAGAAGAAGAAGAAGAAGAAGAAGAAGAAGAAGAAGAAGAAGAAGAAGAAGAGAAAACCACATATGATAACATCAAAACCACAAGACCTGCATGTACACATCACAACTGAGTGGGAGAAGAGAAACCCAGAAAACTAGCAATGTTACCACCAAAGAAAAACAGCTCATTCTAACTTCAATTTGGTTGGACAACAACATACCTTACAATGATCACATTGGTGATTGTCGTTTTATCAGCTTTGGCTTTGGGTGAGTATTATTATTCATATAATTATATTTATTTATTTTTATTTTTAAACTTCTCTTTTCATCCTACTAGTTGAAGGCACTGCACGCATCTCTGCCCCTCCTTACTTTCCCCACACAACAGTCCTGTGAGGTCAATCGTGTTGGGGAATAGTGTGATTGGCATGAGGCCACCCAAGGAATTTTGCAATGTAGTGGACCGGAACCTGGATTTTCCAAGCCCCTGGTCTGACCACAAGGTCCCTAGGACTTGCTTCCTTCGCCCTCTGGTTTTCTTTCATCAAAATCACGCTTATGTTTTCATTGCTAGATTTGTGTATTGTTAAAAGCTATAGGCCCGAACCTTCGGCCCTCCAGATGTTTTGCACCGCAACTCCCAGATTTCCGAGCCTAGGTTGCCAATCACAAAGGACTGTGAGAGTTGTGGTCCAAAACATCTGAAGGTCCAAAGGTTCGCCACCACTGCTATAGGCCATCATGCTAGGAAAGGTGGAAGGTGGAAGGCCCAAAATAGTCAGTTGGAGAAACATGAAAGAACACCATAGTTTGTCTGCTGTATCTACAAGTCGATGTTCTGAAGGTGGAAATGTTCTTTTAATCTCGATGAGGAACACTTTGAACTCTAGAAAGACATTTTCGCAGGCTAGCAGGAGGGGAGCTGCATTTTGACATCGTGTTAAATAACATCACTTTGGACCACCAATCACTTTAGATCACCAATCAATACGACACTGAACATCATCAGAAGATTTGATGGTTTCTCAAGGCATTAACCTCTCCTCTCTTTCCCCCAAGTATGCTTCAAAGCTGGAATTTTAGAAGGTGGAGGAAGCAGCTGTTTTTGATTCATGCAGCAATTCCATGAGTTTGTTTGTTGGCCTGTTAGTTTATAGACCATCAATCTAACAAACCATGATTCTGGGCTGTGGATGACAAAGATGCCCAGAGGAATTCAGTAACTGATTTCTACATGTTACTTCACAGACGGGACCCACGGAGAATCTGTGTTCCAATCCGAACATCTCGTCACCGTCCGAGCGGGCCAGCCTGTTGTTTTGCCATGTCGCTACGAGAGCACTTTCTCCGACGCTGCCAACACGCTTTTCTGGTACAAGCAAGGTTCTCCCGGGGGCCTTGAGCTTTTGCTGTCCAGCTATGACATTCTGAATGCAGAGACCAGAAAGGAAAGGAAAGGTTTTTCAGCTGAGAAGAAGGCAAAGTCCTACAACCTGACGAAAGATGCTGCCGAGCTGAGCGATTCTGCCGTCTACTTCTGTGCCTTGAGCGACACAGTGGAGAGAACGGGCAGGAAGGTGGTACAAAAACCCACGCGGAGGCAGAGTCAAAGCTCACGCTCTGCACAGCATGCACTAGAATGTGATGCCGGGCTTCTGAGCTACCAAGTCTGCACACGAAGGGTCATTTTCCATGCTCTTTACCTGATTCCTGCCTGGAACAGGGAAAACATATTTGTTACAGTTGATGCATGATTAGCAACCAGACAACAAACAAACAAACCAGCTAGCAAGTCAACACAACTGAGATCTTTTCTCAAATTAGCTATATATAATCACGTCCTGTTAATTGGGTACCCGAAATTCTGTGGATTTACAATCAATGTTGGCCAACTTTGGGTTCCCCAATGCTCTTGGACTACAACTCCTAGAAATCCTGGCCAGCACAGCTAGTGGTGAAAATTTTGGGGAGTTCGAGTTCAAGATCGAATTAATCCAAAATCAATTTTGTGATTTTGAATCAATTTGTTGGTTTATCTTGCCATAGAAACCCCTCAAAAGCAGCCTTAAAAAACCCTATAACCCACCCACCTACCCAGAGACACCAACATCACAGAGAGCCTTTCCCTGATGCTTCTGTACAATCTTTCCAACTATGACGAATTTTGGGTTTCGGACATATACACCCACAAGGGGAGTCTCCCCAGGAAAGTGACAGAGGCTCCAGATGACAAGGGCCCTCGAAAAGGGCCAAAAAGGGGGGTGGACAAATTCCTGACTCAAAAATTGGTAAAAATTCAGCAATTCATCTTCGCCAGGTGTCATTGTGTTTGACCAACACAAATTGACAAAATTGCACCTTTGGGTGAATTTTGCAATTCGTTTTAAAATTTGTGTGCATCTCTAGTTTCAAGTTTTGAGTCAAGTCCGAGTCATTAAAAAAACCAACCAAAAAACAACATTCTGAGATAAGTACCGGTTGCGGCTTAAATTCGACCCCACAGGCTTGTACTTGATGCCTATCCCTGGCCTTCTCCCATCTCTCTACCAAATGTTACCTGTGAAGGTGGAGGGTTCCAAAAGAAAGCTCCCTCCTGATGATTTTACCTTCCAGGCAGGCTTATAACCTGTATTTAGAAGGTAGTGCGATTCCCTGTATTTACGTAGGTGTCAGCACAATTACCCAGTATGGTTTAGTGGAAAGAGTGTAGAATGTTTATTCTTAGGAGGGAAGCCAGTCCTGCTCTTTCTGTATCAGTGGAAGAGAAGCCAAGCCACTGTCTCTGAAGATGGTGGCAGTGGCAGGTACCAGGTATTTATTTGTTATTTATTTTAGAGTATTTTTACCCCGCCTTTCTCCTTGGAAAAGGACCCAAGTCAGCTTACAGTAATGAGGGATAATATACAGTCCAGTACAATTAAGACATGTTCACGTATTTGAGAACAAGGAATTGAGGGACATCTTACAGCATTAACAGACAAACATTACATTAAATCAACAAGGTTATAAGTAGTCATAAACACAAAGTCTATGTGAACCCATAGATTCATATGAAATACATATGGTAGTCCATCATTCAGGGAAAGCTTGCCTGAAGAGAAAGGTCTTTGCCTGTTTCCAGAAGGACAACAGAAATGTGGGCACAGCAGTTGAGAAGGCCCTTTCATGGGTTCCCACGAGACGTACCTGTGAGGGTGGCGGGATGGAGAGAAGGGCCTCTCCTGATGACCTTAACACCTGAATTGGTTCATACTGTGAGATAGGGTGGTAACAGAGCATCAGGAAGGGGACAGGTGGTCATCCATTCGATGGAAGCAAAACAAAGCACCAAGCTTTTTCTAACTCATAGTTTGGTTCATGCCCATCTCTTTTCACAAGTAAAACAACCCAATGCAAAGGCACGGAGTAGGGAAATGTTCCTGGAAGCCAAGAGCCAGTATAGCTACAGGGATGGGCATAGTAGTTACAACCTTAAAAATGGAACTTCTGTCTCTTCTTTAGACTTTCTTCTAAACTTTAGTACAGGGCCATTGCACAGGCGATATTTTGCATTGGTTAAGCTTCAATATTTATATGCATGGATTTCCAGTGCAGAAAATGTGTCGATGCTGGTTAGGTTTGGCTGTGTTTCTGGCCCACCTGCAACTGGAACCTCATCCAGTTGCCTTGACCGCTTCTTCGGTGGGTCCTCTATGTGTCTAAAGATTGAACCAGGCGTCAACTGGATGCCTCTTCTCTCCGCTTGCATTTTATTGTTTTTGACCAGGAGGGGGCAGTCAAAACATTCTCTGTCTAATTCCTTCAGATCCAGTTGGCGAATGAACTTTGCAATTTGCCAGAAGATGAGAGAGGTAGGACGCAGAAAGGGACCTGCCTTCTCTCAAACAGTTGTCAAACATAAGAAGCCAGAGGGTTTTTTTCTATCCTACTGAACTTCAAACCTTGCAAACATGCTCTTTTCATCGAAAAGAAGCTACTCTGTGCCTTTCTGGGAAACACTCTTTCTGCTCCTGGACGTTGGTAATTAATTTCTGCCTTTTATATTGTCATTCCATAGAAATAAGATAGCTTTCTAATTAATTGTCCCCACTGACGAATCTTCCACCTGTCCCTTAAAGGGCCTATGGGAATAGAAGGAACAAAAGTTACAGTGAAGGGATATTGCAGGGGTGGGGACTCAGTTATTGGGACTTACTGTCAAGTCGGACCTAAGTTGTAGCGGCAAGTTGACTTGGGTCCACCCTCCCCGTAACTCACTTTATGACTTGGAACACACCTACCCCTCCCTTTCTTCTGGGGAACAAGCTTGTTTTTAATAGGGACTTAGGTCCTGGCACTTGGTAGCAAAGCCTTGGAATTGAATGTGCGACTTGGACCCAAACAGCCAACCACCCTTGGAACATTGCGAAGTGTGTCCAGGAGAAGGGAGCCTTAATTTTAAAGCCACTGAGACGCAAGGATGTGAATTTTGTCGTATTGTCAGATTTAGCAGAGAGACAGGCGATTTTGTTCTTTGCTTTCCTAGTTTTTTTCCTGTGCCGAGCGAAGACAGTCACCCAAGATGCTGTTGTGGTAGGGTCGGATGGGAAAGGACTGAACCTCTCTTGCCATCATCCTTCTTCATCAACAGCCGATACGTTCCTTTGGTACCGCCAGTTTCCTAAGGAAGGTCCCCAGCTGATAGCATCGGGTTACAAAGGGAGAGAGAAGATTGATGAACTAGATGGGGTGTATTTGATCATTTCAGAAGACCGAAAATCCAGTGTTCTCTCCTTCACCAGAGTTAGCTTACAAGACGCTGCTGTTTACTACTGTGTCCTCGTTGACACACTGCTCCAGCCCGGTGCTTTGGCTGTGCAAAAACTCCCCCACTCTCCTGTTACATGAAGACAGTGCAGGTGATGGAAAAGTGCTGGTGACAGCTGTCTTTATAAGCTCGGCACATATTTGCATCTTTGATGGGAATGCGAAATAGTCCAAAAGTTTTGGAAAAAAGTGTTTTTAGAGCTAAGTAACATGATTAAAATAGACATAGATTGTAATCCAGAGATAGCATTATTATCATTGTTAACAACTAAAGATTATGATGTTACAACAAAGGAACTAATAGCAAATCTTATGACAGCGGCTAGATTAATCATAGCAAAAAACTGGAAGTCAAAAGTAGAACTCAAGATGGAAGATTGGTACAGTGAACTCTGGGACATAGCTATAAACGATAAATTGTCTTGCAGTTTAAAGGTCAAACGAGGAGAAATGAAAAAAGACATTTTCTACGACATCTGGGGTAAATTTATAGACTATGTATTAGTTGAAGGAAAGGGGAAAGAGTCCACGAATATCTCACGACAATTCTGGAGAAGAGGACTTTAAGAAGATTACTAGAACAATAGAAGACGGAGCAACGAAGAAGAATGCATGGATGGTCCCGTGGGGTGGGGGTACACTTATACTGTTCATTGTAGTTTTTATTTCTTTATGTTGTTTGTATGTAGTTTAAAATGTAATAAAAATATATTAAATATATATATATATATGCATGGAAGGCTCCTTGTTTTTCTCGATGAATGATTATTTTTTTGTATTCTCGAAGGATTTCATGGTCGGGATCTGATGGCTGTTGTGGATTTTTCGGGCTGAACTCCCGGTTTCCTGAGCTCCTTGCCCTGTGAAGATGCCAGCCAGAGAGTCTGGTGAAACGTCAGGAAGAAAAACTTCCAGAACATGGCCAAACAACCTGAAAAACCCACAACAGCCATTTATTTATTTATTCATTTAATGCTTAGCTGTGTATCTCGTCCCATTAGTGTGCAAAGTACAGTTCTGTGAAATCTCCGGCCAATAATAAAACACTGCAGCAAAGAAAGCAGTTGACAGCGATGATGACCACGTATAGACCACGATAACTCCTACATACTCATATTCATAATTGGTAACTTCTGTTACTATTATAAATAATAACTGGTTATTCAATATGTTGTTAGTAACTCGACATGTTACTGTATTAGTAAGTTGCTGTCAAATTATTGATGGCCCCAAAAGAGAATGGCAATTAAACTATGATACTAAAAATGCATGAAAGCCTAAAGTAAAGCATTGAGTTGTAATCAGTCTCTTTTTCTTACTGCTCAATGAATGGCAGATAGATAAATAAATAAATAAATAAATAAATAAATAAATAAATAAATGTGTGTTAGATAAGGAATGCCCATCCATCCATCCATCTATCCATCCATCTTCTTTCCTTCCTTCCTTCCTTCCTTCCCAAACCACACCAAGCAGTGAGAGAGAGAGAAAGGGAGGCACTGCATCAGGTGCCCCGACCAGAAGCTCTACATTCAGAAACACTCACAGCTGTCAACACACTTTCGTGAGAGGCTCTCTGGCACACCAGAAGGAACCAGACACACACACACCCTCCACCAAGGAGGTTTCTGGAGGGGCATATACAAGAGCCCATTGCCTTGCCCTCCTCTCCCTCCCCCCCAAAAGCCATGCATTTGGGAATCTGGGGGGGGGGTAATTATATGCCGGGGGGGGGGGGAGGGCAGGATCCGAAACCTTCCTGACGCAAAGCTGCAGAGTTCTGCGGATCAATGGCAAAGAGGCAAGGGAGATCAGGACCTGGTTTCTGGAGCTAAGCATGACCAATTCTGGTTATTACCTGGGGGGAAGACTTGGCAACACCAGGTATTGTTCAGAAAGGTCAAGGAAGAACCTACCTGGCGATCTCCTGTCAAGTCCAAGTTGACAATGATGGATCAGCGTTCAGCCACACTGGATGGTAGCTTCCCACATTTCTTCAGACTGGGCTCCCTTACAGACAACTTGGAATTCATTTGTTCTGATTTGCTCGGTTTTAGGCCTCTGCGTCTCAAATGTGAGTGAGGTGTCTGTGGCTCCTAAGCAAGGAGGAAATGTCACTCAGCACATGTTCAGAGGAACTCTTGTTGAGACCACTTCATCCTCCCCAAGATGGGTCACTGGTATCTTGGACATCAGTCCCTCCTAGGCACTTCCCAGAGAAATGGTCACAAGGAGAGAGAATGCCTTCATAACAGGAGTGTTTAAGTTACAACTTCTCTCTTCAGGGCATCCTTATAAGAAGTTGTGACATAATATGATAATCATTTATGAAACATCAGAAACAATGCTTGGTTGCTGTATTTTCCCACTAGATGGCATAGGTACCACAGTAGACTTTCATTTCTACCCCATGCCCCATTTTTGAGCTAAGAGACAACATACGTCATACTTGTCTTCCATCCCACACCCTTGAGGGAGAGATAAATGACAAATCCCCTTTAGAGCTGGTACCTTTCTCAAGAAGAGAGAACCACAAGTGGTTCAAAGCCAGTGAGAGGAAGCAGAACTCATTTTCTGCTCATTGGTTCATTCTGTCCCATCGATGGAGTCTTGAAGAAGAACTAAACGTATTGATAAGGATTAATTTTAGGTCTTCCCGGCTTCCACTAAATTTGGTCGACATACAGTCTTCAATCTCACCATGACTTTCATCACACTATTTATTCTATTGCTGGCTTTAAGTGAGTAGTTTTTTCTAAAATCCAAATTTTTCGAGCACTTGCTGATTTATTTATTTTTCCAACAAGCATCTCCCTGTTCAAGTTCAAACCCAACTGTTTAGTGTGTGTGTTGTGTAGTTACAGCCGTGACTGACTCTTCATGACCCCATGTCCGTGAAGTTTTCTTGGCAGGAATACTGGAGTGGTTTGCCAGTTCCTACTCCAGGTATTGAAAATCTGGTTCTTATTACCTCACAGTGAAGGAGGGTGTAACCAGAAATGACTCGAAGCTATTTATGAGTGCAATCGATTGGAAGATTTATGGAAGTTCAGTGCAAAGGATAAGGAGATGTTTTGAATGCCCCTTACCAAATATTATTCCAAAATGGAATCTTTCAATAGCTGAGATGCTTTAAAGATGTTTTTGGCACTACTATGGCTTAGTATGGTGTCTGATCTCATTTTGTTTTGAGATTTTTAATTGATGTGATGGCCCATGAGGATTTTTATTGACATTTATAGCATGTTGTGCTTCTATCTGTACTTTTAAAACCTATTATTGTTATATTGTAATATATAACAGTGTATTACAGTATATGGTTATATTTTAAGCCGCTTGGTGTCTGAGTTCCAGGGAAAAGACAGATAAGAAATCAAGAAAAGAAACCTAAGAATGGAAACAGAGATTTCTTATTATAACCTGCTGCCAAATGCTTCTGCAATGTCCAGTAACTCTAAAGAAGAAACGGAAAATGAGAATTGGATATACTAACAAATGTATAGGAGAGAGGCAGAGGGAAAATAATCTTATTTTGTTTTGTAAAAGAAATGGGTCAACGTGGCTGTTTTCTGATCTCTTCAAAGAGATGATGGATGGATGGATGAGATGCAGTGGTCATGATGTAAACCCCAAATTCTGTTTTTATGCATTTTCCCCCCAGGGGCTTCTTGGAGTGATTCGGTGTTCCAGGCCCTGAGCCATGTAGACATTCAAGACGGGAAAAATGTGACCTTGCCCTGCAATTTTACAACCCTGACCTCCACTCCCTACCTCTTCTGGTATCGCCAACACAGAGACGAAGCACCCCAGCGGATCTTGACTGCTTACAAAACGACCTCCAAGAACAAAGCATTTGCTGAGGGAAAGTTCTCTACCATCCTGGATGTGGAAAAGAAGACAGTTCCTCTGACAATTACAGGCATCTCTCTGCAGGAGGAGGCGATCTATTACTGTGCTCTGAGTCCCACAGTGAGATTGTCCCGCAGCTGCGTTCGTACAAAAAGTGGCTCTGAGATGCTGAGACAAAGCATGTCTGGGAAGAAATCCTTAAACATAACTCTTCTGACTCCTGTTTGCTTTATCACACTCCCTGCCCAACAAAAGAACATCCCCCTAACATTTTTTTAAAAATAACACTCAAGTATTTCCACTAGTTACTGTTAGAGATGGGCACGAAACGAACAATTTTTCGTTTACATTTTCATTTTTTTGTTTCATTACATAACGAAACGACAAATGAATTTTGTCTCTAAAATGAAACGAAACGAACAGAAACACCGGAAATTTTGTCGTGCGTTTCATTTCCGTTACTGCAATATGAGTGAATTGCTTAAAATCCTAAAAAAAAATCACAAAAAATTGAAATTAATGGTAATGAAATGGTAACAAACGAATGAAAACGAAAATGATTTTTTTGCAAAAATTCGTGAAAAATGGAAACGAACCGAAACGGACCCTCCAAACGACAAACAACAAACAAAATGCCATTTTTTTAAATTCGTGCCCATCTCTAGTTACTGTTGTGTGGGATAGTGGTTTTTTTTTTTTTTAGAAAAGCTGGCTGTTTTTTGTTGTGAAAGCTATTAGCTTGCCATTACATTTATGAAAACTGCCACCTTATAAAATCATTTTAAACAAACAAACAAACATTTCTGAGGAAAGAGAGGAAGGCACAAAATAAGAGTCTGTCTGTCTGTCTGTCTGTCTGTCTGTCTCTCTCTTTCTCTCTCTCTCTCTCCAGGCAGCTAGCCTTTTGTCACCTAAAGAATCCAAGACTGTCCAAAATAGACTAGAGGACTGGAAACGAACATGGACCAACTTCTTAACTTTAATACACATCCATCCATCCATAAGGATTATCAAAAAGGGGATTGAAAATAAAACAGCCAACATTATAATGACATTATACAAAATGATAATAAGGCCGCACCTGGAGTATTGTGTACAATTCTGGTCACCGCATTTCAAAAAAGACATAGTGGAACTGGAAAAGGTGCAGAAGAGAGCGACTAAATTGATTACTGGGCTGGGGGACCTCCCTTATGAGGAAAGGCTAAAACATTTGGGGCTCTTTAGTCTGGAAAAATGGCACCTGAGGGGGGATATGATTGAGACGTACAAAATAATGCAGGGCATGAATAAAGTGGAAAGAGGAACGCTCTTCTCCCTCTCACAAAATACCAGAACTAGGGGACATCCACTCAAATTGAGGGCGGGGAGAGTAAGAACAGACAAAAGAAAATATTATTTCACCCAGCGCGTTGTTAGAGATTACCCTCCTTTTCACCCAATCAGATCCTTGTCAAGGTTCCTTTCATATACAAGAGGGAGGGTATCCTGTCATCTCTCATACACTGACCTACTTGCAATGTAGTTAAGAGACAGTCAATTTCCTATAGTACCCAATGACTTCCTGCCTTCTAACCACACCCTTTGAATCTCCCCTCTGTAATTTCACATTGGTTTTAAGATCACTTTTCTAGCAGAATGGCTCAGCAGCATTTCATAAAGTTTCCCTTTCAAGCAGTTTCTACAGGGCTCACCGTATTCGCTCATTGAAGGCCAAAGAGGAAAGAGCTGTTGGCGTCGTTAAACAGCCGACAGATCAATCATATAGACTGACTTAACTCTGAAGCATAAAAGCTGAGATTGTGCTCAGAATCAAATTGGCTGTTATCTCGACTCATCTCCCCCCTGCCCGCCGTGCGATCCAGGAAGATGTCTTTCGATCTCGTTCTGGCTTTCTCAGTCATTTCAGTCTTAAGTAAGTAGCATTAGTTTGAGTTATATTCCCTGTCTTTTATGTTAAGATATTTTATTGTTAACAAGCATTCCCTATACTTGTGTGTGTGTTGTGTCGTTACAGTCATGACCGACTCTTCGCGACTCCATGTCCATGGAGTTTTCTTGGCAGGAATACTGGAGTGGCTTGCCAGTTCTTACTCCAGGCGCCTACAGCACCTGGTATTCCTTGGTGGTCTCCCATCCAAGTACTAACCAGGGCCGACCCTGCTTAGCTTCGGAAATTGGGCGAGATCGGATGTGCTACCAGCGATGGCGAACCTTTTAGAGACCGAGTGCCCAAACTGTGATTCAAAACCCACTAATTTTTCATAAAGTGCCAATACAGCAATTGAACCTGAATACAGGTGGCTGTGAAGGGGCGATGTCGGGTGCCCACAGAAAGGGCTCCAAGTGCCACCTTTGGCACCCGTGCCATAGGTTCGCCAACACTGGTCTAAACCCTTATGCTTAATCTGAATACTAGCGAATCATTTTTCAGAAAAAATATATATCATTGATCTGTTTCTCATGCTACTCGTGTGCACTTGTAGATGGTGTTAAACAGACAATCGAGGAAGTTCTGTTTAACACTCAGTGTAGGGTTGGGTGAATACATTTGAAAGTCAATTGTTTTCAGCCACAAAGGACATTATAAGACCCACAAAGAGCATTAGTTACTTCTTGTTTTCTTATTATTGCAAACCAGCTAAAATATTCTTTATTAGAGCATACATTGTTGTTTCATTCAGAGACGCTATTATAATTGCAGCACAGAGGGAGTGAAGGCATTTCGCAAGATAATAAGCATATACAGTGGTACTTCTACTTACGAATTTAATCTGTTCCGAATGCATGCTCTTAAGTGGAACAACTCTTAAGTAGAGGTACCGTAGCTAAAAAAAATCTAAACAATAAATTAAACAAAACAAAAGAAATTTAAATAAACATTTGTAAGTAGAGTAGACCGCATCTAAAATTTGTGGCAGTTAAAATGCCAATGGGTTTCCGCTCTTAAATCGATTTACTCTTAAGTAGAGGTACCATTGTATATAGTAATCTGGAAGGTGAGTCATGGCAACTAGACTTCTTTTCTTGAGAGATCGAAATGTTTTGCTACTCATACAAGCCACTTCATCAGACTGAAACAATCTCTCAAGAAAAGAAATCCAGTTGCCATGACTCAACTTCTAGATAACCTCACCTGGATGACTAAGAATCTTCACAGACATATATTTAAGCAAGAATTCTCTTGCCTTGGGCATGTTCCCCTTTGATCCGATCTTTCCTCTTCTTGTCTTCTCTGCAGAAATTTGCATTGGCCAGTCAGTCAAACAAACGGAAGGCACCGTGACGGTCATCCAACATAGCCCTCTTTGGATCAACTGCAGCTATGAACTGTCGTCTGCCTACCAAGCCAGTCCGTTCTGGTACATCCAACAACCTGGCCTGCCTCCGGAGGCCTTTCTGAGCCATTCGGGGAATGTCCATTTGGGTCGCGACCGGGGCTTCGAAGCAAAACATGAACAAAACCTGAAAACCTTCCACATGAAGAAATCCGCCAGCCAGCTGGAAGATTCAGCCGTCTATTTCTGTGCTGTGAGCCACACGGTGAGCCTGAGAAGCAAAGACGCCGATCTAAAACGTCTTGCATGAGGCGAAAGAAGAAACAGATGCAGATTGGAGGTGGTGGGGCATCACCTTTGGTTGAGAGACCAGATATTAAACTTGGCTCTTGCTTTTGTAAAGTAGGCCTTTTCTGTCCACACATTCCTGCCATGATCGATCGGAGATAATCCTAAAAAGGCAAGAAGTAACAGAAGGGGATTACAGAAAGGAAGGAAATACATAGGAAGCTGCTTCAGCAACCACATGGATGAATCTCCCTTCATTGCTGAAATCTTTGAGGATCTCACCTTCTGCTTTTGAAATCAGGTAACATTTCTTTTTTTGGTTGCCCTTCCGGCTTTTAAACATGGTGGCAATCTTAGCGGGCTTTAGAAGCAGCCGGCAAATCAGGTTTGCCGAATCAAATTTCACGAAAGAGCCACAGAATGTTTCATTACGTTTTGATAGCTCAGTGGTTTCGGTTTCGGCATCTGACTGAGGAACTCCTAGGTTGTGAGTTGGATTCCTCACTGTGCCAGCTTGATATGTGCTGGATTCTGTGAATCCAGCACATATCTCTTCCAGCTCTGTATTTTTTATTTTATTTAATTTAGAGTATTTTTACCCTGCCTTTCTCCTTGGAAAAGGACCCAAGGCGGCTTACAGTAATGTGGGATAATATACAGTCCAGTACAATTAAGACATGTTCAAGTATTTGTGAACAGGGTGACTGAGGGACATCTTACAGCATTAACAGACAAACATTACATTAAAGCAGGCATATGTCCAAACTTCGGCCCTCCAGATGTTTTGGACCACAACTCCGACAGTCCTTTGCCATTGGAAATACAGGCTTGGAATTCTGGGAGTTGTGGTCCAAAACATCAGGAGGGGCGAAGTTTGGACATGCCTGCATTAAAGCAACACGGTTATAAGTAGTCATAAACACAAAGTCTATGTGAACCCATAGATTCATATAAAAGACACATGGTAGTCCATCATTCAGGGAAAGCTCGCCTGAAGAGAAAGGTCTGTGCCGGTTTACGGAAGGACAACAGAGATGAGGCAGTCCTGGCTTCTAAGGGAATCTGTAGTTCAAAGATTCAGTCAGCCAACGTGCTTACCCATCTGGAAACAGTTTTGTAAACTATAGTTCTCCTTCATTATACCTTTTACAGTTATTGTGTATATATCTTGTATGCCGCCCACTACCCAAAGGTCTCTGGGCGGCTCACAATCAAAATGGACAATTAAAACATCAAAATACAACAAAATTAGAATAATAAAAACATGTAAATACAATATATACAATACATTAAAAACACATCACTAAAATTGCCATCAGGACCCACAATAATTAGTTTAAAAACTTCTGGAACAAGAAGGTTTTTACCTGGCGCCGAAATGTTATTAACGTTGGCGCCAGGCGAGTCTCATTTGGGAGGGCATTCCATAGTCTGGAGGCAGTTGCTGAAAAAGCCCTTTTCCTGCAAGCCACCCCCTTCACCTCCTTAAGGGATGGCTCTTTCAGGAGGGCTCCCTGACTAGATCTTAATTGCCGGGTAAGTTCATATGATTTCCAGGTTATGCTGAGCATCATGATTGTTCTTAGTGAAAAGTTAGGATGCCACCAGAATATTAATTGATAGACAAGATGTGGGGTGAATCTGAATAGAAGAAGAATTAGAACTGAAAATCTTGGACATTGGAGGCTGAGGCTTGTAAAGTGCATAGCCAGCAATGCTTTCTTCCAGAACATTCCATTCCATTCTGTTTTGTGTCTGGTTTGCAGTGCCTTTCCTCCTCTCATTTTGTGGATGTGCCGTCCTCTCAAGGGTAGTTTGATCTGATCTGATTCTTTTGCTGGTTCCTTTGGTCTTACTCTCCTAAGATCTTTTTGTTTGGAGCCTACCAAACCCTGTGTTGATACTTCCTGCTGACAATATTCATCATGTCTGAACATTGTAAAAAAGGAGGAGGGATGGGGTAAGATAGGGATGGGATAGGACAAAGAGCATGGAATAGGAGAAAATAGCAGAAGATGAGGCACCACAGCACGAAATAGGATTAAGAATAGACTTCCCCCTTTCCAGATTTTTGTTGACGTGACTCTTGATTCCAGTTGCAACTTCATCACTGAGGGAAACACCATACAACTTTCACGCACCTTAGGCCATTGTCCGCCTAATGAGCCTATTGAGACTATTTTTCACCTAACAAGCATATTCAGGCCACTGTCCATCTTATGAGTCTATTTCAGACTAGGGTGACACAAGGTCAAAGTGAACTATAAAATGGAGGACTCGCAACTAGCTTTCCTTAGACTGACAAAGATGTTTGGATGAGCAGCGAAACGTTTCAGTCTCTCAGGGCGCTTTTACACGACCCCTAAGATCCGCTGGCCACTTAAATTTGGACCACAGATATTGGGGGTTTGTCGCTCTTCCTGTGTTCCCACCCCCTCTGCACTCCATTGTTCCTGTCTGTGTGAGGGGAGGGAGAAAAAAAAGGGAGAAAAAAATGCAGACTCACCTCCGTCTGTCGGTGGAAGCCGCCCCGAGCCCCATCGTCCTCATGATTCCTGTCTCTTAAAGGGGTAGTGGGGACAAAAAAACAAAGACAAGGTGAGGAGAGCCCGGCACTCACTGCTTTGCAATCCACATCAGAAATTTTTCACCCTCAGAGACCAGGTACTTTTAAAATGCGCTGGGATGTGCTTAGGTGGGTGTGGTCACAATATCTTTAAAGTCCAGAGCTGGTGGGGAAACAATTTTAAGCTCCACATCTGGGAGCCCTTTGCATCGGATTTTAGGGGTCGTGTAAAAGCGCCCTCAGTAAAAGAACCCCAGTTGCCATGACTCAACTTCCAGATAAACTCACCTGGATGACTGAGAATCTTCACAGACCACACAACTGTGCTGCAGTTTCTCCCCAACAAACTTCTACCCTTCCCTGCTTTCAAGGCTGTCAGTTTCCCAGTCATCTGCCCGCACACACACATGGACTGTTATCAGTTCTATTTCCTGGGCCTTGTGGCCAAAATACTTTTTTGAGTCTTGAAAACAAAACCATGCAACCTAATTGCTCAGTCAGCAATTCCCTCTGCACATCTGAGCTGCTTCCCTTTACTGGATAAGGATTCTGAATGTTTATGCATGTCTTTTGCCTACAATTTCCTGGAAAATCACATGTGCAAGTGGAACAAGGCCTGAAATGAGAGCTGGAAGAGAGAGAGGAGGGGAGGGAGAGAAGCAAACAAACTGGTAGTGTACTGCAAACTCTTGTGACTTTGGGATCCATCCACCTCTATGTATATTTTCCTACAAGTCTAACTACAGTCTAGTCCAGTGTTGGTGAAGGCATGGCACAGGTGCCAAAGGTGGCACTCGGAGCCCTTTCTGTGGGCACCTGACATCGCCCCTTCACAGCCACCTGTATTCAGGTTAAATTGCTGTATTGGCACTTTGCGAAAAATTAGTGGGTTTTGAATCGCAATTTTGGCACTCGGTCTCTAAAAGGTTCACCACCACTGGTCTAGTCCTAGGGACTAGCTGTGTCACAGATCTTGGGAGCTGATGATTTTGTAAAGTCTTAGGGGACTGTGCTCTTAGCAAGTTCCAGCTATAGAATTCATCTGGCCAAAGGAACACAATTAATTGTCAAGCCAGGTATGGAGAATGATCAATACTTGTTGTGCAACAGCCCACTATAGATAGATGCTGGACAGTGCGAGAAAGATTCTTTTAGGGATTCTTTTAGGGATTATTGAGGAAGAGCACCAGAAAAACCTTTTAGATATCTATACTGTAGTTGGGAAAAAAATCCATTACATGGTTAGGTAGAAGCAGTTGTTTCCAAACTGGAGGGTGTTTTCATGCCACGTTACCTGTCCTCCTTTCCTCCAGTAGAGAACTGGGATTTATAGTTTGATGCATGACTTTAGAGTTCTCTGCCAGCAGCTTGAGTGTGCTGTACCCATCAGTGGGTAATTTAACAGATTCCTACAGATCCCAAATTCCAATGGATGAAACTAGGACAGTCAAACTACTCCTAGAAAATAGCTTACAGTCTATACAGTTCCTACTTGGAACCTTGCATTTTTTGTCCTTAAATGTGGTTTGTTCTCAACCACAGGAAACGGTTTGGGAGAGATCACATCCCTGCAGTTTGCCTCTCTGTTACTCCATAAAAACTTTCCTGTAAGATACTGTAAGTGTCTTAGGCACACAAGTTTTTGTGAAGGACTATCTTACAGTGGGCAATAGCTATAATTCTTTCACCATTAGGTCTGGTACAAGGCTGGTGGTCTTGCCAGGTAAGCAAATAAAGTTAGTTTTTGCATTTGATGGTGGCTGATTAAATACAAAATGGGAGGGACATGCAGTGTTTTTTGGGCCAGTGGGTTCATTGTATGTGGTTGAGGGTGCACTGTAACTCAAGCTTCCATGTCCCTGAAAGTAGAAGAATCTTGTTTCCATTAAGTGAGCACTTCCAGGTAAGGCGGCCATGATGATAGAACAGCCATGATTCATTCATGAATATGAGAACATAAGAAGAGCCCTGCTGGATCAGGCTAAGGGCCCATCTAGTCCAGCTTCCTGGATCTCACAGCAGAGGCATAGCTAGGGTTTTCAGCACCCAGGGACAAAATGAGTTTTCGTGCACCCTCCTGCGCCTCCCCCACCCATAGAAGAGGGCAGCTGGTCTCCCTCCACCAGGGCTGTGAGGGGGAGAGGGCAGGGGCGCGGGATAAGGCGCAGAGCCCCACTGAAGGGCTGGCAGGCAGCTGTGGATGGAGGGGTGGGTGTGCACCCCCCCGCCTTAGCAAGCCCTTTCCACGATGTCCAGGCAGTTTGTGATCCACCATCTTCCCCTTAGCTTCTTATCTCCTTTTTATGTTGCCACCACAAAAAATGATTGTGAGAAAGAAGTTGGAAGATCTACCCAGTGCTTTTTGATGAGTAAGGCTAGGAACTTCCCATTCTTAACAGCCCAGCACACTTCGCAGATTTTGACCGCTCTCAATGTTCATTTGAGAATGGGACATAGTATCAGGGACGGGGACTCAAGTCACAGGAGTCCCTATGAAACCAGATTTAAGTCTCACTGGTGACATGACTTGGACTTGGCTTGTGTTTTTTTCTACCCAATGGACTTGGACTTGACTTGTGATTTGGAACCTACTGTCCTCCCCTTTTTTCTTGGGATGAAAGCTTGTTTTTAACTTGGACGTCGGGTTGGGACTCAGGACTTGGTACCAAAAACTTAGACTTGGGACTCACAACCAAGGACTTCCCAACATCCTTAAATGGTACATTTATATCTGTATTTATATAGACATGCCACAGAGCTCCAGTTGCAGGAAGCCAGATTTTCGGTTGAATAACAGTAAAAAAAAAAAAAAACCTTCCTAATTGTTAGAGCAGTATGACAATCGTATGGAACCAACCACCTTGAGAGGTGGTGAGACCTCCAGCACGGGATGAATTCAAGAGTAATTTGGACAACCATTTGGTAAATATCCTTTGATCTATATTCCTTACATTTAGTAGGGGGTTAGTATAGCATTGTTAATTACGCATACACAGAGTTTTGGGGTACAATAATCTCCTGGTCTCAGGCTGCATCATTCTGTGCGTGGGTGTCTCTCTGTGTGTGCGAGGGTGAGTGAGTGTGTGTGAGTGTCTCTGTGCTGTGCCTGAAACTCAGAGGTCTTTATTGGTGACAGTAAACAATAGGACAGAGGAAGAGACAGAGGAAGGATGATCTTCAGACACGTATGAATTCCATTGGTTAGGGGGAGTATGCACCCTCATCTAGGAGGAAATGTTGACTAGTGAGTACTCATTGATAAGGGAGAGAGGAAGGAGCTTTGGGCTGGTCACAGACCAGATGTGCCTGATATCCCGATATCTAGCTTGCCATCTGTTTCCCCGGCCTCCTGACCTATGCCAGGTCAGCTTAACCATACACTGGGTTTTCTGCGAGCTCTCTGGACATGCCTGTCCAGGGCCTAAGGCTGTCTCAGTGCTGCCAGGTTATTTTGGGGTTCAGAGCCTATTGGGGTATGGAATCCCCACAGGTTAGACTTGTGGTGGCTTTATAGGACCTTTCCAGCTTCATTATTTGGTGATTCTTTGACTTCTGCACCGAAATAGATGCACAGAAAAAGGGATGGTGCCCTTGTGCTAAGCCCAGAATGCTTGCATGGAATTAAGTACAAGAGGAGTTCTTTGTAGGTTTATGTAATGAGGTGTACTGCTGTGTCATGACTACAACCTCTTCTTTGGACCTGGAACAAAGCTAAATGTAAAACCAGGTTGGTGTTTGAAATATGATATATATTTCCTTAGCAGGAGAATAGGAACCTCGATCTGTAGTCTGACATGACCAGCGCTAGTGGATTCTAGCATCAGAAATCCAGAAACAAAGGAGGATGGGTGTTCATTCGCTACCAGAAAAGCCCAAAACTCTAAACCAGACATGTCCAAACTTCAGCCCTCCAGATGTTTTGGACCACAACTCCCACAGTTCTTTGTCATTGGCAATACAGGCTTAGAATTCTGGGAGTTGTGGTCCAAAACATCAGGAGGGCCAAAGTTTGGACATGTCTGCTCTAAACTCTTACTGGCAGTGATGGTTGTCCAGGGCACCTTGGAGGATTCTTTCCCATCCTTACATGGAGATGTGTGATGTTCTCAGGTGATCTGATGTTCAGCT
>JAHTLZ010000180.1:191179-205073 GCA_023846285.1 Phrynocephalus versicolor
TGTGTGTGTGTGTGTGTGTGTGTGTGAAAAGACTTTATAAAGGTAGAGTTCCATAGAGTAATCCTATAGATGGGTGAGTGGTTTAACCCTATAGCTGCTAGCTAAATACATGGGGCTGTGCTAAACTATCTTGGAGGTACCCCCTGTTTTCATCTGGGTCTCTGAATATCTTCTCTCTACTCTCTGGTATGTTTTTGTCAGGGTAGGAAATGTTGTGGGTCTTCTAATGCCAACAGCAAGCCAGTCTTTGGAAGTGGGACAAGGTTGTTGGTGACATCAAGTAAGGGAACGGTTATACTGTTGAAATAAATTGAGTGATGAGTCAGGATTTTTAAAAGTCATTTTACAGCCATATGGTAGCCATGTGGTTTTGGGGTTGGTGTGGGTGTCCTCTTGGGGCAACTTTTAATCCATTTTTCAGCTATGTTGTATAACAATCAAGGGAGTTACATGGGCTTTTAAAATCTTTACATTTGTTTTTTTACAATTAAGTAATTTTATTGGGTTTTTTAGGGGGGGAATAAGGGGGGAGGGGTATGGGGGGAAAGGAGTACAGTTTAAAAGTTACATTGAATATATCAAGCCAAAAATAACGATTTAACATATTGACAAATCACCAAATAATATCACAATGCTAATAGGTTTGTTACTTCTTGCCATCTTTTCTGAGAAATCTCATCGTAGTCTCCCTTTAGAAAGCTGGAGAGTCTGTTGATTTCAATGCATTCTCTTATCTTTTCGTGGAAATTTCTCTCTGTTGGCACATCTGGTTGTTTCCAGGATTTCGCATACAATATCCTTGCAGCAACAATTACATGGTGAAGAACATATCTCTGGTCATAGAAATATTAATATCTACTATATTTAATAAAAAGAATTCTGGTCTAAGCTCTAACTTAATTTTCAAATATCTTTCTAAAAATAATTTTACCATTATCCAGTATGCCTTTGCCTCTTTACATGTCCACCACATATGGTAAAAAGTACCACAATCATGTTTACATTTCCAACATTTAGGTGAGCAGTTATACATCTTAGATAAACGGTGTGGTGAGAAATGCCATCTATAGAACATCTTATAACAATTTTCCTTGAAGGCTATAGATTTGAAGATTTTGACTGTGTTCCACAAAGAGTCCCATTTGTTTAGATGAATAGAATAACCAAAATTTTCTTCCCATCTTATCATAGTGTCTTTGACCAGTGTATCAATCATTTTTTCATTTAACAGCATACTATAAAATTTATAGGAGCTTTGAGTCACCAGAGGATAGTATTTTGTCAAGTGGAGTATCATTAGTCATAAATCCCCCCTCTTTAGTAAGATCTTTGAAGTGTGAGTATATTTGTTGGTACTTCCACCAGTCTAACTTATAACCTTCTGATACTAGTTTTTCTAATGATTTCAAAGAGAGATCAGCGTTCAGAAGGTGTCTATAAGTTAAAAATTTTGAGGTTACACTTATGTGGGGGCTAATAACCGCTCCCAACGGAGATAACCACAATGGTGCTTTGGGGTAAAATTGTTTTTTGATCGGTAACCATATTTTAACTAAGGCATTCCTTATCCAGTGCTTTTTAAAAAGGGTAGGTATAAAATCTTTACATTTGAAGCTTTGTCCCAGGCACACACATTCCTGTCACGGTGGGATATGTGCTGAACTGTAGAGATGATTACTGGGCTGGAGGATCTCCCTTATGAGGAAAGGCTAAAACATTTGGGGCTCTTTAGTCTGGAGAAAAGGCGCCTGAGGGGGGATATGATTGAGACATACAAAATAATGCAGGGCATGAGTAAAGTGGATAGAGGGATGTTCTTCTTCCTCTCACAAAATACCAGAACTAGGGGACATACACTCAAATTGAGGGCTGGGAGAGTGAGAACAGACAAAAGAAAATATATTTTCACCCAGAGTGTTGTTAGTCTGTGGAACTCCCTGCCACAGGCTGTGGTGATGGCATCTAGCCTGGATGCCTTCAAAAGGGGATTGGACAGGTTCCTAGAGGAAAAGTCCATCACAGGTTACAAACCATGATGGAGATGTGTAATCTCCAGGTTTAAAACCGGGGTACTTCAAGGGCCAGATGCAGGGGAGTGGTATTAGGAGACAGATATCTAGTCTCAAGCGCTCCCAGACGCATCTGGTGGGGCCACTGTGAGATACAGGAAGCTGGACTAGATGGGCCTTTGGTCTGAACCAGCATGGCTCTTCTTACGTTCTTATGTTCTTATGTATCCCATGACCATGGGTTTTGGGATTCCTGGAAACCTTGCAGTCGAATGTGTTATATATGTTTATTTTCTTCCGTGAGGACAGGCAGACAGAACAAAAGCCTGGCATGCAACAGGTTTGCACCATCTGTCCACCCTTGAGTACCTCTCACAGCCACTCACTGCTTCTTCTGTCAGTGTGATATTTATTATTCGTGTGTTTGAAAAAAATTCTTTCAACTAGGATTGCACTATTTCAGTATTACAGATAGGAAACAGCACAGGTTTCTTCAGAAATTTGACAGGAACTTGCGGCATAACTCAAAAGTGGGAGGAAGCAAAACAGCTTGATCTGTAGCTGGTTTTTGTAATACAAAACACTACTGTGGTAGCAGCAGACAAAAAAAATCATAACTGGATCTGGAACAAAGCTTATTGTGAAGGCAGGTAGGAATCTGGAAAGTAACACACATCTGTTTGAGTGTTAATGTATGTGTAGTGTCATTGTACGTTTCCGTATGTCTCTGAATGTATCATTAAACCCCTGACAGTATGTCTACAATTCTCCCTAATAACAAAGATGCCTGATGGGGTTTCATTAAGGCAAGAAAATCCAGAACTCCTCTGTTGAATGGGATACCAAGGAGAGACTCAGCCCATCCCTAGTTTCAGTAGTTTGTGTATTATGTTAAAAACAAACAAACAACACAGCGAATCTCTCTGACCAGGCAAGCAGTAGTGCAATGCTCTGGATTAGAGATGGGCACGACTCAAAAAAATGGTGTTTCGTTTATCGTTTAGTGGGTACGTTTCGGTTTGTTTCCGTTTTTCATGAATTTTTGCAAATAATTCGTGTTTGTTTTCGTTATGTAACGAAACGAAAAATGAAAATGAAAACGAAAAATTGTTCATTTCGTTCCCCTCTCTACCATTCAATTTTTTTTGCCGTAACGAAAACGAAACGGACGACAAAATTTCTGGTGTTTCTCTTCGTTTCGTTTCATTTTGGAGGCAAAATTTGTTTTTCGTTTCGTTACAAATTGAAACAAAAAAATGAAAACGAAAACGAAAAATTTTTCATTTCCTGCCCATCTCTACTCTGGATGCCACAAACTTTTTGGTAGATATTCATGACAGAAATAATCTAATATCTGCTGTCACCAGTTGCCTTCCATAAAGGTGGCTGTTTTATTCTTCTTTGGTGCCTAGACAGAATTCCCTAGCAAGGAGTGTGAGTCTAGGTCTCATTCAATACACCCATTATTGTAAAGGTGTGTGCCCTTGTGGGACCAAGAGACAGCTGGGGATTTATTCTGGGAGAGGGCACCAAACTCATCATAAAACCCAGTGAGTGATGATGTTTCTAATTGATGTGTATTAAATAGAACGCATTTGTTCAGACTTATAATGTCATACTTTTCTGAAATAATTCATGATATCCTTATAAGAGATGATCATGCGATGGGTGAATCGGGATAGTCTGGTGTAATGCCTAAGGATAAGAAAAAATAAAACCATCTTCTTCATTTAGTTGTATTTCTCAGAGGTCCTATCCTTCATGCACAACTCTTTTGCCTGAAATTAGGGTAATTATTCATGATACCCTTACAGGAGGAGGTGATCATGGGATGAGCAAATCAGAATACAGTAGTTTGGTGTCAAATCTAGGGATTTTAAGAAACTTATTCTCAGTTTAGTTATATTTCTTCTAGTGGTCCTGTCTTTCATGCATACATATACAGGGGACCCTTGTATAACAAACAGCTTGTATAACATAAAGTTTGTACAACATAAAAAATTCCGGAGATAGGGGAAATTTGCTTAACGTAATAATCGCCTATGGGGAGAATCCGTACAACATAAAAATGGGATCACTCCGTTTTCAATGCATTCCTATGGGAAATTTGTATAAAGGAACATTTGCTTAACATAATTTCATTTGGAATGAATTAATTCCTTTATACAAGGTACTGCTGTACATAAATACAATACATAATACATGCACACAAGATTACAAAATGTTTTGCCTTCTGTAAAATCTCTGCTTGGGATTTTTTTTTGAATATTCTGCAATGTACATGTTTGTTTATATGCACGCTACAAATTATGCATGTTTATCCAAATCCTCCAAACCCCCCCCCCCCAGTGGAGGAACAGTGGGTTGAGCTCATTTTCCCATTGTAAGGGTTTTTAGACAATCCTATTGATAAAACAGGTTGGTAAGTGCACAGAGCATCCATGGACCCGAAGAATCAAACCATCCATGTCAGATTAAAGGGTTGAGGTGGAGATGCTAAATTTGAATGATCAATGAGAAAAAACGGGCCATACCTGTTGAGCCATTAGTTGATAGGGCACAAGATGAGTACCTTCCATTGAACTCAGCCAGGCTTCTTCTCAGAAAACGCCAGTTATGTTTCCATTCCAAGGCTCTGATATGTAAAATAAAATAAAATAAAATAAATGGATGGCGACTTGACTGGGTCATATGAGCTGGAGGATGCAGAGATTGGTCACCAACTTGTGCAAAACGTCAAAGCCGTCAATCCACAGCCTCCATCACAGAGCATATTGGGGGGAAATAGTAATTGTGTTAAATTAAAAAAACACAATTTTTTGCACAAAGTTCTATTGCCTCTAAAGCTCACGCGAGCTCCTATGAAGAAGGTGTCATACTCTGAGTTTGTGTAAGGCTCCGTTTCACTGTGAAATTACAGAGCCACAGATAAAGTGATATTTGGAAGTGGGACGTGGCTAACAGTTGATGCTAGTAAGTCTAATTTTTAATATCCTCTTGTAAATGTTCCGCTGAAAGAAGGGAAAAAGCATTTTTTTTCATGTACAGAAAGGAGTTTTTCAACATTTTGGACTGAGTGGTCTAATCTTAATACATCTAGGCAAGTGCTGGGGACCAGTCAAGATGGAGCCTATGTTTACATCTGAGCATGAATTATAAGAATGCTCTTGTATTTAGTAAATGCAATAGGTGCATACAAGATTTCAGGTAGCCAGGGTGGTGTATGGATTTGGTGATGAGCTGGACTTTGGGACGTCCCTGCTCAGCCTCGAACTAGCCGTTCTCTCCATCTGTCTTATAGGGTTATTTTGTGGATTAATTGTGTGTGGGGGGGACCCTGTGTAGCACTTTGAGTTAGGACAAGCCTCAGTTTGATCTATGAAGTATTGGGAGGGGTAGGAATGCAAAGGCAAGATAGCAGGATTAGATCAAAAGTAGCCTTCCTTCGGGGTGCGGTGGTTCAGTGGGCTAGAGTGCTGAAACTGTCGGCTGCAAAGTTGGCAGCTCGGCAGTTCGAATCCCGGGTGCCGCGCATTGGAGCAAGCTCCCACTGTTAACCCCAGTTCCTGCCAACCTTGCTGTTCAAAAGCCAGAAGCAGATCCATTAGGAACAAGGGTGTTGATATTGGGTGTAGAAACAACTGTAAAGGCTTGAATCACTGTGAGAATTATGGTGGAGGAAGCACACAAGTCTCCTTTGGGAAGGGGACCAGACTCTCCATAATACCTTGTGAGTAATTTCTTACAGATACATGTGCTAGGGGATGTACCGTGTTTCCCTGAAAATAAGACAGTGTCTTATATTAAGTTTTGCTCCCAAAGATGCGCTAGGTCTTATTTTCAGGGGATGTCTTATTTTTCCATGAAGAAAAATACGGTACACATTTATTGACTAGAGGTTATTGGACTACACCTCCCATTAACCTGGACCTTTGACAGTGCCCTCTCTCGATTACCTCTGGGTGTTGTAATCCAGGCCTCTCTGGGACACCATGTTTAGGAACCATTGCATTGCAGGAGATGAGAGATATGCAACAATTAATATCAACAGCAATCAGAAAGAATGTTGTTATGCAAGCATCTATGGCCCTCGCCCAAATGGAGCCCTTTCTTTCTTTCTTTCTTTCTTTCTTTCTTTCTTTCTTTCTTTCTTTCTTTCTTTCTTTCTTTCTTTCTTTCTTTCTTTCTTTGGTGAAAGACTAGTGAAAGGCAGAAGATGGAAGGTTTGCTATTTATTATCGCACTCTTGATAATCACAGAAAAGTGGATGGATTTTTTTGTAAAGGCTTGTACTGTTGTGAGCAATAATAACTTCAGGATAACGCTTGGGTTGGGTACAAGGCTGCTGGTAGCACCAAGTAAGTCTTCAGGGCAGCTGATCCCTTAACTGCATTAGCTAAGGTCTAAGATATACTCGTTGGAGCTACATACTGGGTTTCGATTCTAGTGGCATCCTTGAGGGATTTATGGCGGCATTTCCTTAAAGTCTTGCATAGAAATGCAGAAGGTGTACATGCCATTTTTGTCACTGGGTGCATCATTGTGGGCTCTACGTCAGGCTTGAAATTGACTTTTGGTTCGGGGACAGCTTTGATTGTGACTCCTGGTATGTATGATTGAGACGTACAAATACAGTGGTACCTCGTATAAAGTAATTAATTCATTCCAAATGAAATTATGTTAAGCAAATTTTCCTTTATACAAATTCCCATAGGAATGCATTGAAATGGAGTAATCCTATTTTTATGTTGTACGGATTTTCCCCATAGGCGATTATGTTAAGCAAATTTCCCCTATCTCTGGAATTTTTTATGTTGTACAGATTTTATGTTATACAAGCTGTTTGTTATACAAGGGTCCACTGTAGTATGATTGAGAGGTACAAAATATTGCAGGGCATGAGTAAACTTGATAGAGGGACATTCTTCTCTCTCACACAAAGTACCAGAACTAGGGGACATCCACTCAAACTGAGGGCTGGGAGAGTAAGAACAGACAAAAGAAAATATTTATTTTCTCCCAGCGCGTTGTTAGTCTGTGGAGCTCCCTGCCACAGGATGTGGTGATGGCATCTGTCCTCGATCTCTTCAAAAGGGGATTGGACAGATTCCTGGAGGAGAAGTACATCACAGGTTACAAACCATGATGGAGATGTGTCATCTCCAGGCTTAAAACCGGGGTACTTCAAGGACCAAATGCAGGAGACAGATATCTAGTCTCGTGCATTCCCAGAGGCATTTGGTGAGGCCAATGTGAGATACAGGAAGTTGGACTAGATGGTCCTTTGGCCTGATCCAGCATGGCTCTTCTTATGTTCTTATGTTCTTATGTTCCTTCCTTCCTTCCTTCCTTCCTTCACAAAACAACCAAAACCCTGGCCTTCTGATTTTGTGAATATCTACTGTCTACTGATCCGGAATAGTGCCCTGGCCTCTTGTGCTTCCATTGAAATGGAAGAAAGCCTTGCAAAACTGAACTGAAAAAATCTCAAAGGGTCATAGACTTGTAACACTGAAAGGGACCCCAAAGGGGGATCAAGTCCAACCCTCTGCTGATGCTGGCAACCCCCCTTAAAGCATCTTAGACAGATGGCCCTCTAACTTTCATTCAAAAATCTAAAATGATCAAGAGTTCACTCTCTCTGTAGCATTCCATTGCATTGTCGTTTAGGTCTAATGAAGTTCTTACTAATGTTTAGGCAGAATCCCCCTTTTTTGTAATTTTAATCCATCAGTTCAGCTGATGCCATAGAAAGCATGCGTGCACCGTTGATCAAATATTTGAAGGTGGCTAATATGATCTCACCCTTCACAATCTTCTTTTTTGTCTGGGCTGAATGTACTTTTCTGTATTACTCTGTCTACCATTGCCTTGTGCCTTCCCAAAGTTATTGTCAGGTTGCGTAACACTGTGGGCTTGGGGGTGCTTTTAATGCACTAGTCTTTGGAGATGGGACAAAACTCACTGTGGCACCAAGTAAGTTCCAGCTTTCCATTACTTGTCCCATATTTGAAAGTTACACTTTGTGTGCTTATTTCCCCCTTTGTAAGTTACAGTATTTTAGCCATTGATGGCAGTTGTAAACCAACAGTACATGGAGGATCTTGGTTTTCCTACCTACAGTCTGTGTGATAAAACCTTATTCCCCCTAAATCCCCCCACCCCCCTGCGTGTGGGGTTGGAAGAACAGTAGGGTAGCTCAGTGGTCTAGATATGGAGCCTGCATAGATTCAAATGCAGTTGCTTTCTAAAGCAGATGTTGGAGATCATTTGCTGATCTGGGGCCTTCATGTAGCAATGTTTGCTTTAAAGCAGTTTGTATTTGAATAATATGAGCTACGTTTCTTTTTTAAAAAACAGTCCAAATAAGTGATGGCGAACCTTTGGCACGCCAGATGTTTTGATCCACAACTCCCACAGTCCTTTGTCATTGGCAATATAGGCTTGGAATCCTGGGAACTGTAGTCCAAAACATCTGGAGTGCCTAAGGTTCACCACTACTGGTCTAAATTAATCACCATCCATTACTTTCCCCAGAGAAAATATGTTTAGAATGGCAGCTTCAATGTGAAATCCACCTCTGTTATTCTTTCAGACAAAACGGAGGAACTATTTTGTCTAGCAATACTGTTTAGTATACTTTTGTTTTCTGACCTTGCTGCTGTTAATGGTGGGAATACATTTGAGAACCCCCTTCACCCTAACCAAGCCCCATCCCCCTGCAAAATCCAGTAGATGTCAACAGAAGCTGAGTTGATAACGTTTTGTAAAGACCTGTTCCACAGTGTAATCAGGGAGGCTATAACAAAGTTCACTTTGGAAGTGGAACCAGACTGAGAGTCTTCCCAAGTAAGTCTTACCAAATATATATATATATATATTTTAAAAGAACACACTTTTATTATGCTTTTCGTATAATGGACAGATTGTTTTGGAACTTCTAGGAAAAAAGATCAAGATGGTGGTGATTCTTTAGAAAACACCCCCAAAACATTCATCTTCAGTAGTACAGTGGACCCTCGTATAACAAACAGTTAGTATAACATAAAATCTGTACAGCATAAAAAATTCCAGAGATAGGGGAAATTTGCTTAACATAATCGCCTATGGGGAAAATCCATACAACATAAAAATGGTTGCAATTAGGGATTACTCTGTTTTCAATGCATTCCTATGGGAAATTTGTATAAAGGAAAATTTGCTTAACATGATTTCATTTGGAATAAATTAATTCCTTTATACAAGGTACCACTGTATTATAAGTCCTTATTGTTTTCTGCTCAGGTTTAATAGAACTGCATTGGATCAGTTTTCCTCTCTTCTTTTCCCAGTCCTGTGCTTCATTCTTATCATACTTCTTATTGTATCATACAAATATTCCCAATCGGAAAACATGGGAAACTTGTTCATGTAGTTATATTTCAGTATCCCTTCTTCTGACTTTAATCTGGCTTACTGATAGTGTTGGCTAAATCACATATTAATTTAGTAACAGTGGAAAAAATAATCTACTTGTTTTACCCTTTCCCTCGTTTGGAATTTTTACAACTCAATTTCTTTCTCTTGCGACAGTTAGCAAACACTGGTAAATTTTTCAAAACACTGGCCAAGTTTAATAAATCCAGCTGCCACAGTGATCCTGCCTGCCTCATGGGAGCCTCGTGGTGCAGTGGTTAAATGCCTGTACTGCAGGTAAAACTGTGCTCACGACCTGGGGTTCAATCTCAGGTAGCAGGCTCAAGGTTCATTCAGCCTTCCATCCTTCCGAGGTTAGTAAAATGAGTACCCAGCTTGTTTGGGGGAGGGGGGGCAATGTGTAGCCTGCATACTTTAATTAAAACTGTAAACTGTGAAGAGGTATGGGGCTGTATATAAGCAGAACACTTTGCTTTTGCTTTGTCACATGTGTATTATTATAGAAAGGTACATAAGAACATAAGAACATAAGAAGAGCCATGCTGGATCAGGCCAAAGGCCCATCTAGTCCAGCTTCCTGTATCTCACAGTGGCCCCACCAGATGCGTCTGGGAGCGCACGAGACTCGATATCTGTCTCCTGAAACCACTTCCCTGTATCTGGTCCTTGAAGTACCCCAGTTTTAAGCCTGGAGATGACACATCTCCATTCTCCATCATGGTTTGTAAACTGTGATGGACTTTTCCTCTAGGAATCTGTCCAATCCCCTTTTGAAGGCATCCAGGCCAGATGCCATCACCACCTCCTATGGCAGGGAGTTCCACAGGCAACACGCTGGGTATAAAAAAATTTCTTTTGTCTATTCTTACTCTCCCAACCCTCAGTTTGAGTGAATGTCCCTTTAGGCGGCAAGTCCCTTTAGTGAGAGAGTTTAGTGCCTTCTAAATTTCAAAACCCTGGGCCAGAAACTCCCAATACTCTTGTTTTTGCAAAACCCCACCTAATTGATGCATCCCAAATAAGCGTCTGATAATACCACAGTCTTTCAATGCCGTTCCGCTGAGGCATTCTGAGAGCTGAATTGTCAGAATTTAGGATTGAAATGCAGACTACTGTATTTCAGTAGTGTTTGTGTGAGATTAGTTTTGTTTTCAGGACACAGAAGGGAATACAGAAATTCAGAAATTAGGGATGGGTTTCTATAAATACTTTCCCTGTTATTGTAGTGGGTTTCATTTCTTTGTGTGTAAGTAACATAGTACCTTTCAGTGTTTTAATGTTGGTGTAACTTGTTATTACAAACAAAATTGTTTAGTACACTTTTAAAAATCACAGTAGATTAGCTTGCTTTTAATTTTTACCGCAGTTCAGGTTTTGTTAAGAAGTGTAATTATTCAGGGCTAAAACAGATGTGAGAGGATCTTGACAACTGGAACAATTTTTTGATTGCTCCAGAAATATATCTTCAAAGTTGCTAATCATATATAACTTCCTTCTTAGATTCATTCAAGCTCTCTCTTTCTCTGTTTTGGCCTTCAGTCATGAAGGTAGTCTTTGAGAAGAAGAAAACATAATCACAGTCTGATTCAAGATGGTGTCCTGTCTGTTAAAAATTCATGGTTTCCAGTTTTTCTACATTCAGGTTTTTGTAATAAAAAAAGATAGGTTCCTTTCATTCAGAGGGTGAAGAAATGTACAAATCTTTCTAAAAACCTTTTAAAAAAAAGCAATCTGAAACTAAATTCTCACTCATTCCTAAATGAGGACTGGCATACGGCCTCTTCCTGCACTATTATAGTAAAGCTTTTTAACACTGTGGCCTATACAGGCATTTTTAATACGATGGTTTTTGGCCCAGGGACCAGCTTAACTATCCAACCAGGTAAAAGCAAGGTGAAACTAGCCACACTGGCTCATCAGATCTAGTGGTGGCGGTGGTGTCCATAAGACTAGATCAAATGGAAGTTATAGTACCACTCTATTCTGCTCTGGTCAGACCCCATCTGAAGTACTGTGTCCAGGTCTGTGCCTCTCAATTTAAAAAGGATGTTGACAATCTTGTACGGGTCCAGAGGAGGGCGACCAAGATGACTGAGGGTCTGGAAGATATGTCTTACAAGGAGCGGCTTAGGGAGCTGGGAATGTTTAGCCTTACAAAAAGAAGACTAGATGAGATATGATAGCTATATTTAAATATTTGAAAGGATATCACATTGAAGAAGGGACTGGTTTATTTTCCATGGCTTCAGAGACTAGGATGCGGGGCAATGGTCTCAAACTACAGGAAAAGAGATTCAATTTAAACATTAGGAAGAATTTCATGACAGTTAGAGCGGTCCAGCAGTGGAATATGGTGCCATGGTGGGTGGTGGAGTCCCCTTCTTTGGAGGTTTTTAAGCAAAGTCTGGATGGCCATCTGTTGGGAATCCTGTGATCGGGGCACAGAAATTGTAGACCACTTCCGAGGACCTTCTGAAGAGTCCTTGTTTGGGACAGAAATGCTGTTCCACCATCAGGGAGGACAGCACATCCACTGCGAAGTAAGAACATAAGAAGAGCCATGCTGGATCAGGCCAAAGGCCCATCTAGTCCAGCTTCTTGTATCTCACAGTGGCCCCACCAAATGTGTCCGGGAACGCACGAGACTAGATATCTGTCTCCTGATACCACTCCCCTGTATCTAGCCCTTGAAGTACCCTAGTTTTAAGCCTGGAGATTATACATCTCCATCATGGTTTGTAACCTGTGATGGACTTTTCCTCCAGGAATCTGTTCAATCACCAATTTGGTCCAGATTCCAGGATACAGAACAGCCTTGTTGAGACCCAGTGAAAGAGATATATACCAGGGGAGAATCTGTCTTACTCAGAAGGTGCCGAGTGAGAATGGAGATCTCATATGTATGGATTAACTTCTATGTGCTGGCTGCTTACAAGTGGAAAATAAGGCAGTGGGAGGGGGTTATCCCGCGTTAGACCTAAGTATAAAATCATCTGCTTGAGGCTTCTACAGAAAAACATGGGTGAAGCTGCACAAAAGATACTGGGGTGGTTAAAATTCAGCTCAGATTTCGGAAACCATCTTCTTGCACCATGCAACATTTTTGTCAGGGCAGGAAACACTGTGGGTCTACCACTACCTTCAGTACGCTAGTCTTTGGAACTGGCACTAGATTGCTTGTCACACCAAGTAAGTTTCAGTCATCAATTTCTTTTAAAGTATAAATCAAACCCTGTAGCTTGGGCTTATTATTACATGCCCTGCACTCTGAGATGATCAAGGACAGTTGAGACTGAGGGGAGATCTGATTGCATTTTTCAAATGCTTGAAAGATTGTCATACAGAGAGAGGAGGGGCAGACGTCCAGGACAAGTAATATGATGGCATAAAACTGCTCACGATGGCCAAGATTGGGAGTTTTCCTCTAAAAATAAGACGAGATTTATACCAATTTGTGTATATACACATAACCTCTGACCTGGGGGTGGGGGAGGGCAGTTATTAAAGCATGAGAATTACCATATTTTTGACTTGCTAAAGATTAATTTTAAAAGAGTTAGTAGTTTTTCTGCCATATCTATTTTATTTATTTATTTATTTATTTATTTATTTATTTATTTATTGCATTTATACCCCGCTTATCTACAATATGTACTCTAAGCGGCTTACAACACATCGAGGCTTCAAAGCCACACAAATTACAAATTACAAAAAGCACAAATAAAGACAATTGCCTCTCTTTGGCTCTGTTATTGGACAATGCTCATTTTCCATGAACACTAAGCAGGGAAAGACCTGTAAGAACCTTTGCAAAATTGCAATGCGTTTACAGGAAACATTAAGTTCAGATTGCCACATGACTCTTATTAATTAGTGCTCGTCCTTTAATTCTTTTCCTCTTTGATTTTCAGTTCCAACCTCACCTAGGACCGAACTGTGTCCTCTTACCATAATCAGCTTCCTTATAACTCTTACAGAGAAAGGAAGTACAAAGTGTAATGGTAGGGATTCCCCTGCTGGCCTTTTTGTTATGGGCAGAAGTACTGTGGGGAGGCTCAGGTTACCAAATGATTTTTGGAAAGGGAACAGAACTAGTTGTAAAGCCAAGTAAGTAAACTTCAACTCTCCGAAAAGTGTGATGCTTTAGTTATATGTTTTGGGTGCTCAATACGTTCTCCAGTCAATGAAAATGTACAAACACTGGTCCAACGACCAGTTCAATTCCACATAGAATATAGAGAGGGTACTATCTTATCCTTTGCTTTCATCAGCAACATGTCTTGGGCAGATCAGGTGATAATTAAGGACAAATGTAACTTTCTCCGGCTTACTGAGCTCAACCCCTTAGTTTTAAAGTCTGAGCACAGGGTCTCTTGATTGTTCTGTGATGAAATCCATGCAGATTTCCTTTGTCCAAACAACTCCAGGTGAAAAAAATTAGGGTTAGATCGTTCCATGCTGAGAATGCA
>JAHTLZ010000180.1:205083-240811 GCA_023846285.1 Phrynocephalus versicolor
ATAAAAACTAATCAATCAGACCAAATAATCAAATCATCATAATAAAAAGAACAAATAAGCAAATAAGCACAAATACAATAAATCAAAACAGTTTAACAATTCAAAATAAGAACAAATGGAAAAAATAAATAACTAATAGAAAATTATCATAAGGCGGGTGGAAATAATAGTGTCCTATTTATATAAGTTGGTTGAAACAGAATGATCAGGGAAGGCCAAGCTATAAAGCCAGGTTTTCAGTAATTTCTTGAAGGCTTGTAGTGAGGGCGCCAGGCGAATCTCTTGGGGAACCTGGTTCCACAGGTGAGGTACGACCACCGAGAAGGCTTGTTTCCTTGTTGATACTTTCTGGGCGTCCCTTGGGGTCCGCAGATAGCCCGCCTGGCTTCAACGAGTGATCCTGGCAGTTCTTTTTGGGAGTAACCGTTCTGTCTGAATACTGTACACTAAAATGGGTGACACTACAGCTGGCAGGGCATTCTTGTTAAGGCAGAAATCACTGTGCATAATACGGGTTATGATAAAGTTTTCTTTGGAAGCGGGACTAGACTGGTGGTGAGACCAAGTGAGTATCACTCCTTGATGCTTTCTGTCGTGCCAGGTACAGCATGCCCTTCCCTTACCCACTCTTCCCACCTGTTTCCCCCAAAAATATTTTGTCTGATGTCTGTAAATATTCTTAGTCATCCTGGTGAGTTCAACTGGAAATTAAAAGAGCAACAACAGTTCTGGAAATGCAGAGCTGGAAGGGATCTTATAGATTAGCCCGGGGGTGTCCAAACTTTGCCCCTCCAGATGTTTTGGACCACAACTCCAAGAATTGCAAGACTGTGTTGCCAATGACAAAGTACTGTGGGTGTTGGGGTCCAAAACATCTGGAGGGCCAAATTTTGGACACCACTGGATTAGCCACTCTAGCTTTGGCGCAGTGGGGAATCAAACTCCCAACATCTGGCTCTTGAATCAGTGAGCAGTTTTGTTTCTACCAATGGTTTCCAACTTTGGGTCCCAAGATGTTCTTGGCCATCATCTCCCAGAAATCCTGGCCAGCGCGGCTCATGGTGAAGGTTTATGGCAGGCATGTCCAAACTTTGGCCCTTTTGGACCACAACTGCCAGAATTCCAAGCCTGAATTTCCAATGGCAAAGGACTGTGGGAGTTGTGGTCTAAAACATCTGGAGGGGCAAAGTTTGGACATGCCTAGTTTATGGGAATATTAATCTAAGAACATCTGGGCACCCACGGTTGAGAACCACAGGTTTAGACAACCAAGCATAGCAAACAAGGCATATCTATAAGTTATGTGTCGTTTGAGCAGGTGGCAGCCAGCTATCATGGGGGCAGTAGCAAAACCATACTCTAGTCTAGACCTTGACTGCCACAAGGAATTCCTGAAAATAGTCAATTCTGGAAGTGGACCATGTCACAGCAACCCTGTGATGTCGTTCAAGCTGAGAGGCAGAGAATTAGTCCAAGATTACTTAGTGGGCTTCCTGGTCAATTAGGAATTTGACTCCAAAGTATATGCCAGTACTTTAGCCATTACACCACATGACCTCCAACGTTAAAATGTTGGCATTGGCAGTTTCGTTAAAGGTAGATCTCTCGAAAAGACAAGGCATGGCAAAAACAGAGTTGGTCATTATTGCAAAGTTCTTAAGCAAAATTTTTCCTAAGATTCAAATAGGTGCAGATGGCACTGGTGGTTTATGCTAAGGAAAAAACCACTGTGCAAATTATGGAAACACGAAGATGAACTTTGGATCTGGGACAAGATTGCTTGTCCATCCCAGTAAGTCTGTTCCATTCATTTCGTTTCATTTCCCATATTGCTTGTTGTTTTTAGACTCCCCCCTTCTTTATCTGTCCATCCGTCCTTCTATGGCATTTGCCCAAAGAAGCATGTATTGACACATACAAATCCTTCTATAGGATGACATATTTGGGAGAATGAAGGCTGGGACAGTTTGTGGCTTCTAGATAGGCTCTGATATTGCCTAACTGTTGATTCTGGAGCTGTTGTTGTTGTTGTTGTTAGTTCACATTAAAACCAATGGGTCAAATATATTTCAAGAGAAATTTTAGTTCAGCTACTGAAATCTGGATCCAACCTTTTTTTTCCAGAGTGGTATGCCTTTCTTTGAGGTAAAGGTCGTAGATTGGAAAAGTTAATTTTTGAGAGTACAGTTGCCTAAATGTTGAGCGTGGCTATGAAATTCTGGAGGTCATAGTCCCAGAAAATATTTGTTCCCATTTCTAGATGTTGAGATGGAGATCAGAATTGCACTGTAGACTTTGAATCCTGAACATAAGCCGGGTTTTCTTCCAGTTCTGAAAGGACCAACTATTTTCTCAGATCCAAGGAAACGCTAATAGTTTTTGAGGAGCTTCATGTCACTGTGGGGATACAAACACATATAGCTTGATCTTTGGTAGAGGAACCATTTTGAAAGTGGATCTTTGTAAGTATTATCAAGGTTCATTGCCTTTGTCCATTGTGTCAAGAGGGGATGTTGTGATGAATAGATAAGGGAATTTGCTAGGATCATTCTTAACATTAGGTAGAGTGAGATAGTATCCTCAGGGCACAGAAAACTTGGATTGTCAGCAAGCAAAACCGCAGCCACAGCGGGGAACTGAACTTGCAACCTCTGGCTCTTAAATCACTGAGCTATCTAGCAGTTTAGTTTAGACCATTGGTTCCCAACTTTGAGTGACCTAAATGTACTTGGACTGCAACTCCCAGAAATCCTGGGCAGCACATCTAATGGTGAAGGCTTCTGGGAGCTATAGTCCAAGAAGGTTGGAAAGAAACCACTGCCCTAACCTAGCCTTGTCTTTAATGTGGTGAAGGATGATGCATTACATGAGCGCAGATAATTACCGTGCACCTTCAAACAATCAAGTGTATGGTAATTTGGGAGGAAGGAGATCACTGACTCATAGAATCATAGAGTTGGAAGAGACCTCAAGGGCCATCCATTCCAACCCCCTGCCATGCAGGAACCCCCATCACTGGACTCCTGGCAGATGGCCATCCAGCCTCTGCTTAAAAACCTCCAAAGAAGGAGACTCCACCACCCTCCTTTGTGGCAGCATCTTCCACTGCTGAACAGCTCTAACTGCCATGAAGTTCTTCCTAATGCACAAAATGAATCTCTTTTCCTGTAGTTTGAAACCATTGCCCCGAGTCCTAGTCTCTGAAGCCATGGAAAACACACCAGCCCCCTCTTCCATATGACATCGTTTCAAACATTTAAACATAGCTGCTATCATATCCGCTGTCAGCCTTCTTTTTGTAAAGCTAAATATTCCCAGCTCTCTAAGCCGTTCCTTGTAAAACATTCCAGACCTTTAAACATCCTGGTTGTCCTCCTCTGGATCCTTCAAAAGTTAAAAAGGTTGTCAACAACCTTTTTAAATTGAGGTGAGCAGAACTGGACACAGTACTCCAGGTGGAGTTTGACCAGAGCAGAATAGAGTGGTACTATCACTTCCCTTGATCTAGACACAATTTTTTCTGTTGATGCAACCGAGAATCACATTGGCTTTCTTGACCACCACATCACACTGCTGACTCATGTTCAATTTGTGGTCTATTCAGATTTCCAGATCACGTGTATTATTTTCCAGCCAGGTGTCTCTCATCCTATATGTGTGCAATTCATTTTTAAAAACCTAGATGCAGTACCCTACATTTCCCTCTGTTGAAACCCATTCCATTAGCTTTGGCCCGGCACTCTAATCTGTCAAAGTCGTTTTGGATTTTCATCCTATCCTCAGGGAATTAGCAACCCCTCTAAATTTGGCATCATCTCCATATTTAATCAGCATACTCTCCATTCCTTTGAGAATACATAGATCACTGAAGATTTACTGAGATCACCTTCCATTTGGGGAACTTATGATTCCCATTTTGAAGGCTAAAATTTAAAAAAAAATCAATTTATATTCTCCTTAATATGAGTAGACACCAGGCAGGCAGTAAGTCCAGTTATTAGTCCCAACTAGACTAGATCCACTGAATGAATCAGACTTACTAAATTAACACTTACATAAGTCCCACTGATTAAGTGAGTCAACTCTAGATGGAACTGATAATTGAATTTAGATCCACATGCTCACACATGTCATTTAACTGGATCAAAATGGTTCTCTCAATTCCAGCAGTGGGCAGCAAGAGTTTTAAAGAAACTCAAACTCATTTCAAGCCAATAATTAATAGTTTAAAAAGACTCTAGCAAATGGGGCACAATGGCCTTTTTAACCTGTACCCATTGTAAGCAATGCCTCCATGGAGAGAAATAATGGCCCAGCAGATAGAGCTTGTTTTTAACCTGTTAATAATACTGCTGTTCTTCTAATCATGGAAGAGACAGGCCTTAGAACTGGCATGACCAACCTTCGGCCCTCCTGATGTTTTGGACCACAACTCCCAGAATTCTAAGCTTAGATTGCCAATGAGAAAGGGCTATGGGAGGTGTGGTCCAAAACATCTGGAGAGCTGAAGTTTGGACATGCCTGCCTTAGAAGGTTCCTACTAAGTCAGAGAGAGTCCAATTGCTCGTGACTTGTACCAAACATATGCGAGGAAACTGTTATTCAGTGTTTAGGTCCAGATTGTCCCAATGCTATTCCTCACGTTAGATCTTTACTTGGTGTTCTCCTTGTGCCTGGACGATATTTGTCAAGGCAGGAAGCACTGTGGGTCTACCAGTGGCAGCTGGAAGGTAACGTTCGGTGGTGGAACTCAACTGATTGTGACGCCAAGTGAGTTCCAGCTCTTACGTCTTTGAATTTTTGCGAATGTAAGAACGCCAGTAGGACTCAGAAAACTGAGGTTCAAATCCCCACTTGAGTGTAGAAATTCAGTGAGGGATGACAATAGTAAACCAGTTCACATACCTCAAAAGCCCTCCTAGGGTCATCATAAGTTGAAAACAACTTGATGGGACATAAGAGCAGTTGACCCTCTAGTGATCCAGAGAGTCCCTCCCAGCCATGCAGTTGTAAGATTAGTACTATTATAAGTATATGGTACCTAGTTGACATGATCCAGCATTTAAACAAATATTAATCATAATTAAAGAGATACTTTTAGTTTGTACTCCTGAATGATGTTAAAACAATATGGCCATTAGATATTGCAGTACTTTTACTTGTGCTAATTCAAGCATATTTTTAAATAAGCAAACCATGTGTTAGGTATGGTCCAAATAATTGTCCCTGAATACTGAGCGATGAGCATATGTGGCACTTTGTTTTAGCTCATCCTCTTGTTCCCCGGTCAGGGCGAAAGGGCTGGCAATGTCCTAGAGCAGTGTTGGCGAACCTATGGCACAGGTGCCAAAGGTGGCACTCAGAGCCCTTTCTGTGGGTACCCGACATCAACCCTTCACAGCCACCAGTATTCAGGTTAAATTGCTGTATTGGCACTTTGCGAAAAATTAGTGGGTTTTGAATTGTAGTTTGGGCACTTGGTCTCTAAAAGGTTCACCATCACTGTGCTAGAGGTTTTTGAAAGACTTTCCATCATTGTGGGTATTCAGGTGCCAAAAAGTTGATTTTTGGCAAAGGAACCTTCCTGAAGGTGAATCCCAGTAAGTTTCATGAGCTGTTTTTCTTTGACTGACAATGTAAAACTGGAAGAGAAGGGGGAAGAGAAAAATAATAGGATTAATAATAGTGTGGGTGACCCTACACTCACTTTGGGACTTTGGGCAACCAAAGGAATTTAGAAAAGAATTTGTATCATTTTTATTTTTATTTTTAAAGAAAAAGGCATTGGTGATCCTTCCATGCAAAAAAAAAACAAAAACCCTGAAACAAGGCTGATCTTATCATCCACCTTTGTTTTTGCATGTTATCTTGAAAAGTCTGTTGTTGCCACCTCTGACTTACAGCAGTCCAAAGAATTAACAAAGTGGACTTGTTCAAGAAAGCTCACAATAAAATACAGCTATAGCCTTTAGTCTTTAAGGTGCCACAGTGTTTTTGTCCTCTTTATTTTTTTAAATTGTATCGGGTTTTGCCTGAATTTCAAAAGGTTCACTGCTCACACTTTGCAAACCAAAGTTTGTGGCTTCCTTGATTGAATAATCCCAGCTCATATTTGGCTATCCTTTGCTGTCTTCAATCTTTTGAAAAATTTAAAAAAAATCTGATTTGAACATACCTTTTCTTAAAAAAGCTCTTTTCTTAAAAAAAGACACTTTTGAAACATCTGAAAAGTCTTTAAATGTTTAGTTTTTATGAATAAGAACCTTGATCTTAGAGTATTTAAAGACTGCTTTGTTGCATGGATAAGCCAGCTGCAGTCCTATGGGTTGTATACTGTTTGACCACCCCAAAATGGCGGGATCTCACATAACCTTGGCTTTGAAGGCAGGTCCCATCCTTCTTCATTGTTGATTAGGACTTCCTCAACTGATGGACGTTCCAGTTCAGCAAACTCCTTAAGCTAAAAAACTGACCAATTCTTGAGAGCATTTCTATATGATGCAGTGATCAAAACTAAGAGTATTCCCAATCCCCTCCAGCATGGTGTCAAGCTTGTATTTGTTAACAGGACCCATTCATGACAGCTGACCAACTTGAAGTTGATAAGGTCCTACAGAGCAGATTGTAGGACAACTGGATCTATCTCTTGATGCATCCACAGAGGTGGCCTTCCGTTGAAGGCAAATAAGTCAGAAACAACATGCTACACGCTGAAGCCACTGGACTCACCAAATAACATCTGTTTCCCCAGCAAATAAACCAGGAACAGGGAATTTCCTGTCATCTATAGGTTGATACATTTGAACCTCCATGGCCATAATAAATGATCAATCAATCCATCATTTCTAGGGTGGATGACGAAAGGTCTTGAGATGATAGGAGCTAGAATCGAAAAAATATCTAGGAGTATCATTGGTCTTCACCCTTGCCCCATACCCAAAGGCAACTTTAATAAAAAAAAATCCTAGACTTTTTTTTGTAAAGGTAAAAGTAACTTTCCCAAGTTCTTGCTTGGGAATCCTTTTTATACATTTAAAAATACTTTTAATACATTTCTTCTCCCCTGGCTTTTTCTGTTTCTTTTCCCACCTACATTCATGGAATGCAATGTGTGCTTAAAAATCTCTGCAGTAAAGTGACACATAAAGCCCAACAGCCTCAAAGAGTGCTGTAGAATTCTATTTCCCGTCTAAATTATATTGTCGATGCAGGCAGCATGCCAAGGTCAGGAAGCTGCATTTTGTAAAGGCCTGTCTCACAGTGTAACACAGGTGGATGGAAGGTCATATTTGGAAAGGGGACAAAAGTTGTCGTTAACGCTGGTAAGCTCGCATTTATAATAACCTGTATAATAATCTTGTAAGTCTGAGCCTTGCCAAGGAGGTACAGTGGGGAATAGAACTCCAAACCTCTGGGTCTGTAGCCAGAGACCGAAGCCACTGAGCTGTACAGCTTTCTGCATATACCATTGTTTAAAAACCCAGGAATGCAATGTAATATGGACACAGGTGAGGCTGGTGTTCTTTAGGTAGTCCACTCTAGTACAGCTCATTCTTGGGTATGGGGTGTGTGTGATATGATTTTTCTGATTTGTCTCTGCCTATGATTCATGAGATCTTAAAATTCAGATGGAATGAATCATAGAATCATAGAATCATAGAATCATAGAGTTGGAAGAGACCTCAAGGGCCATCCATTCCAACCCCTGACATGCAGGAACCCCATCACAATATTTCCGACAGATGCCCATCCAGCCTCTGCTTAAAACCTCCAGTGAAGGAGACTCCACCACCCTTTATGACAGCATATTCCACTGCCGAACAGCTCTGTCATGAAGTTCTTCCTAATGTTCAAATGGAATTTCTTTTCCTATAGTTTGAAACCGTTGCCCCGAGTCCTAGTCTCTGAAGCCATGGAAAACAAACTTGTTCCCTCTTCAATATGACATCCTTTCAGATATTTAAACATAGCTATCATATCCCCCCTCAGCCTTCTTTTTGAAAGGCTAAACATTCCCAGTTCCCTAAGCCGTTCCTCATAAGACATTTCCTCCAGACCCTCAACCATCCTGGTCGCCCTCCTCGGCACCCACTTGAGGTTATCAACATCCTTTTTAAATTGAGGCGCACAGAACTGGACACAGTACTCCAGGTAGGGTCTGACCAGACCAGAATAGAGTGGTACTATCACTTCCCTTGGTCTAGACACTATGTCTATGTCACTATGGCAATGTTGAAATAGAAAAGAGGTAGTCTGAGAGCCATCACTGTGGAGTGGGTAAAGCAAAGATTCCCAGCTTTAGGTCCCCAGAAGTTCTTGGACAAAAACTCCCAGAAGCCTTTGCTATTAGCTGTGGTGGCTAGGAATTCTGGGAGTTGTAGTTCAAGAATATCTGTGGAGCCAGTGTTGGGAAGCACTGGTTAAAGAGTGGAAATGGAACTTGGGGGAAACGTAGATTATCATTTCAATGGTACCACAAGCTCTTGGCAGGATAAAGTGGACAGGAGCAGAACCATGGCTACCATCTTGAATCCACTGGAAAGGAGGCAGAATATAAACATACGTACTAATCAATATACAGTACAAGATGGTGGATGTATCTTTTGATGAAGTATGACTAAGGCGTGGCATGAAAGCACTGGAGACAGAGTGCAATCAACATCCTGGCTGCTGGTTTTTGTCATGGTGACAATCACTGTGCCAATTTAGGGGGCTACAAGATCACCTTTGGGAGTGGGACCAAGCTTCACGTTAAGCCAAGTAAGATATGGAGATGGAATGATGTCTGGAATTGTGGGATTTGTTATGTGAAAATTGTGGTATATTATGTTTGAACCAGGTACTGAATCTCTGGTGAGTTAAACATCCATCCACTCTCTGTCATTAGGTACAATTCAGATCCTTATTAACCCGGGTCATATTTCTTGAGCTTGTATTTGTGTAGCGAAGGTTAGTACACTCCACCAAAACCAATGAGGATTGAGGAATCTTGTGGTGCCTTCAAGACTAGCAAATTCTGTCGGGCCTCAGCTTTCATAGACTATAGCCCACTTCTTCAGGGGCATCAAACTGTGGAAGTGTCATGCTGGAAGGGACGAAAATAGTCATTTAATCCAACTCTCTGGTGAAGTAGGAATTCCAACTGTAGTGCATAATGTCAGTAGATGGTCTTTTGTCATGTTATGATGTGGCTGAGAAAATAACCTGGAATGGAAGTACGAAAGGTCCACTGGAAGGGAAGTGATCAGATTGTGGTTGTTATGGGTCCCCAACAGTCTTTGGGAATGATGGAGAGAGATCGTAATTAATGGTTCTTGATAAAAGCAATTCCATGGTGATTGAAGGTTGATAAGCACATTCAAGCATAAAGAAGTAGGTGAACCCATGTAAGGGGAGACTTGTTATCTGGACAATATTCTATATTTGTACATCTTGTACTCCTCTTCCTATATTTCTGTAACTGACCCCACTGGACCTATAAGCCATTCTTTTACTTTATGCTGATTTAAAATACAGGTGTATTAAACCGCTTAACTGTGCTTGAAAGTACTTACTAGAGATGGGGATGAAATGAAAAATGAATCAAATTTTCTGATGAATTTGACGGATTTGTCAAAATTCATCAATTCATATTTGTCACAAATAAAGTCCCCCGATGAATACGAATTTATGAATTTTTAGTGATTTTTGATTTGTCAGTTTGTTGGGCCATCAAATGCCCCCCAAGGCACCTAGAGATGCCAAATTTGGAGGGACGCTTCCCTTAACTATCCTCTTCAATCCCTCCAAATTTGATGATAGTTGAGTCTCCCCAACTTAGTTGCTATAGGGCATTTTCTTAGAGGCCCCCACTGTGTAGGTATATAGCTCAAATGTCTGAAACCCAGTCTTCGGCAAACTCAGTGAAGAATTAGAAGACTCTTTTGCAAGTCTGGTGCCTCTGGGTGCTTGGAGGGAAATTTCCTGGTAGGGGGTGCTTTTGGGGGTACGTAGCATAGACTCGTGAAGGCAAACCTTTTAGAGACCGAGTGCCCAAACTACGATTCAAAACGCACTAATTTTTCACAAAGTGCCAATACAGCAGTTTAACCTGAATACAGGTGGCTGTAAAGGGGGCGATGTCAGGTGCCCACAGCAAGGGATCCGAGTGCCACCTTTGGCACCCGTGCCATAGGTTCGCCAACACTGGCTTAGAGGCTGAGCTCATCTAATGGGAACTGGAATTTAACGACTATTGGAGAGCCACAGTCCTGACACTAAATAATGGAGGGGTATGTCAGAATTAACAAAAGAGGCAGATGCTTTGGGAGCCAGTCGGGGCACTTAGTTATTTCCAAAAAATAAATAAATAAAACAAATAAAATTGAGAAGCTTCTAGAATGTTAATGGAAATGATTTAAATGTTAAAGCAAGACAGCTGGTGTTAAAATAAGAGCTAGGCTAAATATGTTTTCTGTAGAACTTCAACAGAATAGGTAGTTCAGTACTTGGAAACCTTCACAAAGCCACCATTTTATAAAGGAGTGTTTCACAGTGATTATACTAGTAGTGCATTTGGCAAAATCATCTTTGGCAGTGGGACCAAACTTGTTGTTTCTCTTGGTAAGGCAACATTTTAATGATTTTTATGTCTTTGTGTTTAGAGTAAGTTCGCCTTTGGTGGACTTTGTGACGACTGATTCAGCCCATTACAGAAAGTGGGGTCCAGCTTTACCTCCACTAGGAGAACACTCACTGGAGTCATAACTCAAGTTCATTCACTGATTTCATTTAGTCAATTTTAATTTTGACTTAAGTCTGGAGCCAATCCACTATCAAGCACGTTCATAAGTAGTGTGTGGAAAGTTCGAGTTTCTGTTTCTGTTTCCACTAACTGGATGATGATGATGATGATGATGATGATGATGATCTGTCAAGTCAATCCTGATTTATTTCAGGATAAAATCCTTTCTTCTTTCTTGGAGCATAATAAAAAGGTTGACCAATCCCAGTCAAACTGGATGAAATCACCCCAGAACTTAATGGCTTTCGTTTCATGTAAAAACTTTGATAAACCAATAAAAGATAAAGCCTTTGACAGGAAAACAGGTCCTGTCATCTTCAGGGTACAAATGGCATATCTCTTTTCAGGATATTCTAGGAAAAGACAACAGTTTCCCATTCTCTTCTTCAGGGATGCCCTGGGACTGCAGCTTGCCCAAAGCCACACGGGCTGGCTCTTCCTCCAGGAGGCCCAGTCGGGAATTGAACTTCCAACCTCAGGCTCTGAAGCTAGATGTTTAAACCACCAAGCTATCCAGAAGTCCTAATAATATTACAACTGCAGATCTGGAAGAGGAACCCTATTCAGTGGTGGCAAACCTTTGGCACTCCAGAGGTTTTGGACCACAACTCCCGCAGTCCTTTGTCATTGGGAATCTAGGCTCAGAATTCTGGGAGTTGTGGTCCAAAACATCTGGAGTGCCAAAGGTTCGCCACCACTGCTATAGATAATCGAGTCCACCTTCTGCTGATGAGGGACAGTGGAGAATTAAACTTCTAAGTTCTGCAGCCGGAGACCTAACTCATGTATCTTTGCAGATAGTTTCTATTTGATTACAGATGATCATTTAAGTCAGGCATGTCCAATCTTCAGCCCTCCAGATGTTTTGGACCGCAACTTCCACAGTCCTGCCACTGGCAGTCTAAGCTTAGAATTCTGGGAGTTGTGGTCCAAAACATCAGGAGTGCCGAAGTTTGAACATGCTTGATTTAAGTATAATTTTTAGGTCCTGAGGGAGCTGAGGTAACCAGATGCCTGTACATTTATTCTCCCTCTGACTCCCATACTCTGAACAGCAGTTGCAGTTTTCTGGTATTTTTATTATTTCTCTTGTTTTCATTCTCACCCATTACCAGAAATGGATAATTTGGATGAGAATTCCTCTCTCACCTGTGATAGAGATCAGCTCCCAAAGACTGGAAATGTGAGAAAACTGTTTTTGTAGCTTCGAGCCTGTTTTTGAAGGGATGCGTAGCACAGTGTACTATAGCGCAGGAACCCAACTCCACTTCGGAAAAGGGACAAGGCTGTCAGTGAAACCTAGTACGTATTTCACTTGCTGAAACCGAGAAAGATAATAGGAAGGCTTCACCAGAAGGAATACATTTATTGATTTTGGAGTACGGGGTTTACTAATATATGATGATAAGAGGAAATCTCATTATTTTTGGGTGATCCACTGTTTCTCAGTCAGACAGGGTCGAGTTTCTATTCTGAATGCTGGATTTTATGTTTGCTTAATTTAGTTTGGTTCAGGTGTAAAGGCAAAGGAGCTAGACCCACAGTAAGAGAAGCCAAGTAAGAAAAGATATTAATATGCTTGAGAAATGGGCTGGAGACAACATGATGAATTTTCAATGGGAAAGGTCCAAAGTCCTATTCCAGGGCTGGTGTGGGTGGTGGGAACCAAGCACAGAACTACAAGATGAGGAATACTTGGCTCAACAATGCACGTTAGAAGGATCTTGGAATTGTAAATCACCAACTGAATACGAGCCAACAGGGTGATGTGGTTGCAAAATAGGCAAATGCAATTTTAGGCTGAATTAACAGATCATGAAATGCAAGTGCCAATCGATTCAGTACTGGTTAGGCATAGTCTAGAATACTGTGTTCAGTTCTGGACATCACAAAGAAGGATGCCAATAGTATAGTATAGTATAGTATAGTATAGTATAGTATAGTATAGTATAGTATAGTATAGTATAGTATAGTATAGTATAGGCATTCTTCAGACTTGAGAGACTATGACATTGTGCACTGCATAGAAGCCATGTTGTTTCCACACTGCTTGGAAAGCGGACAAGTGGCCTCTTCAGAGCACAAGACCTGGGTAGATTAATATGGAGGTTAAAACTGTTACCCAAGCAGCAACACCCCCCTCCAGTGCCAATAATGATGCCAATAAGCAGGAACAAACAGAGAGGAGGGCATCAAGGAGCGATCAGGGGACTGGACACTAATCCTTAGGAGGAAAGAGCAAAAGAACTCAGCATGTTTAATCTTGAGATAAGAAGACTGATGGGAGATATTTATTTATTTATTTATTTATATAGCTTGTATGCCGCCCACTACCCAAAGGTCTCTGGGTGGTATGGCAGGACTTTTCACAGGGCTGCCGAACTGTGGAGCAGACAGGATCTATTCCTCAATTATCCTCTGGATTTAAGCTGTATATCAGGAGACACTTCTTAACAGAGCAGTACAACAAAGGAGCCAATGACCTTGGGAGGATAGCCATCTGTCAGATGTACTTTGATTTATATTCCTCCACTGTTCAGAGGGTAGGACTCAATGGCATTATAGTCCTTTTCCAACTCAAAAGAGTTTCCCTCATAAATGGCATTCTCTTCCATCAGCTGAAGCGGATGATACCGGAGCGACGATATGACCACTTGGTTTCCACCTGCTATTGGACGTCAGATGGACCAAGAACGTTAGAGAGAATAATTTAAAAAGAGGCACTGGGCATGCGTTGTGTAAAAATGAGGCACGTTGGAAGTAGTTTCCTCAGTTCTGCCTAGTCTATTGTTCTCTCTTGTTCATGAACTAGCAGGCTGCCGCCATTTTGTAAAGGGCTGCCACAGAGTGTTAGAAGTGGTAGCAACTTGCAGGCGTCGATATTTGGGAGCGGGACCCAACTCTTAGTCCTCCCTGGTAAGTTGTCATTTCTTCCTCGCCCATTACCAGAAATGGATAATGCGGATGAGAAGTCCTTTTTCAGCTGTGATCGAGATCAGGTCCCAAAGACTGGAAATGTCAGAAAACTAGCTTAGATCCTGTTTTTGTTGGGATGTGTAACACAGTGCATTATGAGGCAGGAACCAAACTCCACTTCGGAAAAGGAACAAGGCTGTCAGTGAAACCCAGTATGTATTTCACTTACTGAAACTGAGAAAGATAATAGGACGGTGAGGGAGTTTGCTTGGAACTTTCCCGGCAAACTCCCACAGGATGGCTTTCCTTAGGAGGAACAGAATGATTGATTTTGGTGTGTGTGTGTGTGTGGGGGTTATCCATAAATTATTAGAAACAAGTTTCTCATTATTCATGAAATGGGACCCCCCCCCCATCCAGGCCAAAAGGGATTTGTATGTCTTGTAGTGCCAAATAGAGCTGGGTAAGGGATGGGGTGGTATATGACCCATGTTTCTTTGTTTGAAGAACGGGGTGTGACTTAAGAAACAGCCTTTTACAACTGCCCTTCTTGCCTCTAACAAGACTCCTGCCCTGGCTACGACATCACCTAGCCATGGATTTTAAGAACATTGTCTAACTAAAGACTTTAAAAGTAATCTCCTGGTGAAGAACATCTTTCACCATGTCTGAACTTCTGGGACATGCTTTGAAGAAGGGTGATTTACTGTGCTCGAAAGCTTGCAATGTTCCTTTTTTATTTTTAATAGTGGCCTGTGAAGGTATCGCCTGTAACCTATTTTTGTCATTATTCATGGTGATCCATAATTTCTCATTATCACCCAGGATAGGGGCCTGTTGATTTTGTTTTTTTAAGTGCTGGATTTTTTTTTTTTGGCTTGGTTTCGTTTTGTTCAGGTGTATAGGAAAGTAACTAGAGGAGCTTATGAAGTATGAAAAGATCCTGATAGGTTTGAGAACATAATGAAATTAAACAGGCTCCCAAGCTTGGGTCCTCAGATGTTATTGGGCTAAAACTCCCAGAAACCTTCTCTATTATACTGTCTAGGATTTCTGGGTTTAGTAGTGCAAGAACTTCTGGGGAGCCACTGGTCTGGCAGAAGCCAGTAAAGGAACACCCATGTGCCACTTTAAATCCCAATCCAGCAGATAGCATTCAGGGACTGGGCTCTGCAGATTTAGAGGAAACAATGGAAAGATCGGCAAACTGTAAGATGTTCAATGTGGAAATAGGACCAACATGGGAAAAAAAACCTTCCAATGGAGAACAGACCAAGTGAGATAGTGCTTGCAACTGGGAGATGGCCGCCATTTTGTAAAGATGTGTCTCAGAGTGTCGCTAGAGACAGCTGGGGCCAAATCACATTTGGAAGTGGGACCAAACTCATAGTTCTCCCTGGTAAGCCAACATATTTCTTTATATATGAGAATAAAGGAAATTTTGGTAATTTGGGGTCCATTTTCTGTTGGCATTTTGCCTCAACCCATTCAGGGCTTTAGCTACTGGCTGAGAAACCCGAGTTTCCATTTGGAATGGCACTTATTTGCAGATAACTCACGGGGCATGTTATTTTGGGAGAGCAAAGCTTTGGGATGAATGAACTGATAACTGAGTTAAATGCAAGGAACACAGCTGTGTGGTCTACACACAACCTCAAGTCAAGGAAGGGGTGACCTCTATTAGACTACCAACCCCACCCACCTAAAAACCCCACACTACTAGCTGTCACTCCACATAGGCCTTCTTCGGCAAGACAACAGTTCTCTGTAGAGGGTGGATTAAAAATTTGAGAGGCCCCAAAAGTCATTTCTAACTACGCCAGTTTCAAAATGAGGTCTGCAAAATTAAACGAGGAGCGTTGGCTTGACTCAGAAGACTGATGAGAGCTATGATAGCCCTTTTGAAATGCCTGAAAGATAGTCATTCAGAGGAAGGGAATGATCTGTTCCCAGTCATCCCAGAATGCATTAAGAGAACCCTGAATTAGGCTGAATATATATATAAAGTTCTTAATTGTTAGAACAGTATGGCAATGGAACCAACTACCTCAGGAGGTGGTAAGCACACCCCAACACTGGAGACATTTAAGAGAAAATTAGACAACCATCTGTTAGATATACACTGGTATCTCAACTGATGAATTTAATCCCTTCCGAATGCATGCTCTTAAGTTGAACTACTCTTTAGTCAGGGTACCTATCTAAGTCGGAGTACCTACCTATTTAAAATAAAGGTTCTGTCAGCCAGAATCCTGTTGCCATTTTATTCTTGCATAAGGGAAATCACATAAGTCTTCAGGGCAAGCTGCTATTTATTAACAAACTGCTGGTTCTGTTCCTGGACCTGTGTCCAATCATGCAATTGACCATGTACCCTGAAATGTAATCAGCACCTTGTTAATGAGTGGCCGTCTGTAACAAAGACTTCTTTTCCTTAAAAAAAAAAATAGTAAGTTTCAGCAGGATTCTGGCCATTGATTACTTTCTGAAGAATTTATACTAGTGAAGTAATTGTAGGTTTTCATGAAATGTGCCATTTTTCTCTTGTAGTAAATGTGTGTCTTTAAAGGCCACATCATTAGGGGGAAAGTGTGTATGTATACTATCATTCATATAATATTATATGTCGAGAACCAGTGAGATGTAGAGGACAGACTGAGACATTCAGATTCAAGAGACTTGGGTTCAAATCTCCACTTAGCTATAGAATTGCACACAGGTTTACAATTGTGTAGCACCAGTAAAACCACTCTTTAAATATCTAATAGAGCTGATAAATCCTATTTTGACCAAATGTTGTCATAGGCTGGACATGTCTTGATGGCACATAAGACTTACACATGCTGTGTAAAGCACAGCACAAACTTCTATTACATCGTTAACCCACATTGCAATACTGTTGTAAAACTATGATATATTCATGTGCTGTCAAATTGGGACTGATATATAGCAATCCTAATAGAGCTTTCAAAGTACATGAGATATTTAAGAAGTGGTTTTACTGGTTTTACTTCCCCAGTGGGCTTCCATGAATGATTAGGGATTCACTACACTACACATCCAGTGTGTTAAATGCATTTTCCATTCAATGCGAATAGACTAGGTTTCACTTGGAAGACTCGGAAGGCTGCCATTTTGTAAAAGCCTGTCCCACAGTGTCAACATTGGTAGTGGACTGGATAAGCTCATATTTGGGAGTGGGGCCAAACTTTTCATTCTCCCAGGTAAGGTTCCATGTTTACACCCAGCCATTAACTTTAAGCCAGTGTTAAAACTGCTTTGCTTCAGAAATACATTGACTCTGGGCTGACAGATCCCAATAACAGTGTCAAAAGGGAACATCTCATTTCGATATGACTATTTCAAAATCATTTTTACCCTAATCCATAGTTAAACAAGCTTCTTAGACTGGTTTGCAATCATTAATATATTTTTCTTTATTGCATTTCTTCTTCCTATTTTCTTTTTATGACTCGTTCTCCCTCCCGAAATCAGACCCAACCCTACTTGGGTTGTTGCTTATTTAGTCTCATCGTGTAGGAAGCTAGAGGGACGCTCTTCTCCCTCTCACAAAATACCAGAACTCGAGGACATCCACTCAAACTGAGGGTTGGGAGAGTGAGGATAGACAAAATATTTTTTTTTAAACCAGCGTGTTGTTAGCCTGTGGAACTCCCTGCCACAGGAGGTGGTGATGGCATACTGGCCTGGATGTCTTCAAAAGGGGACTGGACAGATTCCTGGTTGAAAAGTCCATCACAGGTTACAAACCACAATGGGGATGAGTCATCTCCACTCCAGGCTTAAAACCAGGGTACTTCAAGGGCCAGATGCAGGGGAGTGGTATCAGGAGACAGAGATCTAGTCTCGTGTGCTCCCAGACCCACTTGGTGGGGCCACTGTGAGATACAGGAAGCTGGACTAGATGGGCTTTTGGCCTGATCCAGCATGACTCTTCTTATGTTAGTGGGGTCTAGGAATATGATGTCCAGAAGGGGAACAAAGCTAGGTGTGTTATTCAGTAGGTGGCCTTGTCATAGTCTTCAACTTTTAATTTGGTTTCTCATGTATGGGTTAACATCCCGGGGGGTTGGGGTCGGGGGGCAGAATGGGACACAAATCAGTACAGTTTTGTTGAGGTTCACACTTCGAGGCACAGGAAATGTGGGCAGGGAGCTCAGAGCTGAAACTGGGAGCTTACAGTCAAAGTGAAGCAGCAAACAAGAGACCCACAACGGAGGTGTGAATGTTGTTGTAGCTGCTTCTGGGAACTTGTTTCTCAAAACGAAACTTCTTGTTTGTGCTGGGCCGGAGCCTAAGAGAGCAAACAGGATGTTTGTGACAAAAATCTCTCCAAATGAGCAATGTATGGCATTTAAAAGTCATTTTATTTTTTTTACAAAACAGAATAATCCAGTTACAGTGGCAATTTCAAGGATCCACTTGCCAAATTGGTTTATTTCTTATTACAGTTTACAGCTTTTTGCAACTTCAGTCTTTATTTTCTAGTCATGCAAAGGTAATTAAAATGCTTTGAAAAGTGACTCTTGGCAGAAAAACACAAGAAGACTAGGACATGCAGTTACACTTTAAACTGGAGTGGTTCACTTCTTTATATTTAAATAATTTTGTTTTAACTGTTAGTTACTGAGATAAATTAATGGCAAGGAACTTCATCATAAGCAGCTAGTCATTTCCCGCCAGTCACTGTTTGCAATTAAACACCTCATTGGTACTGCTCTTTGGATATGATTGACAACTGGGAGCTGTTGTCGTGAGCAGAAAGCTGTTAAACTAGGAATTAATAGGTCAGGAAAATGATATTTCTAGGACCTCAAGGGGTAGATGCATAATTAAACTGTAAACCGCCCAGATGGTATGGGGCGGTATATAAGCAGAACACTATGCTTTTTGCTTTTTGCGATGTGCACAGTGTCCTTCAGCAACAGAGGTTTTGGAAAATTCTCCATAATTTCAAAAAAGATTTGCTATAAATCAGTGGATTTCCAAACATGGGTCCCCAGAGGTTCTTGGACTTCAGCTCCCAGAAATCTTGGCCAACACAGCTAATAAAGCAAAGTGTTCTGCTAATACACCACCCCATACCACGTTAAGTAGTCTCTGGGCGGTTTACAGTTTAATTACAGTATGCAGGCTACACATCCCCCCCCTTTGCAGGCTGGGTCCTCGTTTTACCGACCTCGGAAGGATGGAAGGCAGAGTCAACCATGAGCCTACTACCTGAAATTGAACCCCAGGTCCTGAGCACAGTTTGAGCTGCAGTATAGGCATTCAACCACTGCGACACAAGGAACCTAGCAGTGAAGACTTTTGAGAGTTTTAATGCAAGAGCCTTTGGGGACCCCAGATAGAGAATCACTGATACAGAGGACAGCAAGATTAGTTTTCAGGCAACAGAATTCCAGAACTTTCTTGGTCAAACAGTGCCCTCTTCTGTGTTGAGATCTACTGACCTAAGAGCTGATCAAGATAGACAGATCATCTCTAGATGGGACCCCGTTTTCTCTTTACCCCGTTGTAGAACGATAGAGAGGAAGGTGACTACCAAGTTTCAACAGGTATCCAAAAATCTAGTTCTTTGGACAAGCTTGGCACCAAACCTCAGATGATCCCAGGCTAAATCCCTGACCTCTCCAGATATGATTGGAAATACTGTTGCTGAGACCCCCAGATTGCTTCTATCTGGACCCCCAGATTGCTTGTATCATTGACTGGTGTAAATTGCGGATGCCAGAGCTTCTTCTGATAGATAACTGTGGATATTCTTTGGTTTTCTCATTCAGATCTTGAGGATTCTAGCCCTTCCGTCTACCAACTGACGCCAAAGCATAAAGAAACGACTGACAGCCCCGACACCCAGGAAAGGACAGCTGCGTGCCTCTTCACAGACTATTCCCCGAACCCTCTCAAAGTGGGGATCAACGAAGAGTCAATGGAGACGATCAATGGCTCCGTGGTTGTGGTAAAAGAAGACGATGATGACCAGAAAGGAACACCCAGCTATGGGATAGTTCTTTGGGGTAACAATGAGAACTTGGATTGCACTGCACATGATAAGGACAACAACGTCTTCAGAACAAATCCAGAAGGTAAACATGTGATGGCAGTATATGTACCCTAACCATTGGTCGCTTCTGAGTAGGTTTGAGAATGGGCAGGATCCTGAAATGTTGGAGAAAGGAACTTTGTCCCCGATTCAGTCTCAACCTTCCTTCTCGGGCTGTAAATGATCTTCCCCACCACCAGAATAGGCAAGACTTTCCTTCCTGTGTTCCTGGACAAAAACTCGCAGAAGCCGTCAGCATTAGCTGTGCTGGCCAAACTTTGTGGGAGTTGTAGTCCAAGATCATCTAGGGACCCACAGTTGGGAACTACGGTATTTCTCTATAGAATGCCGTGGTGCTGGTTTTCAGACATCTGGAGGCAAGTATAGTACTGTACTGTACTTTCTCAGGTCACAGAATCATAGAGTTGGAAGAGACCTCAAGGGCCATCTAGTCCAACCCCCTGCCATGCAGGAATCCCCATCACAGTATTTCCGACAGATGGCCATCCAGCCTCTGCTTAAAAACCTCCAAGGAAGGAGACTCCACCACCCTCCTTTGTGGCAGCGTATTCCAGTGACAATGATGTTTGTCACCTGGTCCTTCCACTTCTCTTTTGAGTGGCTAGGGTCTGAGCAGCACAGTTTTGGTTCTACACATATTTTTAAAATAAATAGTTCAAGAAATAAATATTCAACATATACTGGGTTGCTGTTTGTCTCCACGAAGTGGCCTGGGAAAGCAGGGTCTCAGATGTATTCCTGTTTTATTGGTGTGACGTCCCCCATTCTGAGGGTGGCAGAATTTGGTTGCTTTGCTAATGTTTCTGTTAATGAAAAAGGAATGTTGGTCTCTCAGTGGAGAAGTGGAACATCTCAGAGACCAGGGCACTTGTTTCAACAGGATGTCTCTCAGTTGCTGGGATCTGGTTGCTTAGCATAATGAGTTACACTAAAGTAGGCCCATTTCAGTCAGCAGAATGTATACAATTGACTCACTGGATGCCCACAGATTCAGTGGGTCTCCTCTAGTGTAACTTCCTATACTAATCAGATTTCAGCCAGTGTGTTGAAATTCCCTTAGGTATGGGGAAAGTTGAGAATATATGTTACAGAGTTCCTCCAGAGCAGTGGTCCCCCTCCTTGGGTCACCAGATGTTCTTGAGCTAAAACTCCCAGAAAGAAGCCTTCTCTGCTAGCTGTGCTGGCCAGGATTTTTGGAAGCGGTAGTCCAAGAACCACTGTTCCAGAGGAATCTTATACGTTTTGCCTATTTCCACCAAAAATAACTGAACTACCGTTAAGTGGGAATTTGGGATTAGAGAAAGATCCAGATTTCATGAACGTCTACCACAGAAGCTCTTGAGATGCCTTCAAGATGATGTCTGAAAGAGGCTGCAGGTATATTCTTGGCCCTGGCATCCGTTTCATTCTTCTCTCCACCGAGAAGATAGATAAGAGGGTTGTGGAGGACCAAGAAAGCCAATGAAATACAGTCAACATAATCATGACTGGGACATAAATCAGTCTTGCTATGATTTTCATAACTGTAATTTTTATGATTGTTACAGATCCAGGCATCTGTTCAGAAGGTGATGGAACAACAACTTTCGAGACAGGTATGGACTGTGTGTACAAACTCTCGCCCATTACTCAAAATACTAACACCTTCTGGTGCCTGAACATCTCCAGATGGAAGGATACTTTGCTGTCAGAAACATACATTTGGGACAAGTAACATCCACCATTGACCATGTGGCCTCTAACATAATAAAACCTCTTGATTGTGTATTAGTTTTCTCCTACTGTGATGCTTATCTCTTTCTCTATTCCCCCCCCTTTAAATTAGATGAGAGGTTAAATCTCCTGTCGCTCTCTGTGTTGGGTCTGCGGATCATTTTCTTCAAAGGAGTTGCCTTCAATGTGCTGCTCACCTTCCACGTGTATTCACGAAGAGGTAAGGGTAGATTTCTTCAGAGGCATACAGCAGCTGTGCAGCTTATTTGGCTGAATCCCAAACGGAATAGGGCTGGCTTGGATCGTTTCAGATCTGGTCCAAATCAGAACAACAAACTTTTAACACATTAAAGAGCCTCGTGGTGCAGTGGTTAAACTGCTGTACTGCAGCTAAAGTATAACTGTGCTCACGCGACTTGGGGTTCAAATCCAGGTAGACTGCTCCAGGTTCATTCGGCCTTCCATCCTTCCAAGGTTGGTAAAATGAGTACCCAGCTCTCTTGGGTGAGAGGCAATGTGTAGCCTGCATAAATACATTGTAAACCTCTCAGAGAGTGCATAAACTGCTGTGGGGCAGTGCATAAGCAGAACTTCTGGCTGTGCTTAAAGCAAGCATTAAATGTGACCAGCATAACTCTCCCCTCCGCTTCCCGAAGACCAACTCACTGGAAATTAATCCAAATTAATCCCCTCCAAAGGGATGATAAACTGGATGGATGGCTCAGTAGTTGAGGAAAACTGGCTGTAGAGCTGCATACTGAGAGTTTGATTCCTCACCGTGCCTCTGGTGAGTAGGGCCATTCTATGTGGCCTCAGGCAAGCTGCCCAGCCCCAGGTTGGCCCCAGAAGAAGGAAATAGCAAAGCACATCTGAGTATCCTCAATCTGGAAACAACCTGAAAAGGATCAACATAAATCAGAACTGGACAACCCTTCTCCTCCTTATTGCCATCCACTTTTGGGGCCAAAAACAAAAACAATATGGCAGATTTAGAGGGCATATTTCAGCTTTAAATGTGGATGCTCAGATTTCAGCAGCGGCTTTTGACTGCCAAAGCTGAGGAACTAGCTGTACCTGTTCCTGCAGATACAGTGGTACCTCGGATAACGAATTTAATTCGTTCTCCGAGGCAATTTGTTAAAAAAAACCATTATCCGAAACACGGTTTCCCATTGGAATGAATGGGAAACCAATTAATCTGTTCTGGAGCGTAGGAAAACGACAGACACCTGGTTTTTTTTTTTTGCTCAAAACTCTTCATAAAGTTCACTTTAAAGATACAGATGCAATGCAGCCCAGGATAACTCTTTTTTACTGATGCATGGTGGAAATTTGTTATCCGAGGCAGCCCATAGGGGAAATTTGTTATCCAAGGCAGCCATATACCTAGAAATTGAGATTGGTGATTTGAGGCAGCCCTATACCTGGAAATTGCGATTCGGTATCCAAAAAATTCGTTATCAGAGGCATTCGTTATCCAAGGTATTACTGTATTCTGATCTGGCTAGGATACATGTCTCAGTTATACATCCCACCTGGGTTGCTGCCATGGCCTCGACATGGGTTCCTTTTGAAGAGTACTCATCAGCGGATTTGAAAATGCTCCAGCCATTCTGTTGACCTGTGCTAATTACAAAGAGTCCTTATTACAACTTCACAGGCTGCGGGGCCTCTTTCTGAGGCCTGTCCAAAATGTTGGCTATGATATGACCTATAAAGCTTGGATTCAGGCTGTCTTCTTGTATGAGCCAGTTTGGCTTTTAAAATCTTCAACAGAAACAAAGGGACAAATTTGGTGGCTGCTCCCCTATTGGGGGGGGGGTCCTCCCCGCTGTCCTTCAGGTGACAGGCAAAGATGTCCCTTTCCAGGGAGGCTTTAATGAACTAACCCCAACTGGGTTTTACTGAAGGATGCTATGTGTTTGTTTTGCTTCTTGGGCATGTCTCTAATTGTTTTCCAAACTGCATTTGTTAGCGGTTCCAGAATACTCTTGTTTGTTTAACGGCTTTAAAAATACTATCACCTCCTCAGTTTGATTTAATTTTATGAACCCTGACAGTATCTCAGGAGAAAAGATGAGAAATAAAATGAAATGACATAATTTTTATGATGGCTAGCAAAAAAATAAAAAAAAAACATGTTTCAATAAAATAAAACATTATCTCAATAATAATACAAATACTAATACAAAAAACAAATAGAAAAATACAAATCTGTGATTTTAGAGGGTTAACCTCCTTTATCAGGATTTTATACTCAAATGTCTGGTACTTTGAAAATGAAAGAAAGAAAAATGATGATCCTTTTGGTTTCCCCAGGGAAAACAGATGGACATCATAAAAACACAGATTTCAACATTTTGATCCAAAGGCTCTCCAACCTGCTGCTGGCATGTTACCTCTTAGGGCATTCTGCCCCTCCATGGAAGAACATGTTCCATTTATATGATAAAAGGATCCCAGGACAGTTATTTAAATTTAATTCAAAGGCATTGCAATATTTTCACGTTTTTGGGGGTCGCGTGCTTCTGCAATCCTCTAGGCCTTTGTGCGAAAAAGTTACTGAGTTCCCAGTCCGGTCATAACCATTGTTTCTCATTCTGCTTTTTCCAGTTCGGAAATTAAACAGAAAATAAGGAACACATCCAGGAGACTGCGGAATAAATCTCCAAAATGGCTCCTGTACCATCTTCTTACAACCTGACTGCAAACATGGAGAAAGCCATTAATGTGCTACTGGATCAAAACACGCGGCATCTTGTCCACTTTACCCACCAGCTAGAATGGCTGGTTTTTATCCTAGGAAATAAAAGCTTCACTGTCTGCATTTCTGCTTCATTGCACAAGAATCTTGGGGGGGGGGGGGGAGCTGACAAGCTAATGTGATGTCAATGGCCTTGAAGTCTTTTAAAAGGGAATGAAGGGGTAAAAATATTTTAAATAAATACAAGTGGTACCTCAACTTACGAATGTAATTCGTTCCGAATGCATGCTCTTAAGTCAAATTACTTTTAAGTCGGGGTACTTATCTAAAAAAATTGAAAAAATACATGTAAGTTAAAAATAAAAAAAAATTGTAAGGCAGCAGTTAAACGCCAACAGTTTTCCATTCTTAAGTCGAATTGCTCTTAAGTCGAACTGCTCTTAAGTCGGGGTACCACTGTAATAGACTTCCTGCTTTGTTCTTTTGTGTCCTGCCAACTATAGACTACAGTGGTACCTTGTATAACAGACAGCTTGTATAACAGAAAATTTGTACAACATAAAAAATTCCAGAGATAGGGGAAATTTGCTTAACATAATTGCCTATGGGGAAAATCCGTACAACATAAAAATGGGATCACTCTGCTTTCAATGCATTCCTATGGGAATTTGTATAAAGGAAGATTTGCTTAACATAATTTCATTTGGAACGAATTAATTCCTTTATACAAGGTACCACTGTATAATCTAATGTATAAAATAGTATGCCTTCTATTTTACCAAATAATAAAAAGAAATCTATATTTGAACCAACATGTATGTTTTATCATCATTAATCTTTTCCTGCTCTTGGAATCACGGAATAGTTGCGGCGGAAGGGACCCAGAAGGCCATCAAGTCTAACCCCCTGCTGCTCAGGAATCCAAATCACATTTGGAGGGCCACACACTGCTCACCCAAACAGCTTTGTCAGTCTGAGGAATGCTACTTGCGAATCCTCCATATTTATAGTTCACTTTGACCTCATGTCACCCTGCTCTGAAATAGGCTCATAAGATGAACAGTGGCCTGGAATTATTAATGGAATGATGAACATGACGGGATTTTCTTCCACCCCCTGGTCAGTGTCTTGTGTGTTTCAATTAGAACAGGCCCACTCTCTCTATGGATTTGTGTGTGACCTGCTGTCAAGCCATGTCCAACTGATGAGGCATGTGTAAGATTTCAAGAGTGACTTCAACACTCCTTCCATCTCCCCTCTAATGAGTTTTCATGGGTCAGCAGGGATTTGAACTGAGTTCCTCTAAGCTTTAATCCATCATCACCTTATCCTCAACACCACCCTGGCTCTCAGATCCATTGACTCAATGAGTCATGGAAGTGTTGATGTGGAGAACTTGTGAGGTTTTCTTATCAGGAAAGTGTTTGTTGAGCTAGCTAACCGAGCCATTTCTAAACATATGTACAGCACGACCAACCCAAGTCAGGAACGCCTGAGGCAACACAAAATACAGAGTGAATATATAGAAGATAAACACAAAAGAACCATACTGGTAAATCTACTCTGGCACTCCTTAGATCCCCAAATGTCCCCTTAATATTTTCAGGATATTCCTTTGAAATTTCTTATGTTCAGGATGTCCTTTTCGGTCTTCCTTCAGGAAGGAATCCAAATATTTTATTCTCTTTAACATACCTTTGCTAAAGAACTTTGATACATCTTTGTTAAAGGTAGATGCGTCGCTATGCTTCTCAGTCAATGACTCTTTTCCCATGGTTCACTGAAGGACACTGTGTACTTGTTCTATCCATGGGAAAGTCACTGGCTATCTTTACATAATTCTCAAATCTTAACATACATAGTTATTTTAAAGTTATCATGAGAAGGGATCTCCACATTGACACCCTTCAGCAATTGACTCACTGGCTTTTCAGTCTACTTCAGACTTGCAATAGAATGCAGGATCAGGTTCTGAGATGCTGACATATTATACTTAAAACACATTTTCAAGCTTATTCCGAATACACACTCCACACATCCAAAATACTGTCTTCACTCCAAGTTGGTTTGGAAGGGGTGCAAATTGGAACACTCCAAGGTTGGATATGGAAAAACAATTGGGTGGGAACACTGGGGACATAAATAGGGCATATTCCCCAACATTTGGAAGACTTGACATGTCTTCCAAGATGAGGCCAAAGACTCTCTAGAGCAGTGGTTCTCAACCGGTGGGTCCCCAGATGTTCCTGGAATGCAACTCCTAAAAGCCTCTACCACTTGCTGTGCTGGTAGGGGTTTCTGGGAGTTGCAGTCCAGGAACGTCTATGGATCCACAGGTTGAGAACCAATGGTCTAGAAGATGAATTTCAGGCAAAAATCAAAGAAAAACAAAACAAAACAAAAGACACAAACATGTGGCGCCTTAAAGACTAACTTTCATATTTTAATGTAACGCTTCGTGGACTTCACGTCCACTTCTTCAGACATGATGACTAGAGGTGATACACATAAATTGACAAAAGGGTTGATTTTGCAGAGGTATTAGAATAAAATTCTTGGTGGCACCAATAATTTGATACTGGGATCAATTTCCAAGAGGAGTGTGTGTTCTTGGGGGCTGAGTAGTGGGTTTCTAGCAGAAGTTGGAGAATAATCCACATGTTCAAGCTCTAGATAGTGTCGATGGAGCAGGGCTAGGTGACCTCTGAGAGATTCCATCTGACTTTAATTTCCCTAATTAGTTAGACACTGTCAATTCCACAATGCAGTCTGGTGAAGATCAGCTCGGTACTAAAAAAAAAAAACAAACCCATCAGCATCGACACCATTTGGCTGCTGGTATATCTCTTGAACATCTCAATAATGTGCACCCCTACAGATCTGCATCAAACTCAGGCCATTGTTTTCTGTAAGTGGGAGAGAACCATCTATACCAGTGGTGGCGAACCTTTGGGACTCCAGATGTTTTGGACCACAACTCCCACAGTCCTTTGTCATTGCCAAAACAAGCTTGGGAGGATTCTGGGAGTTGTAGTCCAAAATGTCTGGAGTGCCGAAGGTTCACCACCACTGATCTATACAGTGGGTTTTTTTTTTTTCAGAACAGAGAATGGCAGAAGGAATTGCATAATGGCAGTATTGCAGGAGACAGAAAGATGGGCCTATTGGAACATCATGCTACCCAATTCCTGAAGGTGCAAGAACCATCCTCAGATACATTGGCTACCTTGGCAAACATTCAGGACTGTTCTACGACACTTTGGTGTTTAAGACAGAAGACGTCTTGGACCAGTTGTTCCATCCAGAAGCAGAAACGAAAGAAACCGGAAAGATCCCGTCAAACCCCAAACACACACAAAAAAGATGAAAGGTGTAAGATACAGAAAGGATGGGATTGTTAAAAAACCTCAGAACCATTTTGACCAATAAAACTGGGATTGTTTTTTTTAAAAAAAGACAGGTGCATGTCAAGCAATGATTCTGTGGTCTTCTACAATAAATTAGCAATGGTTTTGTAGGTCTCTGAGAGGTTAATTTGCCACTCATCAGAACTGCAAAACAAATGCAGAGATCCAGCAGGCACTATGAATTTATTCTTTTTGCAGAAGGCTACAAAATAATCAATCGACCAAAGGGCACTGGTCTGTTTTTATGAAGAAAACCTATTTCTCTTCTTTTTCTACACCTTGCACCCTTCCCTATTTGTTGTTAATAAATCAGCTGCCTCACTCTCCCTTGCGGCAGTCTTAGAGTTGATTATAAACACGTCTATTCGGAAGGAAGCCCCAGGAACCACAACGGACATACCCAAAGGCTAATGGGCATGTCCAGACTTCAGCCCTCCAGATGTTTTGGACTGCAGTTCCCACAGTCCTTTGCCATTGACAATCTAAGCTTAGAATTCTGGGAGTTGTGGTCCAAAACATCAGGAGGGCCAAAGTTTGGACATGTATCTGTTTTAAGACCCTTTGGGTGGAAACCAGTCCCCTCTGAATTGAACGGGACAGTTCTGAGCAACGTGTGTTACGTGTGGGGTATGGGGATTAAAAATAGCTTCAGCAAAGCCTCGTTGTGGGCCAAGGCGGATATAGCAAAAGGTAAAGATGTGAAGCGGCACCATTTTAGGTGAAAGAAAGTCTTCACCCACTCTCTCAGAGAGTTAACACAGGATTATTTTTAACTTCAGACATACAGGTGTTTTCCGTCCTGCTATTTACATTTAATTCTTTCAAAAACATTTTTCTCATCCCCTTCCCCATGACCATCACCCTGCCCTCAATGTGAGCTAAGTAAGGCAAGAAAACAACCACCACCAGGGCAGGAAGTGCAAAATATGTCATCCTTAACTGGGTCAAAAACCAGTCAACCTGCACCTTCCTGTTGCGTCACAGGCGCAGAAGCTTCTTCGGGTCAGCGTTTGAAGCTTCTGCCGCAGAAACCGCTTCCTCTCAAAAAGCAAGGTTGTTTTTTCAAGTTGGCGGGGAATTTCAAAGCCGTGGCACGTGCCAGGGCTCCCGTGGACCAAAGGGAAAGTAGAGAGAACGTTAGCCCACAACACAGGGGTGGGGGTTGCGCCCCGGGGTGGTGGTGAAAGCTGCACCCCCCCGCTGGCAGGTGCAACCAGGCAAGGTGGGGAAAAAAGAGCGATGCATATTCTAAATAAATAAATGTCAGCACCCAAAAAGTTGCACCAGTTAAGAATAACTTTTGTGGCTGCCTCAGTTGTGGGCACGGTGGATATGAAAGCCGGGGCTATATTGGTAGAGTACAGTGGACCCTCGTATAACAAATGGTTTGTATAAAATAAAATCTGTACAACATAAAGAATTCCGGAGATAGGGGAAATTTGCTTAACAGAATCATCTATGGGGTGAATCTGTACAACATAAAAATGGTTGCGATTAGGGATTACTCCATTTTCAATGCATTCCTATGGGAAATTTGGAAAATTTAACACAATTTCATTTGGAACGAATTAATTCCTTTATATAAGGTACCACTGGTATTTGAAATTGGATAGAATGTAGGTGAATAGATAAAATATAAATGGTTGATGATGATTATTATTTGCTAAATCTTGTAGATTAGATAGGATATCTTAAAAGTCAAATTTGCTATCTTCACTTTTCGTATTCGATGAAAACATGTTGCTTAACATACATTGAGCTAGGCAAATAGATTTCAATATTGTTCCTTGTTACTTTCATTCTTTGAACTAGATGAAGATAGAGAGAAGTAAGGATGAATATAATGATGGAAAAGAAACATGTAAATTTGGAAATAGCAAATACTTGGGCCGAAATATTGGGAAAATATTTGTATTTGAACTAGGTAACACGGCAACACACAAGCAATGTAGAGTGGACTCTCGTATAACAAATGGCTTGTATAACATAAAATCTGTACAACATAATAAATTCCGGAGATAGAGGAAATATGCTTAGCAGAATCGCCTATGGGGCGAATTCGTATAACATAAAAATGGCCGTGATTAGGGATTACTCCGTTTTCAATGCATTCCTAGGGGAAATTTGTATAAAAGAAAATTTGCTTAACAGAATTTCATTTGGAATGAATTAATTCCTTTACACAAGGTACCACTGTATTTGTTTTAACCTGTTGTCTTGAAAATTCAATACTTTTTTTAAAAGAAATGAAAGCCGGGGCAAGCAGAAGTCCTCTGCAACTTGCCTTGAACGGGTCTGATTGACCATAACCCAGTTAAATTATTTGCTTAAAATCCATGTCTGAAATGGATGCATTTGGGGCATACATTCACACATCTATGGCCACGTGGCTGGCAGGGCTGCAAGGAAACAGTTTTACCTTCCTGCTTTTTACGGCGGTACCTATTTATCTACGTGCATTTACGTGCTTTCAAACGGCTAGGTTGGCAGGAGCTGGGATTATCAGCGGGAGCTCGCTCCGCTCATGGCACCCGGGATCTGAACCGCTGAGCAACTGACTTTGCAGCCAACAGTTTCAACGCTCTAGCCCACTGAACCACCTTGCTTTCTTATCTTATCCCAAAAACTTTTGTTTTCTCTGCCCATCTGTGTGCACATTCCAGAACTTGGGGGAAACTTATGTCTTTGGGGCAGCCATTACAGCTAAGAGTATCCCGCAAGCTGCATTTTAAACAAGAGTGCGGCAGTACACACTGTCTTCATTTGCTTTGAATGATATTTATATACTGGCATTTACATGCTTTCAAACTGCTAGGTTGGCAGGAGCTGGGGTGATCAATGGGAGCTCGCTCTGCTGTGTGGCACCTGGGATTCGAGCCGCCCACAGATCACACATTCCCCATTCCTCTTATATAACTTGGATTGTGCCCTTCTGCACCGAGGAGTGCGTATGTTCCCCTTCTCTGTGCTCTTGATTTTCTACCAAACGCAGACCCTCGAGCAACTCAAAACGGGGAGAAGCAAATGGCAAAAGCCAATCAGCAAAAGGCAAAAATAGTCAGCAAATTAGATTTCTGAAGATAACTCTTGGATTACAGCCGATTCTGTTGGGAAAAGTGAACCAGGAACTTAACACATATATAGTGAAGGCCAGGGGTTTAATCCTAAATATGCATCCTCACATGTGCGTATTATGGGTAGGTTTTCTCAGTGAAGACTGCAGTATTGGCCTGCTTCGTATTCAAAACTCACGGCTATCTTTGAAAACAAGTCAATAGCCTCTGGAAGTGCTCTTGTAAGAAGGTTCTAAGGCTTCTCAATATAAATTTCAATCCCCAAAGTAAAAGGAAGCAATGGATAGCAACACAATTTATTTGTTATTTGTTTATTTGTTATATTTCTATACCACCCATCTTCTGGAACTTAAACAACTGCAACTTAAAATGGCTAATACTTTATTTTTGAGGGGGGTAGGGGGACTCCAGATACACTTTAAGAAGGGGCGGGGTTCAAGAGTTTATTTCTCATTATTCACGTGGATAAGAAAAAAAGGGGGGTCTGATTGTGTCATTCACAGGAGAAGACACAAGGTGGCAGTAAAATCAAGGGAAAGATGAGCTGCCAGCTACATCAAGCATGGATGAGCAATACCCTCATTAGACCATTAAAACCTCACGGAAAGGAAAGCTTCTGAGGCCCAATTGACTCTTCATGCAGAGTTGGCCTGAGTTCAGAAGTTACACAAATCATCACAGCCAGTTGCATACAAGGGCTACCTACACAGGCTTTGTCATTTCTGCTGAACTATACAGAAGATACCCTAGATCATGCATGTCGAAAGTCAGGCCCGGGGTCCAAATGCGGCCCATTTACAAATTTCGAGTGGCCCGCGGCCTCTTCTCCCCACCAGCTCAGCTTGTCATGCATCCCCACCAGCTGGCCCTTCCCCATAATGGATGGAGACACCAGCTTGCAGTTTTTTTGTTTTGCCTGCCCTCCCTGCCTCTCTCCACCACTACCCAGCCACCTTCCCAGCCTACTCGCCCTCAGCTCTGTTGCTGCAGCATCCTCCCTTCCTACCTGCGTGTTATAGAGACTTGTCCAAAGTCTGGCCCGGGGGCCAAATGCGGCTGAATGGTCAGCCCCCTTGGGAGAATGGAAGGCCGAGTCAAGTTCAAGCCAGCTACCTGGAATTGAACCCAGGTTGTGAACAGAGCTTTGACTGCAGTACTGCAGTTTAATCACTATGCCACTAGGCTCCTTTTAAAAAGTATGCCAAATAACAGACCACAGAGAAGTACCAAATCAGGCATGATCATTGAATTAAAAAGGGCTTTAAAAGGCATGAAATTAAAGACATTTAGCTGTTTAGTACTACTAAGGAGAAACAGGGTCAAGTAAGAGTTAACCCAGATATTTCCTGAATAATAACTTTTGCGAGTCAGAACAATGCTGTAGATTTCCCAGAGTATCCAGCCTAGGCCATCCCTGAGAAATAAGACATAACAAACATAACAAAAAAGATTTATTGGGAATCAAAGAAGTGGAAGCCAATGACTAAGTATTTAATGGTAACGCTTGCAAACATCTCCCCTTTTCCCAGTGGGAAACGTTATTAGAGTCCACAAAGTCTCATGTGCTGTCCTGCAGTGGCGCAGAGGGTCTTCAATAAACAAGACAAGACCAGGACCTATGAGAAGAAAAATGAAAGAGGTGAAGAAAGCGTTGCATTTAAAATGGAGAGGTGGCAATGAAGTTCACTTGCTATATCAAAACTAAATCAAAGCAACCCACCCAAACAATCTTAGAAATTAACAGAAAACAAAACAGCAAAGCAACAAAGGCAGTCACTCATTAATCTGCTATGAGGGGGAAATCTCAACCTAAACCATTCATTTTCAATCCAGTCAGTTGACTTCCAGAGGTATAACTTAAGACTGTCCTGGTCGTTGTGATTAAAACTGTAAATGCAATATACACTAAAAGTTTTCGATTTGACACTGCAGAGTCCTGATTAACACCATCAACTCAATGCCCAGAGCTCTGAGCTCAGAATGTCCCACTTCAGGCTTTAAAATACATCATCATAAGGACAAAACCTGACCTTCTTTGTTTCCAGCAAAGCAATACCAGAGAATATACATGACTACAAAGGAGAAACAACTTGGTATTCAAAACACACCTATATAGATTGTTTTTGTGCAATGTTAGTGCATTATTCCAAACACCCTAAGCCAATTACAATTCCCAAATAAGGGATGTCCCTCAAGGTAGCAACAATCGGGATATTTTGCAGTAACAAACTTTATGGTTCCCCCCAAACCATATGCTCACATCCCAACCACTCACACCTACTTCTAGGTCTCTGTTATCAGCCTACGAAGTTGATGACAACCAAATGCAGGATGGTGCTGGCAAAGAGGAAGTCGGCGAAGGCCCGTTCTGGTGAAATCCCCTGGAATTCTCCCTTGTTCTGTGGGTTGATTTGAATCCGCAAGCAAACTAAAGAGAAAGGGAAGAACACACACATCGTAAAGAAACACATTATGAAGGGCTTCGGAGAGAGGGCCATTCTATTCCTCTGTGGAGAAATCAATGCATGGTTTTCATTGGTTTGATTAAAAAAAAATAAGGACCCCTCTGAGCATTATGGCAGGGGCAGTACAGTTTATTTATTTATTTAATGTTTGAGTATTTTTATCCCACCTTTCTCCTTGGAGATGACTCAAGGCAGCTTACAGTAATGAGGGACAATATACAGCCGAGTAAAATTAAGACATATTCAAGTTTGAGAACCGGAAACATTAAAGATAAGAGAGAAAGCAAGCAGTTAAAGAAAAGAGTATAAATTCCATGTAATCATGTATAGTAGACCCTTTAAAAGTTATGAGGGGTGGGAACTAACCCTGAAAATATAGTGTCAATGCAATCACACAAGGAGAGGTATAAACACAAAGTCATATAGTTATAAACATAAAGTCTGTGTAGTGATTAATGAGCCTTGCGGCTCAATGGTTAAATGTCTGTACTGTAGCTAAAATTGTGCTCAGAACCTCGGGGTCAATCCCAGGTAGCAGGCTCATGGTTGACTCAGCCTTCTATCCTTCCGAGGTTGGTAAAATGAGTACCCAGCTTGCTTGGGGGGAGGAGGCAAGCTTTCCCTAAACATTAGTTGACCTATTATGTGTCTTTTATATGAATCTACAGGACCACATAGACTTTGTGTTTATAACTACTTATAACCTTATGGGTTTACATTGACGCTATATTTTCAATGTTAGTTTCCCTCACTCATAAATTTACATGGAATTTTACCCTCCTTTTAACTGCTCGTGTTTTCCTGTAGCTTTAATGTAATGTTGTCTATTAAAGCTGTAAGATGTCCCTCAATGCCTTGTTCTCAATACTTGAACATGTCTTAATTGTACTGGACTGCATATTACCTCATTACTTTTAAGCCACCTTGGGTCCTTTTTCCAAGGAGAAAGGTGGGGTAAACCCCCAAGAGAGTATTTGAAGTGCTATGGGGCGGTATATTAGCAGAGCACTTTGCTTCTTTTAAAGTCATGTATGCTGCGGCAATGACCAACAACTCTCCTCATCCCCAACGAACACAGACGGGTTGCCGTAGCGATGGCTGCACACATGCACAGATGACCCACACACACACACCCCAGACTCCTTCCTTTCCCCCATTTCCTCCAGGCCAGACATGGCGTTCTTTGCTTTGGACTTCTGGAAGTCGAGTCATCGCAGCTGGACTTCTTTTTCTTGAGAGATAGAAACGTTTCGCTGCTCATCCAAAGAGCTTCCTCAGTCTGAGAAAAGCTAGTTGTGAGTCCTCCATCTTATAGTCCGCTTTGACATCTTGTCACCCTGGTCTGAAATAGGCTCATAAGATGAACAATGGCCTGAATAGACTTGTTAGATAGACAACAGTATCCATAGCCTTCAGGTGAACAACGGCTTAAGGTGCTGAAACCTATGAAGTACGGGTCATTAGCTATAGCCTTGGTGGTGAAGGCTTTTTGATTTGTCTGGGTATTGTTGAAAGTAAAGCCTGATAAGTAGCAGATAGACTGTGTCTGAAGCCACCAGGATGACAAGAGGTCAAAGTGGACTATAAAGCAAAGTGTTCTGCTTGTATACCGCCCCATAACATTTCAAGTAGTCTCTGGGCAGTTTACAGTTTTTAATTACAGTATGCAGGCTACACACCCCACCACCACCACCCCGCAAGCTGGGTACTCATTTTACCAACCTCGGAAGGATGGAAGGCTGAGTCAACCTTGAGCCGGCTACCTGGGATTGAACCCCAGGTCACAACCAGCTTTGCTCAGAATGAAGGAAGCTGTTTGGGTGAGCAGCGAAATGTTTCTCTCTCTCAAGAAAAAAAGAAGTCCAGTGGCCATGACTCACCTTCCAGAGAAACTCACCTGGAGGACTGAGGATCTTCACAGATATTTTGCTTCGGACTACACACACACACACACACACTCCTGGCGGATCCCGAGCTTTCTTAAGTCCCAGGGAATTAAGCTAGATATTGATTGCAATCCAGAGACCGCACTATTATCATTGTTAACTAGTAAAGATTATGATGCTACAACAAAGGAGCTAATAGCAAATCTTATGACAGCTGCTAGGTTAATTATAGCAAGAAACTGGAAATCTAAACTACAGTAGATCTCAAGATGGAAGATTGGTATAACGAACTTTGGGATATAGCCATAAACGATAAATTGTCTTGTAGCCTAAAAGTTAAACGAGGAGAAATGAAAAAGGACGTTTTTTTTATGACATTTGGGGTAAATTTATAGATTTTGTAGTAGTTGAAGGAAAGGGGAAAGAGCCAACGAATACTTCAAGACAGTTCTGGAGAAGAGGACTTTAAGAAGAATACTAGAACAACAGAAGACGGAGTAACAAAGAAGAACTCATGGATGGTCCCGGGGGGTAGGGGTACACTTGTATTGTTAATTGTTATTTTGTTTGTATGTAGTATGTGTATACTGTGTATATACACCCAATGACAATAAATTATTATTATTATTATTATTATTATTATTATTATTATTATTATTATTATTATTATTATTGTTGTTGTTGTTGTTGTT
>JAHTLZ010000180.1:240851-255336 GCA_023846285.1 Phrynocephalus versicolor
TGGCCACAGGGCCACAGACTTGCACAACACTGGCTCTTTGGTTTAAATGAGTCGGACAAGACTAGCATGCAAGTGCGTGGGGGGGGCTTTACCTTAACCTTATTTTTTGGCTCTTTGAAACACATGTCTTTTACATTTATAATCACGATATTGTGTTCTTATAACCTAGTACAATACAATCTAATGGTAATGCTTGCAAACATCTCCCCTTTTCCCAGTGGGAAACTTTATTAGAGTCCACAAAGTCTCATGTGCTGTCCTGCAGTGGCACAGAGGGTCTTCAATAAACAAGACAAGACCAGGACTTCTAGGTCTCTGTTATCAGCCTACGAAGTTGATGACAACCAAATGCAGGATGGTGCTGGCAAAGAGGAAGTCAGCAAAGGCCCGTTCTGGTGAAATCCCCTGGAATTCTCCCTTGTTCTGTGGGTTGATTTGAATCCGCAAGCAAACGCCCAGGATGAAGCTCCCCACGGCGGAGATGAAGCCCGAGAGGAACGAGTTGAAGGGGAAAGTGCCGACGCCCAGGCAGTAGCCGAACTGCAGCGCCCCCGTCAGCATGACGTAGAGCAAGTAGGCGTCCAGCACCTTCAGGCGGCTCGGCGTCCCGCTGCTGTACTCGGCCAGGAAGCGCCGCACCACCGAGCCCACCGAGCTGGACCCGGAGCCCGACGACGCCGAACCCGCGCCCGACATACTGGGGAAATAAAGAACAGGGGGATGGGAAGAACCGGACTGAGTGGCCGGAAGCCAGAGAAACACTTCCGGGGGGAGGGGTCAGGGATGTCGAGCGCGCGTGCGCAGGGAGCGCTCTTCCCGCCAAGCGCATGCGCTTTGGTCGCCTCGGTCACTCAGCGGCCATCTCCCGTCCGGGTCGACGCCAGCGCGTGCGCTCTGGATGGCCCGCCCCCCGGGAAGCGCACGCGCAGAACCAGGCTTGATCCTCAAGGCGTACCCATGGATGATATGGGCTGCCTCTTGCGCATGCGTAGGACACGCATCCTTACGCCTGCGCATTTTCTTTCCATAAAGCTGTCAAAGTGCACGCATGCGCGTTGCGTTTCGAGCGCAAGTTGGAATGTTTATGGAGTGCGCATGCGTGTTCCAACTCCTCTTCCACCCGGCGTTTAAACGAGCATGCCCGATTGAGAAAATGCTGTAAACAGAACAGGAAAATGCGCATGCGCATTAAGAGCGCCCTCTCTCCAGCCTACAGGTAAAAATAATAGCATGCCCTTAAAAAAGTAAAATCGAAGCCGGGTGTGTCTGCAGCACGTCCTAATCTTGCATCGCATGACATTTGGGTTCTGCTATTTACGGACCGTCCCACGACTCGATTTCCTCGATCCTGAAAAAGCAGCGAATAATAGAATAACAGCCCAGTCCAATTAATTTCTTTATTCCGCAAGATTTGTTTTAAACGGCTATTCCTGGTAAAAGGGATGAGACACACTCCGTGTATTCAGAAACACCCTCTCGTTAAAGCAATGGCAAATAAGTAAAAGCACCCTCTCGTTAAAGCAATGTCTTACAAACAAGTGCCAAACAATGCATGCAAACTAGGAGAAACGATAATTAATAATGCAAACTAGAAGAAACGACAGTTGGTTTAAATCGCGGTTTATTGCGGGTCTCTTTTAATCTGCAAATCTCAGCTTCTTGTGTCTAGGATTCCACGGCAGCTATTGTGGAAAAAAAGGAACTTTTTTTCCGCCGAGCTCTCCTTGCTTGCCCCGCCTCCGATTCTCCCTGCTTGGCTGCGATCCCGAAAGGTCACCTGTTGAGGCGTTTATTTTTGCATGGTTTTGAAAGCCGCCCTTTCTCTCTCTCTCTCTCTCTCTCTCTCGCCTCCTCCAGCCGTCAATCACCCGGGACAGGCTCCTCCCCTCTTTGTGATGCTCCGCCCACATCCAGGAAGGAGGGAGCCTTTCCCCTCCCCACCCCACCCCCACCCCACAACTCCTCTTCCATCAACTCAACTGGCATCCCCAGCCAGCGGAGGGGGGGCTGTGGCGCTTGATTTTCGGCGCTTTCTCCCCCCCTCCCTCGCCCTTACATAACCCACCAGGCGGCTTATACAACCGGCTTCTAACCCCGCCCCTTCCAGCCATTCATAAAATGTGAACCACGCCCCGTTCTCTCGGTCGCGTAGCCTCGCCCCGCCCCCCTCCGCGTTCCAAGCCCCGCCCCCGCCCCTCCTTAAGACCCCGCCTCCCGAACCAGCTGTTGTGATGTATTCCTTCTCGGGGAGTCATGGAGGAAGATCTTGAGCCGTCGTGAGTGCGGGTTGGATTCGGTGTTGGTGGACGAGGAATCCGGATTGAATCCGGATTGATAGGATTTTTTTCCCTCGCTTCCCCTCTGATTTCTTTTTTTCCTCTGTAGGAAGTGGGGGCTGGGAGGGGAAGGGAGGTAATAAATTTGGGAAAGAGGAAACCAGATGGTGTATAATATATTTTTGAGGTTTGGGCTTTACAAGTGGGTTAGGAAGGATGATTTCCCACCCCACCCCACCCCACATCTCTGCTCGGTGTGGATTCCGGGAGTGGTCATTTTCTCCGTGCTTGAAGCCCTTAAAGTTGTGGGTCCTGTTGAAATGGATTTTAGTTACTATAGTTATATAAAAATGTACAGCAGCCTATTTATTTGGGGAAGATAAGAATTAACAGGCTGATGATCCCATTTACTAGGGCTACTCTTCTGAAAGGGAAGCTGCGTGGGTGGGGAAAACCCGATGGGGAAGCACTCCATAAAAGGAGGTTAAAGGATTTTGAAGCCAAGCCAGAAGACTGAAAGGAAGAGGGATATTAGAAGAAGCAGGGAGACTGTTTAAATGAGGGAGTTAAACTAGAAGCTAGTGTCTGGAGGCAATTGAAATGCAGAATCACGGCCCAGAAATTGGCCAGTTTATTCTCGAATTGGAGACATGCTTTTGTGTTTTCGAATGGCAGCATTCCTAGTTGGCATGGGTGAAGTTTACAGTGCTTTTGAGCATGAACAGATTAGCTTTTGTTCCCCACTGAGTAAAGCAGAAGGACTAAGGAATAATGAATGTCCTGGGTGGAGGAAGCTTGTTTTAAAGTCTTGCAAAGTCTCTGGTTAAAATACTGCAAGCTGCTGTTCATCTCACCCGAGGTGGTGTGTAATTTCTAAAAGTGAGGTGCTGCTGGGGTTCCAGACAACTGAAACTCCTGGGTGTGGCAGCAGTGGGTTGTGGAAGGAAAATACTCTGCACATGTTCAGAAGTCCTTGAACCTTGCTGTGATTATCCAGAATACCTAGCTTGAAGCTTCTGAGAAAAAGGAAGCGGATTTTTTTACAGGATCCTTTTACCCTAGGACAGTGTTGGCAAATCTATGGCACGGGAGCCAAAGGTGGCACTCGGAGCCCTTTCTGTAGGCACCCGGCATCGCCCCTTCACAGCCACTTGTACAGTATTCAGGTTAAATTGCTGTATTGGGAGTTTGCAAAAAATTAGTGAGTTTTGAATTGCAGTTTGGGCACTCGGTCCCTAAAAGGTTCGCCATCACTGCCCTAGGAAGAAAACACACACACACACCAGTAATCCCCCCTGTTGAAGAAGTAGCTTCTGCATTTAGGTCTTTCATTTGTTGTGTACAAGAATGAGAACAAGCCATGCTCAAATGGGTACCTCTTTTCCTTCAGTCAGGCCTGGAAGGGGTCTCTGAGGTGGTCCCATCGTGTCCTGAAGTCAAGGTAGCAGGTGTGGGCAAAGAAACGGGAGTGATTCAGCAGAAATGACAAGGGAAGAGTGACTCGGCAGTCCGTCTGGCTGCCCTCAGCACCGATTGATAACAGAGCTGCCTTGTTCTCCCCAAGGGCTGTTTGTCACAAGAAGTTCGCGTCCTGGCACAAATGTCTTTGAATTGTAACTTTTGTCTGGGCCCAGACAAAAGGATGGCAACGTTATGGAGCCAGAACGTGCTGTGGGGTACATTATTAATAAATAAATATTAATATATAATTTAACTCCCAACGTCTGTCTTCACAGACAGGAATCTTAATAACTGAGCCACCATGTAGTCTTTTAGCTAGAATATCCGTAAAAAGTATTCCATCTGGATAGCTCAGTGGCGTCAGTCCCTGGCTGGGCACTCAGAGATTGGGAGTAAAATTCAGCCCTTCCCCTCTGTGCCTCCTTGATAGAAGTTGGACTCAATGATTCCAGCTCTGTGGTTCTAAGATGATGGTGATGATGACCACTGCTGTTGAGTTCCTTGAATTCATATTGGAAATAGAGGTGGGGGGCTTAGTTCTTCGTAACACTCTTTGGGCAGGGAGCTACCACATGTGTGCACAAAAAAGAAAGCAACAAAGAGTCTTGTGACATTTTAAAGGTTGTTTTATCAAGGTACCAGTTGTTGCCCTATGCTGCTGCATCTCCTCCAACTTATGGCAAACTGATGAATGAGTGACATTCAAAACACCCTCTCTTTAGCAGCCCTGCTTATTTCTTGAAAAGTTAAAAGCTATGATTTCTTTTATTGAGTCAATTGAGAAAAACATGAGACCATTTTATTGAGTCAATTGAGTCAAACATGAGTTTATCTCATGTTTAGCCTTCCGTTTACCAGTATGTATTTTTAATGAGTATTGCCCTGCTTTTCTCCTTGGAAAAGGACCCAAGGCGGCTTACAGTATGGAGGGACAATATTCAGTCCAGTACAATTAAGATATATTCAAGTTTAAGAACAGGAAATTGAAGGGTATCTTACAGCATTAGAAGTCATCATTAATGCTAAGAGAGAACGTGAACAGTTAAGAAAATATAGATAGATAGATAAATCTTTATTGTCATTGACCTGTGCAGAACAAGATTGAAAGAATTTACCTCAGCTTTTACAGGACCTAACAGTGCAACCATGCATAAGTATCTGTTGTGTAATACAAGAATGAGAACAAGCCATGGTCAAATGGGTACCTCTTTTTCTTCAGCCAGGGTATACATTCCATGTACAGTAATCATGTATGGCAGACCATCTAAAAGTTATGAGGGATGGGAACTAACAATTGATAACATAGTGTCAATGTAATCCCACAAGGAGAGATGCAGGCACAAAGTTATACGTGGTTATAAGTGGTTATAAACACAAGTCTGTGTAGCCTTGTATGGTAATCCATCACTCAGGGAAAGCCCCGAAGAGAAAGGTCTTTGCCTGTTTCCAAAAAGACAACAGACATGAGGCAGTCCTGGCCTCTAGTGGGAGGGAGTTCCAGTGTCTGGGCCCAGCAGTCGAGAAGGCCCTTTCATGGGTTCCCACGAGACGTACCTGTGAGGGCGGAGGGATGGAGGATTATGGCCTTTATAGTGATTCATGCCTTCTTGTCATGTCTTGTCAATATGACAATCTCAGTTTCATCATTTCTGCTTTTAGGGAAAGTTTAAGTGAAATTTAATCTTTCTATCAGTCCAGGGTGGCTGCAAAACTCTCTTCCAGCAACCATCTTTTAAACTTGCCAGGAAAGCTGATACCATGATAAAGCTCCCCCCCCCATATTTCCTAAGGTCCCCTTGCTTCTTTCCAATCCTGGCTCCCCCAAGAAGCAGTATATATGTTTGAGAGCTGGAGATAATATGGAAGTGATCTGTTTTATCCTCACGGCATTACTGTGAGGTAGGCCAGGCAGTGGGGTTATGGCTGGCTGAAGAACTTGCTGGGAGCTTCATGGCCAAGTGGAGATTTGAAATTGGCTCTCTTAGAGTCTTAGACTAACCGCTACACCACACCATACATTTTCCATACATTTGTTTCTCCACCCCACCCCCCACAATTTGTCTCTTAAAAATTGTTTGGAAGGAGAAGGCAAACAAGGGTGAGGTGGGGAGTTAGGCATCAAGAAGAGCTGTAGGCTTCTGTGTTTGTCAGATCGTTGTACGAGTGAGCTCATAGAACTGACTTTGATATCAGCATAATAATACTGTATTATTCACCGTTCAGATTCCAGAGGGTTCAAAGTCTACGGCTTTCATGATCACAGTAATCCAGAGGCGATGGTGGTGTGGCCATCCAGGCACTGTTGTTCTATAGCTCCCTTTAGCATTAGCTAGCCCAAGCATGTGTTAGAACATAAGAACAGCCTTGCTGGAACAGGCCACAGCCCATCTAGTCCAGCATTCTGTCTCACACAGAGGCTCACCATTTGCTTCAGGGTATTCCCAAGCAGATGTCTTCACCTGCTTACGATTCCCTGCAAATGGCATTGAGAGATATCTTGCCTCCCTCTCCAACCCAGAGGTTGTCCTTAGGCATCCATCATGATAGCCATTGACACCCTTGTTCTCCATGAACTTGTCCAATCCTTTCTTAAAGCTGTCAAGGTTGATAGCTGTCACCACATCTTCTGGCAGGGAAGTTCTATGGACCCCGTGATCCTCTGGGTGAAAAAGTACTTTCTCTTATTTGTTTGACAGCTCATGGGAGCTGTAGTTCAGAAACATTTGGAGATCGACAAGGTGCCCTCCCGGCAGTCTTCCTTGCAAGCTCGATCAAGGTTGCATCGTAGTTTGGAGTGTCAGGCAGAGAGGCTGGGGAGGTCTGGATTCAAATTCCATTCCACTGTGAAATGAAAAATGCAACATCAGCGTATACTACCCCAATCCATGCTAATTTTTCTTTGATCCGTCTTTGAAACATAGACTGTCCTGGACATTTTTGTAAAAGAGGAAGTAGCTTTAAGAGCAAATTTAAGAAAAAAGTCACGCCCAAGTATTGGTTCTGCATTCTCGGAAATGTTGGAAAGTCACGCTACATGCAGAAGGGGATGTGAAAGCTTTTGCCTAAAAGTAGTGACAAACCTAGAAAGGACAGTCCTGCTAAGAATAGTGGAAGGCAGCAGGAAAAGAGGGGAGGCCAATTATGAGATGGAGTGACTCCTGCAAGAAGCCACAGGCTTCAGTTTGTAGCCCTTGGGCAGTGCTGTTGAGGAGAAGACATACTGTATTAGAGATCACTCATTCATAGGGTGACCAAAAATCAGAGGCAACCTGTGCAGACATAACAAGGGACAAATCTTTGGTTTTTCAGATGTTTTGGACTTCCAGCTCCCCGAATCCCCATCCCGTATGGCCAGTGATAAAAGACTGGTCCACACGTCACCTTGCTAGTTTCAGGGCCTCCTGTTCCCCATCCTGTCTTTAATCTACAGCATATTTAATCTGATATCTGTTTGTATTTGGTGCTAGGGGAGGGGAGGGAGAAGAAGAAAAGGGAGAGTTAATTAATTAGTAGAAATGGTGAGAAGGTTAAATGGTGAGAAGTACGGGCTAGAGCTGTATAGTTTTATGGCCCACGGCAGCCTCTGTTTGTTTGGGAAGTAAATACTTCTCTTCTTTTTCTCCTTGCTCTGACATCCACTCTCTCCCTGTCCCTTCCACAGGTCCCCAGGCTGGCTAGGCAGCTGGCTCCCTGCCTGGCGTCCCACCTCCATGTCCCACCTCAAGAATGTGGAAGCTCGGATCCTCCAGTGTAAGGCTTCGCTGGGGAAGGGAAGGCTTCTCGAATTTCTGCGTCATGCCTTGCACTAAGAAACCTCTCAAAATGTTGGGGTCCCACCATAAAAGGAACAGAGGACCTGTGTAAAGCTCTCCTTTTGTCATTACATTTATGGGAAGCTTTCAAGAAATAAATAAATAAATCTAGTTTTGTCAAGAAGGAATTCTAAGAATTCACAGCGACCCCAATAGTAACTGAAGGCTGTACCCATGCCACTGAGTACGTCAACAATATAATGGCAGTTGTAAGATTATAAAAATGCCTCTGTGATTTGGAGAATAAGTTGCATTTTATTTGTTTAAGTTGACCCTCTGCTTCTCCTTAAAAAAGGACCACCCTGGCCTTCCATTGGAGGGAGTTCCTGTATTTATAGATAGAAAGTTCCAGAGTTTTGTCCCTGTGAACGTGGTGGGACCGAGGCATAGGCCTCCTCTATGATCCTCTACAGATATGACAGCATTGCTGTACATATCTTGTCTATGGGTATTTGTACACGACCCCTAAACTCCGACGCAAATGGCTCCCAGCTCCGGAGCTTAAAATTGTTTCCCCACCAGCTCCGGAGTTTACAGAAAATTAAGTGTGGCCACACCCACCTAAGCGCGTCCCAGCGCACTTTTCAGGTACCTGCTCTTGGAGGGTGAAAAATCCCAGATCCGGATGTAAAGGAGTGAGTGCCAGGCTCTCCTCGCTTCTGTTTGTTGTTGTTTTTGCCTCCCGCCCCTTTAAGAGAAGGAATCAGGACGACGATGGGGCTTGGGGAGGCTTGGACCAGCAAACGGAGGTGAGCCTGCATTCTTTTGTCCCCTTTTTTCTCCCTCCCCTCACGCAGACAGGATCAAGGAAGTGCGGAGGGGTGGGGACGCAGGAAGAGCAACGAACCCCCAAGTTCTCTGGTCCGAATTTAAGTGGCCAGCGGATCTTAGGGGTCGTGTGAAAAGACCCTATATTGATCAATTGTTGTCGTTCAGTCGTTCATTCTTGTCCGACTCTTCATGACCCCATGGACCAGAGCTCGCCAGGCCCTGGAGTTTGGTCAAATCCATATTGGTTTGCATCAATGACACCGTCTAACCATCTCATTCTCTGACATCCCCTTTTCCTTTTGCCTTCAAATTTTCCCAACATCAGGGACTTTTCCAAGGACTCCTCTCTCCTCATGAGGTGGCCAAAGTACTGGAGCCTCAGCTTCAAAATCTGTCCTTCCACTGAACATTTGGGATTGATTTCTTTCAGGATGGATAGGTTTGATCTCCTTGCAGTCCAGGGGACTCTCAAGACTCTCCTCCAGCACCACAGCTCAAAAGCATTGATTCTTTGGCGGTCAGCCTTCTTTATATCGATCAATACAAACAGTATTTCACAGCCGGAAATAAACAAGGATTGGCAACAAGAAACTAAAATAAAATAACATCTAGATAATATAAAACAATAAACGTATACTAAACATTATAAGGTAGAAACATTATAAATTTACAAATGCAGTGCACACACAAAAAAGCCGCCTTGAATAAATGCATTCAGGATGGCAGAATCTCTGACTAAGGGTATTTGTACATGACCCCTAAACTCTGCCGCAAATGGCTCCCAGCTCCGGAGTTTACAGATAATTAAGTGCGGCCACGCCCACCTAAGCGCGTCCCAGCGCACTTTTCAGGTACCTGCTCTTGGAGGGTGAAAATTCCTGATGCAGATATAACGTAGTGACTGCCGGGCTCTCCTTGCTTCTGTTTGTTCTTTTTTTGCCCCCTGCCCCTTTAAGAGATCTGAATGCAGTGCCGGGACGGCAGAACGGAGGTGAGCGGCATTCTTTTCTTCCCTTTTTTCTCCCTCCCCTCACACAGCCAGCAGCCAGGAGTGCGGAGGGGGTGGGAACGCAGGGATAGCGACAAACCCCTAAGATCTCTGGTCCGAATTTAAGTGGCCAGCGGATCTTAGGGGTCGTGTGAAAAGGCTCTTAGTTGTTGGTAAATATGTTGAGCTCTGTAGATACAGCATCCCCAAAGGCCTGTCTTCCTAACCAGGTTTCCATTGAGCTTTTAGAGGTAGTCAGTGATGGGGCCAGGTGGATATCGGGTGGGAGTTGGTGCCACAGATGTGGCACAACCACTGAGAAAAGCACCCGTTGGCTTTATGGGGCTACCAGTATGGTTGGAGATGACTCAACGTTTGCCTTTGTCCTTTGTGTCTCTTTTCCTTTTTCAATTCCTCCAGGCCTCCAGAACCGCTTTGTGTCCCGCTATGTCTCCCTCCCGAACCAATCCAAGATCTGGACGGTGTCCTTGTTCCCAGAACGGAGCAAGAGGCGTACGCCGCTGGTGATGGTGCATGGCTTCGGCGGGGGCGTCGGCCTCTGGGTCCTCAACTTGGACCCGCTGAGCAAACACCGCCCGCTCCACGCCTTTGACCTTCTCGGCTTCGGCCGCAGCTCCCGGCCCCCGTTCCCTCACGATGCTCAGGGGGCCGAGGAGGAGTTTGTCAGCTCCATCGAGGCCTGGCGTCAGGAAATGGGCATTCCCGACATGATCCTGCTAGGCCACAGTCTTGGTGGCTTCCTGGCGGCCTCCTACAGCTTGCAGTACCCAGACAGGTGAGGCAGCGTTGCCGGGGAGTAGGAGGAGGGTGCGCTAAGCATGTAGATTACAGTAGTGGCCAAACTTCGGCCCCTCTAGATCAGTGGTTCTCAACCTGTGGATCCCCAGGTGTTCCCGGACTGCAACTCCCAGAAGCCTCCACCACTCGCTGTGCTGGAAGGGGTTTCTGGGAGTTGCAGTCCAGGAACATCTGGGGACCCACAGGTTGAGAACCACTGCTCTAGATGTTTTGGACCACAGTTCTCAGAACTCCAAGCATGTATTGCCAATGACAAAGGACTGTGGGAGTTGTGGTCCAAAACTTCTGGAGGGCCGAAGGTTCTCCACCACTGGAGCCTTAGGCCATTATAAGGCTGTGCTCAGGTCAGGCAGCCTCTGGCAGAAGAATTGCATCTCTCTCTCTCTCTCTCTCTCTCTCTCTCTCTCTCTCTCTGGATTTTACCACTTGAGAATGCAGGGTACAGGAATGTTCCCTAGCAAAATGAATAGATGGACCGACTGTTTTCACATTTAATGCATGTATGCTTCACATTTCTGCTCAAGGAACAGCCCTCAAGGCAGCTTATAAATGTCTTAAAATAAATAATGACTTATGAACTGCGAAGCTAGACAGGATCCTATGGATCATTGATATCCGCTCTGTCAAGGAGGCGGAGTAGGGAATCGAACTCCTAAACTCTAGCTCCGCAGCCAAAGACAAAACCCACTGGGCTGAATAAAAATAGACGAAGCCACATGAAGTTAAAGGACCATAAAATCAAGTGAACCAATTGCCACTGTAAAATCATTTATGTAAATGCATTAAAACCATTACAATCAGCAGGTGAAAGCAATACAACAGGACTGACCTAAAATTATATGTTTTTACTTCTTTCTTGGAATCAGTCAGACGAGAGATGGATCTCTGCCATAGCATCAGCAGTGGTCATGCTGGCAATGCCCTTAAAAGCCTCCCTGCATATAGAAAGCTAGTCCATAAGGGGAAGGTGGGAAGTTATCTCACTGTTTCTTCTTGCGTGCGGTGTGCTGATTCTGTTTGCCTCTATCTGTTGCTTCATGCATCTTCTGGCTCCCAGAGTGAAACATCTGATCCTGGTGGATCCCTGGGGCTTTCCCACACGGCCGACCGACCCAGCTCAGATCCCGAACCCTCCAACCTGGGTGAAGGCTGTGGCGACGGTGCTGGGTCGGTCAAATCCGCTGGCGGTGCTGCGTGCGGCCGGACCCTGGGGTGAGTGAGCTGGCAGGTAAAAAGCACAAAGGTCCTGGAGAATGAACAGAAGGATTAGGTAGGGGTCGCAGGACCACTTGGGCTGGTGGTCAGTGCTGCTAAGGGTTGTTGCAGTATTACAAAGGGCAGATTTCATTGTGTCAGTTTCCTGATGAGTGGTACCTCTTAAGACGAAATTAATTTGAGTCAAGGGTCGTTTTGTTTTAAGAACATGCAGACAAAAGGACTGATGTGTTCTGCTCAGAAGCCTTCCTTTTATTCTGTTATCTAATATTTGTAAGCACACATTGGACCATTAATGAAACCATTGCTTCTAATAGGAAGCAAGTGCCCTTTAGCCCTGTAGCCCTGGCCAAAAGCAAAGGTCAGAGGATATATAAAGGTCACATCCTTCTTAGATATGCCATGTTGGCAAAAGTCAAGAGAGTGTGCCCTGCACTGAAACTTTCTCTGAAAAACCTACATGCAAAGGTTCCCGCAGATGATGATGGTGATGGTGATGGTGATGGTGATATCAGAATAGTAGTCTTTCACGTTCCCTAGCAAAATAAACAGATTGGCTGACTTCATTTGATATGTTTATACCCCACCTTTCCCGGTAAAGGAACAGACTTCTTAAAACAACAATAACTTGTGAACTGCAAAGCTGGAAGGGACCAGCCCTTGTCGAGGAGGTGCAGCGGGGAATCGAATTCCCAACCTCTGTTCCTCAGCCAGCTATCTATACCACAGAACTATCTTTGATACATCCATTGGGGTGAGGTGATGGGGAAGGTCTTAGCTCTCCATGGATTGGAAGGTGCCTTACAGTTGTTCTGAAGCTTAAGAGAAAGCTTGGTGTGACCCTACCCGTTCTTCCGATCCTCCCGTACAGGCCCTGGACTGGTGCAACGCTTCCGTCCAGACTTCAAAAAGAAGTTTGCGGATTTCTTTGACGACGACACCATCTCAGAGTACATCTACCACTGCAATGCTCAGACGCCCAGGTGAGCATGCTTCTTCGTTTCTGACCCTTGACTCTAGAAGGCAGTCCGTTTCCGACGGACTGCCATCCTTAGGAGTTTAAGTAGAATTCCCATCATCCCCTGGTGACCGATATTGACTGGAGAATCATCAGAGCTGGCATCCAGTACGTCATAAATTTACCCACTTTAGACAGCTGTCCTAAGCAGGAGTCATGCTTCGCTTGTCTGGGTCAGGAGCTTTCAAACACTGCCCTACAGCATTTGTTCTCAGCCTGGTGGACTCAAGGCTATGGCTTCCTTTAGGGAGTTAGTCCAACTCATGCCTGGTTTTCCTCTTTACCTGCTGCCCTCTGCCTTTTCCAGGATTAACGCCTTTCCCCAAAGACTCTTGGCTTTTCGTGATGCGCCCAAAGTAGGACAGCGTCAGCTTCAACGTGTTTTCCTCTAGAGATTATTCAGGCATGATTTGATCTAGGACCCACTTGTTTGCCTTTTGGGCAAGCCAGAGTATCCACAAAGACGTCCTTCAGCACCACTTTACAAACAAATCATCCCCTCCCCCGCCCGACAGCCTTTTTAAAAAGCTGACTAGTTTTCACGCCTACAGTACTGTGCAAAAGTTTTAGGCAGGGGTGAAAGAATGCTGTAAACAAAGAATGCTTTCAGGAATACAAATAATGATTGTTTATTTTTGTCCATTTACATAATGCAAAGTGAGCGAACGAAAGAAAAATCTAAAGCAAATGAATATTTGGGGTTACTACCTTTGGCCTTCAAACCAGCATCAATTCTTAAAGATATACTTGCAAAAAGTCAGGAATTTTGTAGGATTATAGTCAGGTGTATGATCAACCAATTACAGTGGTGTCTCAACTTACGAATTTAAACCGTTCCGAATTCATGCTCTTAAGTCGAACTACTATTAAGTCGGGGTACCTGTCTAAAAATTGAAAAAATAAGTTAAAAAATCAAAAAGAAAAAAAATAAGAAAAAAATTGTAAGTCGAGCAGACCATATCTAAAATTTGTAAGGTGGCAGTTAAAATGACCACAGTTTTCCGCTCTTAAGTCAAATTGCTCTTAAGTAGAGCTGCTCTTAAGTCAGGGTACCACTGTATACCAAACTGATGCTAATGATCATCAGTGTCGCATGTAGGTTGAAACCCAGTCTTGAACTGAAACAGAAACAGCTGTGTAGTAGGCTAAAAACAGGGTGAGGAACAGCCAGGTAGCAAAAAGCAAAAGCAAAGTGTTCTGCTTATATACCGCCCTATACCATTTCAAATAGTATCTGGGAGGTTTACAGTTTTTAATTACAGTATGCAGGCTACACATTGCCCCCCACACCCCCTAGCAAGCTGGGTACTGATTTTACCAAGCTTGGAAGGATGGAAGGCTGAGTCAAGCATGAGCCGGCTACCTGGGATTGAACCCCTGATCATGAGCACAGTTTTACCTGCAATACAGGCATTTAACTACTGCACCACAAGGCTCCTAGTTATCCTGCATCAACAAGGTCTCTCCCAGACAATGATTTTTGAAAGCATTCTTTGTTTACACTTTACAGCATTCTTTCACACTGACTAAAACTTCTGCACAGTCCTGTATATGTGGTGATGGTCTAATCCTGCTGTCTCCCAGCCCCTTGCAGTGAGACTTGTAGGAACTGGTTGTCTTGGGCAATATAAAAATATAAAAATTTATAAATAAATACATAAATGTCTGTGAAGATTCTCAGTCATCCAGCTGAGTTTTATCTGGAAGTAGAGTCATGGCCAAGAGGTCCAGTTGCCATGACTCCACTTCCACGTTAACATAAGAAGAGCCACGGTGGATCAGGCCAAAGGCCCATCTAGTCCAGCTTCCTGTATCTCACAGTGGCCCCACCAGATGTGTTTGGGAGTGCATGAGACTAGATATGTCTCCTGATACCACTCCCCTGCATCTGGCCCTTGAAGTACCCCGGTTTTAAGCCTGGAGATTACACATCTCCATCATGGTTTGTAACCTGTGATGGACTTTTCCTCCAGGAATCTGTCCAATCCCCTTTTGAAGGCATCCAGGCCAGATGCCATCACCACATCCTGTGGCAGGGAGTTCCATAGACTAACAACGCGCTGGGTGAAAAAAATATTTTCTTTTGTCTGTTCTTACTCTCCCAGCCCTCAATTTGAGTGGATGT
>JAHTLZ010000180.1:255376-273996 GCA_023846285.1 Phrynocephalus versicolor
AATAATATCAGCTGACACCTGGCATATTTCAAAGGCTTCATTTGTTTCCTTCTCATTAATTTCTCGTAGTATCTTCACAAATATCTGTTGCTAGAAGGATGATGGAGTATATATATACCTTGTCTGCTTGCCAGTAGGAGAAGCACCTCAGGGGCGAGGAATAGGGGTGGTAAGAGTTTTGACCATTCAGGACTGTTTTAGGGTGCTATTGGACACTAGCTGTGACGTCTGATGTCACTCTCCAGAAGAAGAGGACAGAAAGCCCAAGTTATTAATTCCCATCATGGTTCTGAGGGGAGGATGATGCTAAAATGAAGTCCCAACCTCCAGTTTTTCACTTGGGGTCGAGAGAACGTGAAAGTCAGTGCATCAGGTGTGTTGTGGATCTATCACGTCACTCCTTCCATGATGGAATATCAGCCGTCACTACTGGCTGGGCGATCATTAGAAGGCCACTTAAATAATGAACATTTTGGCTTTGTTGAGAGGGAGAGAAGCAGCCTACCAGGAGTCTAACATGATTTCTCGGGTGTAAGGCTGGCTGATATGCCTTGTTGCTTCCAGTCACAACCATCTTGTTTTGGGATTCTAAAGCTCTAGTCTTTGAGCATGCCTTGGGTGTGGGAAAGTTGTACTTCAAATACACAGCACAGCGTGGCACAATTCACAGAGGTGCATGTTGTCTTGCTTCCGCCATCTAATGGTGGTGGCAAGATACAGTAAAGGGTTGCGGTGATGGCCGGCTGTGTCATCCCACCATATAATAGAAAAGTTAGTTTTTTTGAGGCGCCAGAACTCCATAACTATGGGTTTTGGGGATCTGTGCTTTAAAAACCTCGGGTTTTCAACACTCTTAATTCCTGTCCTTATGCTCATAGGTAAAAACTCCACACAATCCCTTTCAGCAGCTAAAGAGGTGGCATGGAAACCCAATTATGGTTGCCTTGGTTGGGTCTATGAACATGAGATGTTTGTGCCCTGGAGGGTGCCTCAAATCACCCTCGCTTCCCTGCTGTATGAAGTCTCGGCTGAGGTGGGGGAGAGATGGTTTCATGGAGGCAGAGAAAGCTCTGTTGTTGCCTCCTCAAAGTTTACCAGAAATCTTGGCCTTTCGTGTGTTTGTCTGTATTGGCTCTATGGCGCCACATTAACAAACTCGCTTAACATTGGCTGTGGGAGACTGTTCAGATCCTAGTCTCAGTTGCCTTCCTCCGTGGTGCTTTGTATAAAATTTCCCCTGGTTTGTGCTAAATTTTATATGTTTAATAAACAAGATGGCCATTTTGGAAAAAAAAAGTGTCTTCCTGTTGCTTCATTGTAAGCTTCCGTGTCTCCCATTTCTGGTTGTCGAAGCTCATGGGTCGGTGTCCCGCTAAGTCCAGTAATGGTGGTCTCTAAGCACGTAATCCTGTCAGAGCCCCTGAAGATGCTGAGCTTTCGCCCAGTTCTGCAAGAAAGCAAGAAGGCATTCCCAGTCCCCAATGGTGACCCAAAATGGCCGCCCTCTTCTTCCGATCTAGTTAGAAAAGTGGTTCTCAACCTGTGGGTCCCCAGATGTTCCTGGACTCGCTGTGCTGGAAGGGGTTTCTGGGAGTTGCAGTCTAGGAACATCTGGGGACCCACAGGTTGAGAACCACTGATAGAATCACAGAATAATGGAGTTGGATGGGGCCTCTAAGGCCATTGAGTCCTCAGTGCAGGATTCCAAATTGAAGCAGATCTTACTAAATGGGTGTCTGATTTCTCTCTCAAATGCCTCCAGCATGCCTCCAGAATCTCACGTGTAGAGATTCCTGGATCCATTGTCATGGTGCCTGCCAGAAGAAGTGGTGACAACGGTCAGCCTTGACAGCTTTAAGAAAGGAGTGGACAAATTCATGCAGAACAAGGGTTTCAGTGGCATCATTATGGGTGCCTGAGGTCAACCTCCGGGTTGGAGAGAGAGGCAGGAGATATCTCAATGCCATTTGCAGGGAATCGTAAGCAAGTGAAGACATCTGCTTGGGAATACCTTGAAGCAAATGGTGAGACACAGTATGAGACAGAATGCTGGACTGGATGAGCTGTGGCCTGTTCCGGCAAGGCTGTTCTTATGTTCTTATCCTCCGCCATTCTCCTTGAAAAAGGAGCCAAAGCAGCTTATAATAATGAGGGACAACATGCAGCCCAGAATATTTAAGACTTATTCAGTTTAAGAACGGAATTAGAAGAGGCATCTTTCAACATTAACTACTACATTAAACAGTTAATTTGATTGAATTAGAATATTTGAAGAGTATATGTCTCCCCCTCAGTCTTCATTTCTCAAGGCTAAACAGGCCCAGTTCTTTCAATCTTTCCTCCTCAGGCTTGCTCCCTCCCTAATGCTCCTTGTTGCCCTCCTCAAGTCTGTTGTCATCTTGGCTTCTCTTTCAAGTAAATCGGCCGGACTGGCCCTACCATTAAGCAGGTTGAGGCAGCCACCAGATTTTCAGGGAAGGGAAAGGTGGTGAATTGCAATAATTCTTGCTTTTTTTTTTGTGGCCAAGGACACAAAAGTAATCCTTGTGATTGTCTCACTGCCTTGGGCCCTGAAGTTTCCTATTTTTGATTGCTTGCTGCCATCTAGTGGCTGCCATCTGGAAATATATACAGTATACAGTATATACAGTATACTGTGTGGGTGTGGTGGCTCAATGGGCTAGAGCACTGGAAACTGCTGGCTATAAAGTTGGCAGCTGAGTGGTTCGAATCCCGGGTGCCACGCAGCTCCTGCCAACCTAGCAGTTTGAAAGCATGTACAATGGTATCCCAACTTAAGAGTAGCTCGACTTAAGAGCAATTTGACTTAAGAGTGGAAAACTGTTGGCCTTTTAACTGCTGCCTTACAAACTTTAGATATGGCCTGCTCGACTTACAAATATTTTTTTCATTTTTTATTTTTTAACTTATTTTTTCAATAAGTCGAGTAGTTCGACTTAAGAGCGTGCATTCGGAACGGATTAAACTCGTAAGTTGAGGTACCAGTGTAAATACAAGTAGATAGATAGGTACCGCCATAAAAAGGGGGGAAGGTAAAACTATGTTTCCTTGCAGCCATGCCGGCCACGTGGCCATGGACTTGCACAAAACTGGCTCTTTGGTTTGAATACAGAGATGAGCACCGCCTGCAGAGTCAGACACGACTAGATATATGAAGAAGAAATGATAATAATTATGTGTTGTGGTCAGTTCTCATTTATGGCAGTTCTCCTGGGTTTTTTTGATGGAATGAAAAATCATTTTTCCCCACAGGTACCTGGAGAATTGAAGCTAAACTCAGAAAGAAAACGGCAGTTTGAGGAGGAGGGTCTCCTTCCATATGAAATTACCCAGCAATTAAGATCTAGTCATGGAGCCCTCCTGAAAGAGCCATCCCTCAAGGAGGTGAAAGGGATGGCTTGCAGGAATAGGGCCTTTTCAGCAACTGCCCGCAGACTATGGAATGCCCTCCCAAGTGAGACCCTCCTGGCGCCGACGTTGATAACATTTCGGAACCAGGTAAAAACATTCCTGTTCCAGAAGTTTTTTAACTGATGATTGTGGTTCATGATGGCAATTTTAGTGTTGTGTTTTTAATGTATTGTATTTGTTGTATTTATGTGTTTTATTGCTCTAATTTTATTGTAATTTTGATGTTTTAAATCTCTATTTTGATTGTGAACTGCCCAGAGACCTTTGGGTAGTGGGCGGCCTACAAGCTAAATAAATAAATAAATGAATGAATAAATAAATAAATAAATGCTATCATAGTCCCTGTTAACGAGAAGTCCCCACTAATGAGAATGTTCTTGGAATGAAACTCTCAGAAGCCTTCACCCGCAGTTGTGCTGACTAGGATTCCTAGGAGTTTCAGTCCAAAAATATCTGGAAACTCAAGATTTGGGAACCACTGGTTTCGACTCTACTGGTTTAGGCTCTGCTATACTGCTTCAAGCGACAGGTCTACTCTGGAGAGATCTGTGACAACATTGGGGGGTCTTCCCCATTCTACTCTGTGATTTCATCGTTGGAATTGTGAGGTCAGATTAGGTTTCATTTGCTGCCACTGTAACCCCCAGGGCTGCCTGGTTTCCTTCTGCCAAGCCACCATCCCAAGGGGTTGATGGGGTCGGTTCCTTCCAAAGCATGGCTCCAGGAGGCCTCATGCTGCAATCTTGGACAACCGAAGGAAAAACTGAAGCTTTTTATCTTCTGCTGGCCACCAGTCTGTTGTGGTGTGAAAGAGAGAGAACCAGAGGTGGGGAAAAAAGAGGACAGTTGTTTTGTGGGGCATTTTTGACGGGCATTTTTACAAGGATCTGAACATAACATAAGAGCCATGCTGGGCCAGGCCAAAGGCTCATCTAGTCCAGCTTCCTATATCTCCCAGTGGCCCCACCAGATGCATCTGGGAGTGCACAAGACTACATATCTGTCTCCTGATCCCACTCCCCTGCATCTGGTCCTTGAAGTACCCTGGTTTTAAGACTGGAGATGACACATCTCCATCATGGTTTGTAACCTGTGATCGACTTCTCCGGGAATCTGTCCAATCCCCTTTTGAAGGCATCCAGGCCAGATGCCATTACCACATCCTATGGCAGGGAGTTCCACAGACTAACAATACACTCCATAAAAAAGATTTTCTTTTGTTTGTTTTTACTCTTTCAACCCTCCGTTTCAGTGGATGTCTCTAGTATTTTGTGAGAGGGAGAAGAGCATCCCTCTATCCACTTGACACATGCCCTGCATTATTTTGTACATTTCAATCATATCCCCCCTCAGGCATCTTTTTCCTCCAACAAAAGAGCTCCAAATGCTGTAGCCTTTCCTCATAAGAGAGGTCCTCAGCCCAGTAATCATTTTAGTCGCTCTCTTCTGCACCTTTTCCAGTTCCACCAAGTCTTTTTTGAGATGCGGTGACCAGAATTGTACACAACACTCCAGGTGCGGCCTTACTATCATTTTGTACAATGGCATTATAATGTTGGCTGTTTTATTTTCATCCCCCCTTTTGATAATCCCTAGCATGGAATCAGCCTTCCTCACCACTGCCACGCCCTGGATAGACAACTTCCTTGAGCTGTCCACCAGCGCACCAAGACATATTTCCTGATCCATCATGGATAGCTCAAAGCCCATGAAATGATTGATCATGTTTTGATTATTATTATTTTTTGCCCCAATATGACTTACTTTACATCTTCCTACATTGAAATGCATTTGCTATTTCACACCCCATTTCCCCAGTTTGGAGACATCCTTCTGGAGCTTTGAGGATGTGGCCAGGGCAGGCTTTTGGCCTGTTATAGCCCTAACCAGTGGTGTCTTTAGGAGCAACCTCAAATTTAAACACAGGGAGGCAGACGTTTGATTCCCTGGTGTACTTTCTGGGAGAAAAGCCAGCCTGGGTGGCCTTGGGCAAGCTGCACAGTCTCTGGGTACTCCCAGAAGAAAGGAATGAGCAACTACTGCTGAATATTCACTACCGAGAAAACCTTGAAGAGTGTCACCATCAATTAGAATTGACTTGATGCCACATGGTTATCGGCTCCATCGTTTATGGTTCTGGAGCCAGAGATTGGGAGTTTAATTTCCTTCTTGTGCTTCCCAGGAAAAGAGACATCCTGTATGGTTTGGGGGAATCTGTGCAGTTCCTGGATGCCAGGATGCTCCCTGAAAAAAAGAGCATGGGAAACCACCTCTTGAGTGTTTGCTTGCTGGGAAATCCTGAAGAGAGTCACCATAAGTCAGAACTGAGTTGAGGAGACACCCTGATTATTTATTAGAGAAGGGGAAGAATTGGGGGGGAAAAACAAATCTTGTTTTCTGATGAATTTGGCTGATTCATTAAAATTCATCGGTTCAAATTCATCATAAATGAAGTCCACTAATGAATGTAAATTGATGAATTTGTAGTCATTTTTTTGATTTGCTGATTTGTCAGGCCAAATGGCCCCCAAAGCATGTAGAGACACCAAATTTGGAAGGATGCTTCCTCTGATTCTTTACAGTCCATCCAAGATAGGTGAAGATTGCATCTCTCTAACCCAGTTACTACATGGACTTTCCTAGGGGGCTCCACTTTGCGGGTGCATAACTCAGATATCTGGAACCCAATCATCACCAAACTTGGAGATTGTAGAGGTGAGCATCTTGGCACATTTGGTGACTAGGTGTCTGGGTTGGGGGTGCTCTAGGGCTTATAGAGGAGAGTCAGGAGACATTTCCATTCAAATTTGGGGTCTAAAGGTGCCTTGGGGGGCATTTCTTAACATTTTAAAGTAGAGGTGAATTGAGCCATCATACATCACTGGAAAGTCATTGATTTGTCCGCCTGATGGATCACGAATCATGATGAATCATCATTTTTTAATGTGCACCCATCTTTTTTCCATGATGAATCATCATTTTCAATTCATCCCCATCTCTAGTTATTATCAGTACTGTGAATTGAAAATTGCCTTAGTCCAGCCAGCAGTGGGAAAAGTTACTGTATCCAACTTCAGCAAAGTCCACTTTGGTGAACGTGTGTTATTTGCTCCTAAATCCATTCTGACTTATGGCAACCCTTGTAGTGTTCCCAAGCTCTGTAAACCCCAGAGAGTTCCCATGGTCAAACAAGGATTTGAGCACAGGTCTCCTGTCTCCTTACCTATCCTTCACACTGTGACTAGACCACCTTAGCTAGTTTGAAAATCTCAACAAAACCACAACTAGAATCGAAAGTTTCTCTTGCTGCTTCCGCATACCAAGCATCTCAGGAGGTGCATATTTTATAACCAATGAGGGTGTCTATGTCCTTAATGGGTGTGGCTAAAAGGAGGAGGGGGTGGAGCTTGAGGATGAGCTGTGCTTGCAAGCTGTTCTACCCATACAAAAATGAATGATGTTGATGTTTCCAGTGCCTCATTTACAGTCCCTGACGAGTTATGAATTGATACTATGATAAGAAACATGGATTTACCCAACGCCACAGCAAGAAACATTTCCTTGTAAAATTGATCCCAACAGAGCGAGGTTCAATGAGTATAGAATATGCAAGGCCTTTAGCATCCCAAGAAGATGTTGTCTGCCCCGGACCTTCTGCTTCAAGTGGTCTTTGTAACTCTCATCAGCCATCCATCTTTGGTTTTGACAATACAGTACCCAGGAAATGGTCCTACATTTGGGACACTGTAGTTGAAATTGAAATGGATGCAGTTTGGATTTGCTGTGGCCACCAATGCCAGTGTCTCAGGGACTTCCACATAGATGAAAGAGGTCTACCAAGAGACAAGATCACAGGATGGGCCTTGGTCAGGATTTCCTTCAGTCTTGGAGGACCTGGTTGGTGTGGACCACTTTGTAGGTCCACACCAACCTGGAGGACAGAGATAGAATTGTTTTCTTAAAGGAGAAACTAGCTGTGAACAAATGCTTCCATCGTTCTGGTCAATAGTCAAGATGGAAACATGAACAACCGAGAGCTTATAGGCTCCATAGGTTGCCAACCCTTGTTGTTTCCTGGTTGTGTTCTTCTGAGAGAGGAGCAAGTGCTGTCTGCCCCTGCTCAAAGAGAGTAAGCCATGGGGGAAAAATCAGGATTTGACTCCTTTTCTTCTATTCATGGTACAGGGACAATCCAGAAGCTGGAAGAAGAACTTCCGTTACCGAAATCTGCGTCTTTCTGGTGTAATGCTCCATAGACTGGAGATCACCCTCTTGGAGATGAATTCCCAGGACTTAAAAGTTATGATGAATGGGAGAAGTTCCAGTGGTGGCTGCAAGCCAATTGGTAGTTGGAGAAAGTGACTTGTGATCTGACCAATTCTGCATTTTACAGCACAATAAAAATCTGAGAGCTAAAGAGTTATTCCCAAAATGTTGTTATTACATCATTACATAAGAACATAAGAACATAAGAAGAGTCATGTTGGATCAGGCCAAAGGCCCATCTAGTCCAGTTTCCTATATCTCACAGTGGCCCCATTGGTGGATCTTTAACCTTCAACACCTTTGCTCGTAGCACTCACCAAAGTATTACCAAAGTAGGGTCTCTCCAAATTCCCCATAATTCCTTGATCCGTCACATCTGGTGGTTTTCTTTCAAAGGAATAGAGGAGGAAAGAACCCCAGGAAACCTGTTATGGCATTGCCAGTTGTTTGTGTGTGTGTGTGTGTGTGTGTGTGTGTGTGTAGACGAAGACATGACTAAAAGGTTGTATGTTCATAAAGAGCCACACGAACAAATCGACTGTAAAGCAGTGACTTCCAAACTTGGGTATCCAGAGGGGGAACTGCAACTCTCAGACATCCTGTCCAGAGTGGTTGATGGTGAAGGGTTTTTGGAGTTTTTGGTCCCATAACATCTGCAGACTCTAGGTTGAGAACCCCTGCTGCAAGCTAGGAGCCCTGGTGGGGTAATGAAAGCCTCAATGTTGCCTTGGAGGTGACCTCCTGAGGTCATAAAGCTGCCCTCCCACCACTGTGCCTCCTGCAGGAAACAACTGCAGAAGGAGACCTGGAGAACGGGAGGAGAGCTTCTCCCAGCAAGAGGGGGTGAGCCCCCTGGGATGGGGAACTGGGCCTCCACAAGGAAGCTGGAGGAGGCCGTTGAGAATGAAGAGCTTCAGCCAGAACATCTGGCCACCGGAAGCCAGGCTGGCCATAGTCAAGGGCTGAAGAAGCTTTTTCAGAAAGGCCAAAGGGCAGTGAGTATCAGAGTGCGACCCCACAGTCTTAAGTTTCACAGGGGTTGAGTCTTCTCCTGGAAAAATCAGTAACATTTCGAAATCATAAAGAAGGAGGCTGGATATTTTTAGTTTCTCCTGTGAGCTACATTCTCTTGTTTATTCCATTCCACCTGTACTATGGATCACCATCTTGCAGCCATGTTCAGTCCCTTCATTGTAAAAAAGGTCCTTAATTTAACTCGTTTCTTGGCAAGTACATTTATAGAAAAGAACCTGTCTGCCCCCCTCTGTAACTCACTTTTCTCCCTTCCTCCCCCTCCTCCAAAACCAAGCTGTTTGTGCCTTTTTCTTCACTGGCTCATGGCAACGCCTGTGAAATGGTCGTTTGACTCCCAAAGGGGTCCCGACCCCCAGGTTGAGAACCACTGCAGTAAAGAATCCACAGCCTTGAGTTGGCAAGAGTTGAGCAGGGCTGTTGAGGGGGCAGGAGGATCTTTTGAAGGTCATCACTTCCTAGGATCACTATGTCAGAAGCAGCATGATGCCAGATATCAAGAAGACCTCAGGAAAGCATATAAGGTGGTTTGAGAGAGGAGTCAGGGAAGCCATCCATGTGAATATTGAAAACCCCTCTCTCTCAACAGAGGTGGGGGCCTCAGGCACAGTCTATCTGCTACTTATCCAGCAGTCATTTCAACAATACCTAGACATATAAAAATACTTCATACCTCTACCACCAAGGCCATAGTTAATGACCATTCTTTATGGGTTTCAGCACCTTAGGTCATTGTTCACCTAATGGCCTATTCAGGCCATTGTTCATATTAAGAACCCATTTCAGACCAAGGTCAAAGTGAACTATGTGAACAACTAGGTTTCCTCAAACTGACAAAGCTGCTTGGATGAGCAGCAAAACGTTTCAATCTCTCAAGAAAAGATGTCCAGTTGACATGACTCAACCTCCAGATATGGAGAAAGACGTTTTCCCCTCCCTCTAATAAGGGTTCTCTGGAGGAAGTGAGATGGGGAGGTGAGCATCTACAGCAGATCTAAAAGCCCAGGCATGTCTCTGTGGAAGAATTTGATCTGTCCATTTTTCCAGCAATACATGTTCCCATCCACATCCAGGCGTTCCATTTTGGGAGAGAAAGTTACAACTGGATTGTGGACCACCTCCCCGCTTTTCCGAAGCTAATTGTTAACTTTCCATTCCAGCCCAGAGAGACCCTGCCAGACCCAAGCGAGATGTTCTGTCAAGATCTGCCAGACATCCCAAAGGAGGTGCTGTCTTCCTGGGGGCGGAGAGGCTCCAGGCTTCGCCGGGCCGCTCAGAGATCCTGCCCTCCTCTTTTCTCCTTGTCTCTGTGGGTGGCCGGCGACGGGGGTGAGCGAGAAGAGAACTACCGGTACCATCGCCTGATGGGGAACCTGGTCTCCTCCACCGTGGCGGAAGATGACCTACCGCCCCCCACGTGGTACGAGATTCCCGGGGACCAGGTTGCGGGGCCGCCGCCCCCTCCCCCACTCCGGTACCTGGCCAACGGCATGACCATGGCCGAAGGGCACCACTTGCCTCACCTCAGCCTTGACCGCGGCCTGACCAGGGGAGAATAACATGAAAACACCTCAGCTGTTGTGTGTCCTCCTTTGTTAACAACATTGTCAGGGACACTGTGGAATGGGTCATTGGGTGGTACTCAAAGATCACTGCCTCCCTGGGAGGATCAGTGGTGTCAGAATGGGAGTACAGTAGCCCCCCCCACCTATCATGGGGGTTAGGGACCCACCTGACCCGCGATGCCTGAAAATCCGCAATATGCGGAAGCGGGTTGGGGGGGCTGGGGGGGCGCGAGACGGTCAGATCCCCCTGCTGCCATCGGCACGCACTGGTCCGAGAAGTCTTGAGGCGGCGCGTACCGGCGGTGGCAAGGGGATCTAACCCCCGGCGTCTCCATTGAAATGCATTGGCTCAATGCATTTCGATGGAGATAATTTTCCCCATTGGACTACATTGGCTCAATGCATTCCAATGGGGAAAATTTCTCAGTTGAAATGCATTGGCTCAATGCATTTCCATGGAGATTGCGGGGCAGCGCACAACGCCGCCCCCCCGCTCCTCCAAGAAGCCTCAGGGCTGGGGGGCAGCGCGGGACGATTGCATCCCCACGCCACCCCCGCGTGGCCCCGAGGCGTCTTGGAGGAGCGCGGGGGCGGCGCGGGGCGATGCAATCGCCCCTCGCTGCCCCCCCGCGTCACCCCAAGGCGCAGATACTGCGATCCCATAATATAGTGGGACCGCAGTGCCTGAACCGCGAAATGGCGGGGGGTGACTGTATAACATTTCGTGAGATTCCTGACATCCCCAGATACCATGATCCTGGACCAAATCCTCTTTATTCTTTCCACCTTTTTTTTTTTTTTAAAAATTTATTGATTCTCGGCCTTTTGGCTAAGATCAAGTGTAGTATCCTTCCACTTATATAATGGTCTGTTTCTAACCTGTTCCTGATGGCTTGAATCCAAATGTGGTAGTGGAATCTGGAACATAACTGAGATGAACTGAAATTCCATTTATTACCATGGGTCAAAGCAAAGTTTAACTATGTCTGGATCATACCCACCATCCCATTTCTGGACCCAAATTGAATTTTGGAGCAGGGGATTTTTTTCTAGTTGTTTTGCAAACTTTTATTAGGAAACTAAAACAGATTTGGCTTCCTCCATTAGTACCTGGGATGAAATATAATATCGGACAATGTACATTTTTAAATGAAAGAAGTTAGGAGAACTGCCTTTTTTTCCAAAGAAAATTCAGAGGGGTTTAAAAGTACTGAAAGTCAACTTGCTAATTAAGGAGATGAGCATCTTTCCAGGGATCTATTGACATGGGACCATCATATAGTCCAGAGGTGGCGAACCTTTGGCACTCCAGATGTTTTGGACCACAATTCTGAGAATTCTGAGACTAGATTGCCAATGATAGAGGACTGTGGGAGTTGGGGTCCAAAACATCTGGAGTGCCAAAGGTTCGCCACCACTGATACAGTCTTAATTTTTCTTGTTAGATTTTCTGTGCATAGAATAACTGAGTTGTAAGGGGCCCATAAAGCCACTGAGTCCAAAAGCATCTCACTCAGCTCTTACCTGAGGCTTTTGCTTGCCATCAAATAAAAAGGACACCATGAAAGTAGCAAACCTAAGCTAGCCTGTCTTACCAATGAGTTCCAGCTCCTCTGTGTTGCTATGGAGAAAGACGTCTGTGAAGATTCTCAGTTATCCAGGCGAGTTTATCTGGAAGTTGAGGACAAAGGACACTCATTCAAAGATGAGGATGTGCACATATTAAACAGAGAAGATAGGTGGTTTGAGAGAGGGGTCAGGGAAGCCATACATGTGAGTATTGAAAACCCCTCTTTCAACAGAGGTGGGGACCTGAGGCACAGTCTATCTGCTACTTATCAGGCAGTGATTTCAACAATACCCAGACATATAAAAATACTTCATGCCTCTACCACCAAGGCCATAGCTAATGACCCATACTTTATGGGTTTCAGCACCTTAGGCCATTGTTCACCTAATGGCCTAGTCAGCCCATTGTTCACCTATTTCAGACCAAGGTGACATGAGATCAAAGTGAACTATAAGATGGTGGACTCACAACTAGCTTTCCTCAAACTGACAAAGCTGCTTGGATGAGCAGCAAAACGTTTCAATCTCTCAAGAAAAGACATCCAGTTGCCATGGCTCAACTTCCAGACATGGAGAAAGACATTTTCCCGACCCTCAAATAAGGGTTCTCTGGAGGAAGTGAGACTGGGAGGTGAGCATCTACAGCAGATCTGAAAGCTCCAGGCATGTCTCTATTGAAGAATTTGGTCTTTCCCAGAGCCTGGTCCTAAATTATGGAAGGTTTTTAGAAGTCACAACCACCTCCTTGAGGGATGGCTCTTTCAGGAGGGCTCCCTGGCTAGATCTTAATTGTTGGATAGGTTCATATGGAAGGAGGCAGTCCTTCAGGTATGTAGGTCCTAAGCCATTTAGGCTCACACCTATTTGTGTGTGTGTGTGTGTGTGTGTGTGTGTGTGTGTGTGTGTGTAGGATTGTATGGGTGAATGAATGCTGATCCAGCATGTTGAGATTACATTCCACCAGTGGTATGGATGGACCCATCCAGCTAGGTCTAGTTCCCATGCACTGTCAGCACACATCAACCCACTTTTATGTGCATAGTTAGTTCTTCCTCAGGCCAAAGAAAGTTATTGTACTTGCATGTTGATTCTCATAACTTCTGAAAAAAAAGAAAAGAGAGAGAGAGAGAGAGAGAGAGAGAGAGAGAGAGGAAGAAAGTTGTTTGTTACAGAAATTGCCACTTTGGGCCCAAGATTCCAAGGTATTATGTTCTCCCCCTGTAATTATTCAAATCACCATCATTTGTGTTTCACCTGGGCTCAGCACCTTTCCAGAAGGTGCAAGTAAACAGTGAAGAACAAGTGGTTATTAAGTCTTTCCATGGGCCAATGAGGATGGGAGTTCAGGGCCAAGAGATGGGAGATGCTCTCTCAGTGAATTCTCTGAGACAGAATTATTAATTTTTTTTTAAAAAAAGCCTAGCTTTTAGCCTACAAATGTGGCCACCCCAGCTAGAATTCCATACCTTTGCAGCAGCACCGAACGCTGTGTTTTCTTTGGGATGAACTGGTCTCATTAAATGCAGCAGAGTTTGGGGTGTTTTCGTCTATGGGTCCAGCAGAAGTTGTATAGAACAAAAGCTTCGATCCAATGATGTTATGGCTCCTGGCCCTGCTGTTTCTGCTCCCTCCTCTTGCATGTAGTCACCAAGCAGGCAGTAGGAGGTGTTCAGGAGATTTCTCTCTCTCTGTTCCACATGAGTGGTACCAACCTGGTGGTTTCCACATTGGTGGCATCACTTCACAGACCTTTCATATTTCCCATGACATTTCGTTCAAGGAGCATCCTTCTGCAAATCTCTTTGGGTTTCCAGTGTAAGGAATTATTCTTCTATATCTCTACTTTCTGACTTCTGTAGATGTTTTACTGTACGAATCGGTGGATGCTGAGCTGATAGAACCTAATTGTACATCACCTCACCATGGTTAACGCCTCCTTGTGCATGCGATCAAAACGAAGACAGTCATTTGCAGAATCTATCCACCTCAGGAACTGGTGGAAATCATGGAGCACATTATGCCTCCAAAGTCAGGTAAAGAAAAGCTTTCATGTTTTGAAAGTCAACGCCTGCACACTTCACATAGCATGCAACCTGAAGTGAACCAAAACCCACAACTAACGGCGCTTTTACACAACCCCTAAGATCCACTGGCAACTTAAATTCAGACCAGAGATCTTGGGGGTTTGCTCCTCTTGCTGTGTTCCCACCCCTCCGCATGCCATTGCTCCTGTCTGCGTGAGGGGATGGAGAGAAAAAGGGAGAAAAGAATGCAGGCTCACCCCGGTCGGGAGCTGCCCCAGGAAGCATTCCAGTCTCTTAAAGGGGCGGGGGGCAAAAACAAAAAACAAACAGAAGGCGAGGACAGCCCGGCACTCACTGCTTTGCAATCCACATCAGAAATTTTTCACCTTCAGAGACCAGGTACTTTGAAAATGTGCTGGGATGCGCTTAGGTGGGCGTGGTCGTACTTAATTTTTTTAAAAGTCAGGAGCTGGTGGGAAAACAAGTTTAAGCTCAGCATCTGGGAGCCCTTTGCCTCGGATTTTAGGGGTCGTGTAAAAGCGCCCTAAGAAAGATCCTTTCCAGCATATCTTTTCAGGGTTCAATTTAAGGAAGCCTCTTTGTTCCTCTTCTGATAGAAATTGGCTATATAAATGATAGAAATTACATCTGGTGTGGCTCTCCAGGGATAAGTCTTGTGCCAGATTTCACATTTCTGTTGCATACTCTGTGAAATCTTTCAAAGCATGAATCCTTTCACATACCTGGAAAGCTCCAAATTTTGGAGAGAAATCCCTCTTCCCCAGTCATGGCTCATCTATGCCCCAAGAGCAAAACAAAGAGCTAATCTTGCATGAGCGAAATACAAAGTAGACCTACTGAAATAACTAGAAGTCACAGAAGTGGTGACTTAATAAAATTATTTTTTTTAAATGGGTCCACTTTAGTTGGACTCACTTTGAACTGAGTAGAACAAATACAATAACCTATGACCTCTGTGTGTATTGCCTGTTATAAATATAGACAAGGACCTGCAAGCCAAATAAAAGCCAAGCAGGGAGCAATAAAATGGGAAAAGTAAGTTTGAGGAGAACAGTGAGGGTGAAATATGAGGTTTTTCAATTCAATGAAGGAGCAGCTCTAGTCTAACAATGATCTGATGCTTTTAGCATCTGTTTTAGAAAGCCCTTGAGCTGGTTATAAGTAAGGAGACAGACTAGAAATCAAGTAGGCCTTCTCTTGTGTGTGTGTGTGTGTGTGTGTGTTGTGTCATAACAGTCATGACCGACTCTTCGTGACTCCATGTCCATGGAGTTTTCTCGGCAGGAATACTGGAGTGGTTTGTCAGTTCCCACTCCAGGCACCTACAGCACCTGGGATTCCCTGGTGGTCTCCCATCCAAGTACTAACCAGGGCTGACCCTGCTTAGCTTCCAAAATCAGGCAAAATCGGATGTGCTTAGGGCATCTAGGCAGCTGTACAGGACAGAAATTGCCTGCCCCATGAAATAAGCACTAACAGATGATGTACCTCAGCCCTCCTCTCTCATTTCACTCTGGTGCCTTTTCACCTTTGCTATGCTTTCTCTTCTCTCCTAACAACTCTGGTACCTTGCTGCTATTTCTCTCTCTCTCTCTCTCTCTGAATCCTTTAATCATACTGTATTCAGATTTGCTTGCAGCTTTGCACATTGTCATACATGACAGCAGGAAACAACCTCAAGTATGAAGAGGGTGGGAATGAAAAATCAAACGAAATGGCCATCTCGGGAAAACTTTATAACTACTGCGGTTATTTTCTGTGCAAGACAAGAAAAATATGGAATTGGTGGCGGCAGATTCCCTTCCTTCCTACAGGTTCTTTCTGATCTTGCACTGTAAGACAAGAATAACATCTTAAGGAAAATCACTATAAAACATGGAAAAGTCAGAAACCATGGATTCACAACATCATCTGCTCTAAACTTATTTTCTTAAACATGAAATGAACTTTGTTGGCAGGGTGGTGACCAAATTCTACCAGCACATCCTGGCCTTGAGCTTTGCTATCCATGAGATCAACCAGAACCCCAGAATCTTGCCCAACGACACTCTTGGTTTCCACATCTATGATGGCTATTACAATGCAAGGATGACCTACCAGACCACCTTGGAACTTCTCTTCAAAGTGCATATGTTTGTTCCCAACTATGGATGTGGCACTCAGAAGAACCTTGTAGGAGTTGTTGGGGGACTTGGCTCCGAGACGTCATTCAGTATGGCCAACATTTTAAGCCTCTACAAAATTCCACAGGTAAGATCACTAAACAGACCAGTGGTCAAATTAACATCTAGAGAACAAGTTTGTGGGTGAGGTTTGTACTGATCTTTTAGTTCTAGAAACAGGATTGTTATGAAACTTTAAAAATCCTAGACACTGGGAAATCAATAAGAAAATAAATCTATATTTTTCATTATTTAGCTAAAAAAATTGCCAACTCTAAAACTTCTTTTAACATATATTTGTTGCATCATCAGGTGGTTGAAGACACACACACACAGAGAGAGAGATCAAATTCTTTCAAACTTTAGACAATACTATAGGTTTGGGGCAGGCTGATTCACATTTTCTTCTCCTTTTTTGGAGGTTTTTAAGCAGAGGCTGGATAGCCATCTGTCGGAAATATTGTGATGGGGGTTCCTGCATGGCAGGGAGTTGGACTAGATGGCCCTTTAGATCTCTTCCAACTCTATGATTCTATAACCAGTTGACTAAGTGGGAAGTGTGGATCAGCCCTGAATACTTTGCTTCCCAACTGGTACCGTTCCCTGTCCATCAGGGAACATTTTCCTATCCACCAGGAAACCTTCTAGTTTTTAAAATTTCATATCCTTTTGGATTGATTCAAGTGTGTGATTGTTTGAATCAATAAAGAAAAGGGGGATGTGCACACTCAAAGTTAACTTTCCAATGTTGACTTTGACTCTTACCTCATTATTATGTCAGATCACACATACATGAAAGCTTAGCCTTTAAGGTGGCATAATGTCCTTCCCCCTTTTTTTGTTCTGCTTTGCATTTCTCGTTGAAATACTTGCACAGACTAGCATGGCTGCAATTTCAAAACAGACTCTTTAAGCATAGCAACCCATATTCCCTGGCATGATCTCACGGTGTGTGAACGTGCATTTCAATTGATGCTAGGATACTTCTAAACTATTCCTCTATGTCCTTTCAGCTCACCTATGGTTCATTCCCTTCTAAAGGAATCCAAGAATTGGAGGGCTCTTCTTTTTACCACATGGCTCCAAATGAAAGCAATCAGCATATGGGGATAATTCAATTACTTCGTCATTTTGGGTGGACGTGGGTTGGGGTCTTTGTAGTGGACAATGATAATGGAGAACACTTTTTGCAGACTATGGAGCCATTGTTTTCTCAATACGGACTCTGTTCCGCCTTCACAAAAAGAATTCCACAATACATCCAGTTTGAAGACTTGGATGAACCTTATGAAGCAGTAGCAAAGATCTATCAAGCTTTCTTCGATGAACAAGCCAATGTCTTTATCCTCTACGGAAGCTCTTTCTCTGTTGCATGGTTGAGAACATTAGTATTTCTAGTAGGCCCTGACAAGCGGGAGCATCGTCATTATGGCAAGGTGTGGATTCTGACAACTGAGACCGATCTTGTGTCATTAGGTTTTGCAAAGGATTATGGTTTTCAGTTCTTCCATGGGGCTATTGCCTTCACATTCCACACAAGAGATATCCCAGGATTCAAGGCCTTTCTTCAGACCATAAAGCCCTGTGGCAGCCCAGAGAACAATTTTCTCAAAGACTTCTGGGAACGGTCCTTTGACTGTTCTTTTCCAGGTCCAGATGGACCAGTCGAGACTAATGATGTGTGTACTGGTGCAGAGAGGTTGGAAGGTCTTACTGCTGGGGCTTTTGAAGTGGACATGACTGGCCACAGCTACAGTGTTTTCAATGCTGTCTATGCTTTGGCTCATGTTTTGAACGCCATTTATTCAAAGAAATCAAGACACAGAGCAAGGTTGGCCGAAGAAGCTGTCAAGACTCCAGCTTTGCAGGTTTCTCAGGTAATCTCTCAATGGAAACATTTTCATATTTCAAGGACTAGACTTGAACTTGATGAGATGCTTTCAAGATCTCCATGAACAATCCTCAGGAAAATGTTTGACCACCAAAAACAAAGCTTCTCGTATGAGTTTACTTCTCCCCACCCCAATTCCTAGAGTCAGGAGTGAATTTTCAGCCAAGATCTTGTATATATATTTTACTCTTTTTTTCTGTTCCACCTAGATCCACAAATTCCTGCAAAGCATGTCATTTAACAACTCAGCAGGAGACACTGTGTCCTTTAATGGCAAAAGAGAAATGGTCGGTGGTCTGGACATAATGAACATAGTCACGTTCCACAATAATTCCTTCCAGAGAGTGAAAGTTGGGCATGTAGATGTGAAGGACGACGGAGAAAACGAATTCATCCTTAAGGAGGATCTCATTATGTGGCATGGACGGTTTAATCAGGTACAAATCATAGGGTTCCCTGGGAATACCCACTGTTTGTCCAGAAGGGTTAAGAGAGAGACCAAAACATCCCTATTTTCCCTAACGTGACATTCGAAGAAGTTTGGTTTTGATAACCTTTCATGGTGGTTTAGGTATCTGGCTGTGGAGCCAAAGCTTGGGAGTTCGATCCCAACACCCCCCTTGCCTCCTTGGCAGGGATTGGTCTAGATCAGGGATGG
>JAHTLZ010000180.1:274036-289054 GCA_023846285.1 Phrynocephalus versicolor
AATGCTCCAAAAGTGTCAAGTGCCAATACGGCAACTTAACCAGAATACAGGTGGCTGTTAAATGGTGATGCTGGTAGAGGTGGGCACGAACCAGAAAACCCATGGTTCGGGTTCATCTGGTTCGGGCCCACTCTTGGTTCGGTTTGGTTCATATGAATGTTAAAAAAAACCATACGAACCTGAACTGATCTGAACCACTTCGGGTTCTTACCTGCGGCGGCGGCTTGGTGCTGTCATCGGCCACGGGGAAGATCCCTTTAAAGAGACCCCTGTTCCCGCCTCTGCATGTGGAAGCGAGAAGAGGGGTCTCTTTAGACAGTTTTCCCTGCGGCCGATGATAGTGCGGAGCCGCTGTCATCGGCTGCATAACGAACTGAACTGAACCAAACCAATTTTTTTCATTTGTTTTGGTTCGTTCTAAAATCACTCTGGGGTTCGTTATTTGTTTTGTTACCTAACGAAACGAATAACGAATAAGGAAACAAACTAAAAGTTCATCTCTAGGTGTCGGGTGCCCACAGAAAGGGCTCTGGGCGTCACCTTTGGCACCTGTGCCATAGGTTCGCCAACACTGCCCAAGACAATAAGTCAGTGTCATTGTTTGTCAAAGATCTTCCACTCGCATCACTCTCTAATACCATGCCCTCTCAGGAACTTCTCCACCCCTTCACCATTCATTCATTCTCTCCTGGAGATAAAACTGTTACTCTTGAAGTGGGTGGATGCCTCTTAGGGCTCAATCAGACAGGAATTTGTCCTGATGTTTGATGTGCTGTGGAGACAAGCTGGTTTGTTCTTTTTTTCCAGTGATCAGATGACCGTATTTACCATTAAAGATTTATTCCACCCACCTGAACAATACTAAACTAAATAAAATTGAAAACTGAATTATTTATTTGGTTTAATTTTCTTATTGGTTTAATTGTATTATGATTATTTGTTATGTTTATGTTGTATTATGTTTTGTTTTGCTTGTATTGTTATTGTTGCTGTTGTCACTGTAAATCACCCAGAGTGACCTTGTCGTCAGATGGGCGGTATAGAAATTAAATAGATAAGAACATAAGAACATAAGAAGAGCCATGCTGGATCAGGCCAAAGGCCCATCTAGTACAGCTTCCTGTATCACACAGTGTACCACCAAATGTGTCCGGGACCGCACAAGACTAGATATCTGTCTCTTCATACCACTCCCCCTGCATCTGGTCCTTGAAGTACCCTGAAGTAAGCCTGGAGATTACACATCTCCATCATGGTTTGTAACCTGGGATGGACTTTTCCTCCAGGAATCTGTCCAATCCCCTTTTGAAGGCATCCAGGCTAGATGCCATCACCACATCTTGTGACAGGGAGTTCCACAAATTAACAACATATAACCATTCCAAGAGTAAGACATATGTAATGAGAGAGAAAGAGAGAGAGAGTCCAGATATTTGGAAGGATTGTTTATGTTTTAATGAAAACAGCTAGAGCCTAGTTATGACTCGAGTCTGGTTATGAGCCAGTCTAGGTGATCGGGAAATAAAGACAATGATGTACTGCTGATGGAATCATAGCTTTGGAACTCCATTTTGGGATAGCTTTTGTACTTTCTCAGCTTTTAAATGGTCACTGGAACCATATTGATTTTTGCTTCTTGCCATCTTGGTGTTTAATTGTGGTGATCTATTTTACTGCATTTGCTAGGCAGGATCATAATGGGTTGTTTATTTTATAGTACTGTATCAAGAAATCAAGATTCTCTCTTTGAGTTCTAACCTTTCCCACCAGGTGCCTTGGGGGGGTCACAAAGACACTGGCCATACATGAACAAGTAAATCATATGTATTACTCATGTTGTTGTTGTTTTCAGAGGTATCTTCCAGTCAACTCCACGTGTCCTCCAACACAAACAACAGGTTGTAGAGTTCTACAAGTTACTATTTTCAGCCGTACTTTTCAAATCATGCGGTTGCAACTCTGAAACCGCCACCTGCGGCTGTGCCCCATTCTCTCGCCTCATTTGAATGCTGAATTCCAGAACGGCTCAGCTGAAACCAAGATTTGGGTAGCCATCTCTGAACACTGTCCAAAACAACGATTCTGCAATCGGCTAGTAAATGCCATTTTTAGCCTTTTCAATCGTAACCTCAATGACTTCATTTCAAAACAAGAAAAGAAGCCTTTTGGTAGAGGAAGCCTGGCAGGGCGGCCTTGAATCCAAACACACACAAAAATTAGGCCTCCCTAGAAGAGAGTTAGAGAAATTAAACAAACATAGAAACCTCAGACAGAATGCTAACGTGAAGTCACATATTTATTTATATATATTTTTATGCATTTGTCTTATTAACATGGCTTAGGACCTAGAAACCTGAAGGACCATCTCCTTCCATATGAACCTACCCGGCAATTAAGATCGAACCAGGGGGCCCTCTTGAAAGAGCCATCCCTCAAGGAGGTGAGCGGGATGGCTTGTGGACACAGGGCCTTCTCAGCAGCTGCCCCTGGGCTCGTGTAGATCGTTTCACAACCTACGGTTCCAAAAAGAAATGCCCATCCCAAGTTTGCAACCTTGGGTCCCCAGATGTTCTTGGAGTACAGCTCCCAGAAACCTTGGCCAGCAGAGTCAGTGGAAAAAGCTTCTAGGAGTTTTAGACCAAGAACATTTGGGGACCCAAGTTTGGGAACCTCTGGTCTAAGGAAACCAATGTGGTAAACTATGGGTGAGAAAAATAGGGATTTGTCCCATATTTTAGACCCCCCCCATCCAAGTTTATCTCATCTCTTCCCAAAATGTAAGCCAGGAGAGTTTTTATTACCTCATCTTTCACATCTAATGCACTCCTCAACAATTTGTCTAGAAGGTTCCACTTGAGAATTTCCAGTCTAAACTCTTTTCTGCTCTTGTCATGGACATCATTTTGGTCTATCCTGACTTTCGATAAAATCGAAACAACAACCTCATATGACACCTCGTTGGTCAGGTTCTTCCTTCAATAAGTCTTTCTTCCTGCATCCTCTCCTTCACTTTTATTTCACCTAGACCAGTGGTTCTCAACCTGTGGGTCCCCAGATGTTCCTGGATTGCAACTCCCAGAAACCCCTTCCAGCACAGCTTGTGATGGAGACTTCTGGGAGTTGCAGTCCAGGAACATCTGGGGACCCACAGGTTGAGAACCACTGGCCTAGAATGATCAGCTATTAACAATCTTACTTTTAAGTTGTCATTACATGGCCATGGCACTAGAGCTTTTCTGCGTTGCCTGTGCTTTATGATTCTTTATTTTTTTTTGTTTTTACACATTTGCTTCAGTGCTTCATCTTCCAAAAAATTCTGAACAACTGGCAGGAAATCCACATTCCAAAAACTTCTATCTTCTTTTATAGTTGTGTTGCTTAAGTTAACAATTCCATGCCATACAGTAGAACCAAGAATGCACAGAGTAATATAGAGCGTATTCTCAACTCACAAAGCAAAAATAACCTGGAGACAAAAGAGATTTGAAATGCTATGATTTATATAAAGGACAGAATTTTTTAATAAGAAACGTTAAAATTACAATAGTGATATGATTAAAAAAAACCTAGGCTTAAGGATCTATAGATGATATCTATCACTTGGTAGGTTAGCTTTAAGATATTTAAATATTGTTGTTGTGTCGACTCTTCGTGACCCCATGTCCATGGAGTCAATGGACATGGAGTCATGGCTGACTCTTCATGACCTCATGTCTATTGAGTTTTTCTTGGCAGGAATACTGGAGTGGTTTGCCAGTTCCTACTCCAGGCGTCTATAGCACCTGGTATTCCCTGGTGGTTGCCCATCCAAATACTAGCCAGGCCCAACCCTGCTTAGCTTCCAAAATCAGGCAAGAATGGTTGTGCTCAGTGTATCTAGGCATACTTGGTATATTTTAAGAATAAGGACTAATTATTATGTATTATAAATATGTGATAGAAAAATTTCTCCACCCACTTTTTGGTGTTGATGTAAGGCAGATATCTGACTTACCAAATGTTTTTTGAAGTAGATATGGTGTTAAACTAGAATCAGTTTAAAATAAGGGCATTCTAATAGATGAAACAAGAATGAAAGAATTCTGACGAATACTGGAATCAGAAAGATGATTTCCTAGTTTTTTAAGTAAGTTGAAACAAAGGGGAAAATGAACCATGGAATTTGTATATTTAAGGGTTGAAAAGGAGGTACAAAAATAAAGGGTTGAATTGGTTGTAAAATAAACAAAACTGAAACGCATGTAACATGATATTTGACAAGCACTGTATGCATTTTGTTTTGTTTTTTGTAGACAATAAACAAAAATATATTTAAAAAAACGTAGAGCACTTTCTCAAAACCAAGGTTAACTTTTATAATACATATTACCTTCTCCTTCTTAAATGAGCTATTCTGAGACACCTTTATTCTGATGTTTACTGTGGGCTGATGATTCCTTCTTAACCCTCACACTGTTGGTATTTACAGAGATACTGCAAGGTAGGCTGATATCATTATATTGTATGGAAGGGACAACTAAGAAATTTTCTTTTCTGTAGCAGAGCAATAGTTAACTCAACTCACCCAAACAGAGGTGTCCAGGATCCAAAGTCAACCAAGTTGTTTTGATGCATAAGGAAGGAGATCTAGCCAAAAAACTCTCCCCAATTGCAGGGCTGGTGCCTCCATTAAGGTGAACTAGGCAGTTGCCTAGGGCGCCAAAATGGAGAGAGGGCACTCGACAGCTTGCTGCCCCCCCCACCGATGGCTACCGCTGTCAGTCCCCCCCACCGCTCGCCAGCTGCCCACCGCTGCCTGCCGCTGCCCGCCCGCCGCCTGCCCGTGCCCATCGCCGCCCACCCCCGCGCCCATCACCGCCCCCGCCACCCCGTGTGTGATGTTTAAAATGACTTTTAGCCACTGAGGCAAGTGCTTGGGTCAGTGGCTAAAAGTCATTTTAAACATCGCGCGCCACTCCCCCGTGATGCAGAGTGTGGTCATGAGAAATGGCACACAATGTTTACAATGACTTTTAGCCACCGACCCAAGCACGTGCCTCAGTGGCTAAAAGTATTGACCCGAATATAAGTCAAAGGCCCCTTTTTTTCAGCCCAAAATTAGGGCTGAAAAACTAGGCTTATATTTGAGTATATACAGTATTTTTTTTTTACTAAGGCTATGTCTGTGAAGTGTCCCAACCCAGAAGAACAATGGATTGGCCTGAGACCCAGAGCTGACGGAAGAACTTGATCATTCTCTTCACGGCTGGGGTGTCTGAAAAGCTTAAAAGGATTTTTGGTAAACACTACATCCATGTTTACTTCCAACCCACTAAGGCAGAGACTCGTCCACCCAAAGGACCCGCCACCAAAACACAAGAGGAGTAATACAGTATATGCAGTCCAATGCAATGATGAGTGTGCCCATCCCTAATCTGAATACAGTGTCTCTGTCTTCTCTATTTTGTTTGAACAGTAAGGAAAATATGTTGGAGATAGGGAGCATTGTTTTTCAGCAACACAGACAAATATATTTTAGCACACTGTGTATAATGTGAACAAAATATACAGTATTCCTGAAAAATGCATACAAATCCAGTAACATAAGATGGCATCAAATATCTTTACAGCAAATTTATTGCCCACATCACTTCACGACTATTCCTCCCATCAAATGAAAAGAGACACTGTTGCACATAATTGCACAATTTAAAATTATGGACATAAGATTAAAAACATATTCAAATGTTGAAATAATTGTACTGCTTTTGACCAGAAACAGGCGACTTTAAGAGTGTTATCTCAGGCATTTGCTACATCTTCTTTTGTACAGACTGTGTTCTGTTGCATTGTCTTTTTTCATCAATTCAGGTATGCCTCATACTGTATGCAACCAACCTTTAGCAAAATGTCTGTGCTTACAAAATGGAGGCCAGGGCTCTAGCTTCACAAAATGGAGGCTTGTACAATGCATGGACAGAGAAGCCTACTAAGACAAACCACAAACTCTCATGCATGTATCAACATTCTGTGTGGTGAATTGTTCCTGGTCATTGGTCCTCTCCCCTCTGCGGGCCCCGCTTCATGCTCATTTGCAAGGAAGTTCTAAAAATTGCCCTCTATTTCTCGGTTGCTGCTTTCAAGAGTTGCCTTTACTGACAGATGTTTTTAGAACTATTGAACCAAAGTGAATCGTACATGTAAACGTAGCCTATGTGTTCTCTTCCTCTTCAAGCTCTACAGAGCGGTGAACCTTGAGGACAGAGAAATATATTATTAGTAAAGTTAATTGCTTCAGGAAAGATGTTGGCTAAAATCCAGTAGTAAGTTACGGCTATTTATTTATTTATTTATTTATTTATTTATTTATTTATTTATTTATACAGCCTGGTGAGCCTGCCTTCCGAAGGAACTCTGGGCGGTTAACAACATCAACGAATAAACAATAAATAACAACAATGTGACAAAAAAGAAAAAAAGAAAAAAATACTAAAACAAATGTAAAATATATAAAATAAAATAACTATACTAATACAAAAGGGGAAAAATTAGAAGAGATATCTGGCAAGATGGTGAAATAGGAGGCAAAAAAAAAAATCCCCATTGAATTAGTGGGGATTTGGTGAGTCAAATCCTCTGAAAGTTCCACTGATTCATTGGGCCTCCTGTAGTTGTGACTTACCACTGAGTTTCAACCACTAAATAAGTATAGGTAGGAATGCATTGGGAAGCAAATTCCCTCTGCTTCTCATAATCCCATTGTCATAATCAAAGTACAAATACCAGTTTGTACTTCGGCCAAAGAGGTGTTTGGCGCTTCTCAAATCTGCCTCCTCTGGTGGGCCCCCACTCAGAGGTGGTGTCCATTGGAGGCAGACCAGAGAACCAAGATGCTGCCTTTGAGTGGGCAACCCACCAAAAGTGGGGTTGAGAAGTGTCGAGCACCAGTTTGGCTGAGCTATCCGTGACGGATCAGGAAAGAGATCTTGATGTGTTGGTGGACAGCTCAATGTAGGTGTCTACCCAGTGTGTGGCAGCGGTGAAGAAGGCCAATTCCATGCTAGGGATTATCAAAAAGGGGATTGAAAAAAACCAACCAACATTATAATGCCATTCTACAAGACCTAGAGTATTGTGTACAATTCTGGTCACTGCATCTCAAAAAAAGACATAGTGGAACTGGAAAAGGTGCAGAAGAGAGCAACTAAAATGATTATTGGGCTGGGGGACCTCCCTTATGAGGAAAGGCTACAGCATTTGGGGTTCTTTAATGTGGAAAAAAGGTGCCTGAGGGGGGATATGACTGAGATGTGTAAAGTGGATAGAGGGAGACTCTTCTCCCTCTCACAAAATACCAGAACTAGGGGACTTCCAGTCAAATTGAGGGCTGGGAGAGCGATAACAGACAAAAGAATTTTTTTTTTACCCAGTGTGGTGTTAGTCTGTTGAACTCCCTGCCACAAGATGTGGTGATAGCATCTAGCCTGGATGCCTTCAAAAGGGGATTGGGCAGATTCCTGGAGGAAAAGTCCATCACAGGTGACAAACCATGATGGAGATGTGTCATCTCCAGGCTTAAAACCAGGGTACTTCAAGGACCATATGCAAGGGAGAGGTATCAGGAGACAGATATCTAGTCTCATGCACTCCCAGACAGATTTGGTGGGGCCACTGTGAGATACAGGAAGCTGGACTAGTTGGGCCTTTGCCCTGATCCAGCACGGCTCTTCTTATGCTCTTATGCTCTTATGTTCTTATGGCAGTAACCACCGGTTTGGCAGCTTTTACCCACCTCTAGTTGCCAACTTGTATAAGCACGAGCCTTGACAACTGGCATATGAACTTAGAACAGAATAAAACCAATGTTCACATCCAAAGTTCTTGGTTGCAGAGGGAGCAAGTGCAGTCATGGAATGGATGGGGGGTTTTATAGTGATGCAAGTGGTGTATCATCCATCTGCTAATGGTTTACATTGTTCTACTTGGCCAAATAATTCACACTTCTGCTTTGTGTTACTCTTAACATCCTCATCTGCTAAAGAGATGCACTTTGTTTATGGGCTTGTGTGTTAATTACTACATTAGAAAGTCAAACAACAATGGTTGCTTAAGGTTGTACAAGAAAATATTTGCTGCTGATAAATTTTCCTCCTCTTCATGGTCTACAACTGGGCTTCTCTTAGTGCAACAATACCTGGAATAAAGAACACCATTAGATATTGGGCAGTAAGCATCAAAGTGAAAGCTTTTTCATCCATTGTAATACATGTTTAATTTATACTAAACAACATGTCTGCTTTCTCTAATGAATTCAGATCTTGACACATTTATACCAGTGGGTCAGCTCTAAGGATGACTAAAACTAGATTTGAGTCCATGTTAAGTAGTGCCCTAAATTTATTTATTTATTTATTTATCTGATTTATATACTGCTCCACCTGACCCAAAGGTCACTCTAAATATAATCCCTGTTATCTTCCATCTTTTTAAAATCTAGTTTTCTTGGAGTTCCATTCGTTATTTTAAGTCACGCTTTCACTAAATTAGGCGACAATACCCTCACCCCAAACTTAAATGATTTCCTGATCTGTTGTGAATATGTCACCGCTACATTTGTACCTGCCTAGATGCCCTGAGCACATCCGATCTCTCCTGATTTAGGAAGCTAAGGAGGGTGAGCCCTGGTTAGTACTGGGATGGAAGACCACCAGGGAGTACCAGGTGCTGTAGGCACCTGGAGTAGGAACTGGCAAACCACTCCAGTATTCCTGCCAAGAAAACTCCGTGGACATGGGGTCACGAAGAGTCAGTCACAACTGTAACAACACCACACACACACACACACACACACACACACAGAGAGAGAGAGAGAGAGAGAGAGAGAGAGAGAGAGCAAGAAAATAGTGATAGATAGATACAAAGAACATTTTGGAGGTCACTTATTCTGTGGGACCGGATAAATTGGATTTGACTTGATGGCACTGTGAAAACAAGTCTGTCAGTTCGACCTCCTTTTTACTTCATTCAAAACTCACTTTTTTTTTTTGCCCTTGAGCCTTTCAATGGGCTTGGGAAGTAGAACAACAATAAGTGCACTGTGTGCTAAAGTTAGGGGGAATCCAGATTCTGTAGCAAGCCTATCTGAATGTCATGATCTGTGTATCTTGGCAAAAAACCACAGAATAGGGAAGTTGGAAGGGGGCTGTAAGGACATCAGGTCCAACCACCCCCAGCCCGACTCCATGCAGAAATACAAATCAAAGGCTTTCTGCCAGGTGCTTGTCCAAATTTCTCTTGACTGCCTCCAGTGTTGAAGAGCTCAGCACCTCTTGTGGTCGTTGGTTCCGTTGTTGTACTACTCAAACATTTAGGAAGGTTTTCCTGATATTCAGCCGAAAACTGGGTTCTCTTGACTTGAGCCCATGGAAGGAGCGGTGGATGAAAAGAAAATGGAGAGGTCCAGAAGAACAGTAGAAACAAGGCTACAATATCCTCTGGGATATTCCTGAAGCTGCATATTAATGCTGTCCCAATAGCAATGTAACATTTTTACTTCTTGGTTGCTTTAGAACTGTGGGCAAGGAAACAATCAACACCTAAGAGCAGAGGTCTACAGACTCAATAACTATTGGGGAGGCAGCCTAATCTATTATACTTTGTGTTGGTAATTTTTAGTAATACACTGGTAGCTTGTGTAAAGGAATGAATTCATTCCAAATGAAATTATGTTAAGCAATTTTTTTCTTTATACAAATTCCCATAGGAATGCATTGAAAACGGAGTGATCCCATTTTAATGTTGTATGGATTCTCTCCATAGGCAATTATGGTAAGCAAATTTCTCCTATCTCAGGAATTTTTTATGTTGTACAGATTTTATGTTATACAAGCTGTTCGTTATACAAGGGTCCTCTGTATGTCAGTTTAATATGTATTCTCTAGGATCTCATAACGTTAGCACTTACTTGACCACCAAATTCCTTAACTTATTCTCAAGTTTCATGTTGTGCTGGGCAGTATGTGAACCGAAGGCCTACTGCACATGATGATCCAACCTTCATCGCTCAAGTTTTCCTATAAAATGATATATTTTAATTGTCATCGCCAATGATCCTCCAAATTCGAGAGACAGGTGATGAAAAAACCACAAACTTGGTGTTTTCGAATGTCATATTCTTTGCACCTTCTATTAAAAATGAAACAACAAGAAAGAGAGAAACTAGAAGTTCTGAGGGTCTCAAGTTCGTCTTCCTGAGTCTAACCTCTGTCTTTGGTTTTGAAATGACAGAAAGCATTGCTTAAAATAAAACAATAAAAGAATCGATGGTCAGTCGTTAGGGATCAAGAAACCGACACTGGGATATTTTGATCTGGCTCTTTCTCAGAATGCCGACACCTGGGTTTCGCTAGTGGCTAAAATGTCCTCTGAAACCTCATTAGAGCCAACCGTTTGTAGTTGCTATAGTAAAGTTATGAGAAAGCAGGAATGTGAAACACAGTTGTTTGGGGACTGGTGATGTTAGAGAGCCAAGGTTCCTACTGAAATTTAGAGGCTTGAAAGGTCATAAGTAATTCAGGAAAGGGTCTAATTCTGTACTTCTTTTCAACCACGCACCTGCCTCCAGTTAGAAAATAGATGGGGTAGTAGAATTTCTTCTCTCTATCAAAGGTCATGTCAGTGTGGGTCACTATCCACTTGAAAATACAATGGAAGAGACAATGAACTTAGTGGAAGATAATTTAAAAGGGCTGCCAGGTTCTCATACATTTATTAACATATGGTACTGACCAGTAATGAAGAACATGCTATAGGAAATAATTTGAATTGTTGGTTGGCAATCTTTTAGGACAGATAATTATGAGAAATGGGTTAGAGAATAAATATAAGTATGTTAGGATATTTAATTAGCAGATTCATAATGATAAAGTAGCAAAATATTGAATACATAAGATGATTTTATGTGTTATTATGTTATGGTCAGTATGAAGTACACTGTCAATAAAAAATATGTCAATAAAAATTAAATGTAAATATAGTGGGAGAGCACACCATGACTATCTCCATGAGTTATGGAGTTAATCAGGGCCATCCAAAACATTGGGAAAATACAAAATGGCACCCAATAGTCAATGTATGGAAGTCAAATGGATTACTTAGATATATCAATAATGACTAGAGGGTTTTTTTCCTTTCTTCTCTTTTTCTGTGTTGCTTACCTTTGCCCCGCCTTATTTATTCTTATAGAGATTGTTCCTGCTCTCTGATCTTTTCCGCTTTTAATTTTTTTATGTTAACCGCCCTGAGTTCCCGCCCGGGAAGTAGGAGCGGTATATAAATTTGAAAAATAAATAAATAAATATCAGGAGCAAACTGCCCTGCAGGACACAAAAACATAAGACAAATTAAAAGTGCAGTCTTTAAGTTATACTAAACTGTTGTTTTTGATGCAATAATCAGATAGAATGTCTCCTGCCCTAAAAGTGAAATAATCATTCAATTCCAGCGAAGGAGCAACACATGCCATGACACTTGAGGGGGGGGGTACAACTTTACCTGGAAAATGAAAAGGAGGTCCAATGACACCCAGGCTTGTGATCTAGAACACCTTGTCTCCACTCCTGACCCACCATCATCTCTCGAAAGAATCTACATACACAATCACTCCAATAATAGAACCACCTTTTTATTTAGAGGAATGTTTCCCAGCCTTGGCTTCCCAGATGTTTCTTGGACTAAAACCCCCAGAAGCCTTCACTGCTTGCTGTGCTGGCCAGTTTTTCTGGGAGCTGTAGTCCAAGAACATCTGGGGAGCCAAGGTTGGGAACCACTGGTTTAGAGAATGCATAGAAGGATTCTGAGAATTCTTCAGGATCACCAGGTCTATTGGTGCTGCCTCTTGAGCCTATTTTACTAGATATTTGTGGGAAGGAGGGCTCCATGTATACAGATCATAGGTGGCTCATGACTGGAATATAAGGGATGTCCCTTATTTTTGAGGTTGAATCACACTTCCTTATTATGCCCACCTAGTACAGATGCATAGGTAGAGAACTTCTCCCCTGTGTAAGAATTCTGTTAGGATGAGTGGTCTGGTAGGGCTAACCGACAAGACCCCACAGCCTCTCCATGTATTGTTGGGCAGACTAGTACTATGATGCTGTTGCCTTCCTGTCTTGCTGTGGGCTTTCCATAGGCATCATCTTAGCTGTGGTGTGAACAGAATCCTGTGACCCTTTGGCTTGAGGTTGTTGTGTGGTTCATTTTATATTCTTAATCCAACGAGGTAGATCACAAATGGCTATTTTAAAGGATCTAATGGGTGTAGATTCTGTGTAGAGAACAGGTATAGTATTTTGGGTATTTTTTTTAAACTACTAACAGTGTAGTTTTCCATTCTGCTAGTTCCATGCATACTTATAGACCTCTCCACATGGAGAAAACGCTGAGCTGGAAGGCTGGAAAAGTTGGGTTAATTAAGCCCTAGCTTTCTAGCTGCCTAGATGCCCTAAGCACATCCAATCTCGCCTGATTTCAGAAGCTAAGCAGGGTTGGCCCTGGTTAGTACTTGGATGGGCGACCACCAGGGAATACCAGGTGCTGTAGGCGCCTGGAGTAGGAACTGCCAAACAACTCCAGTATTCCTGCCAAGAAAACTCCATGGTCATGGGGTCATGAAGAGTTGGTCATGACTGTAACGACACACCACAAACAGCTTTCTATTAAGAAATGAAGCTCCCAGTTAGCAGGAGGGCAACAGGAAGCTGGGGCAGAACTAGGCCTAGGCTAGGTCTTGAGGCCTTATTTCCATATCTCAAGAAAAAGAAGCCCAGTTGCCATGACTCAACTTCCGGATAAACTCACCTGGATGACTGAGAATCTTCACAGACACACTGTGCAGAGCTGAATGGAGTGAACTAAAAGTTCCTAATTTCATCAGCTCAGGCAATTGTCTACCTAATGAGTGGTTAATGGCCTTTGTAGGTTCGTTAGAAGATTAATGGCCTGAATAGGCTCGTTAGGTGGACAATGACCTAAGCTGGTGAAAGTCCCACCTATGCAACCTTTCCCAACACCCATTAAGTATGGGTCATTAGCTGTGGCCTTGCTGGTGGAACTGCTTCTGATTTGTCCGGGGATCGATGAAAGGGCAGCATAATAAATAATCAACCTTATAAACATTGTTCAAACACACGGCACATTAAAATAAATTTAAAATCAGGCAGTGGGTATACACACAGAGTATTGAAGTTGGATGGAGCCTACAAGACCATCAAGGCCAACACAGTGCTCAAGAAAGGAAACCAGGTCCAAAGGAGATCTAACAGGTGGTTGTCTGGATGTCTCTTGAATGCCTCAAGTGCTGGAGCACTCACCACCGTCGGTTCCATACATGGTACTCTTATAATTTCAGTGGAGCTTTAGATGGCATGATGTGGAAAATCTAGTGAAACAGAGAGGGTTTTTTTTTAAGCCTCAAGAGAAAGGGAACGGATGGATTTTGGACAGCAGTTTATTTCAGAGCATGGGAGCAATCAATGACAAAACCAGGTTCCTAGTTTCCCCCTCCTGGTCCTTGAGGTAGCATCCTCAGTTGACCAGCCTGAGATGCACAGGTAGGACCGGTAGCCCCTCTTGGAAGGAGGTGTTCTGCCATGCATACATTAGTCTTCAAGAAGGGATGAGAGTCTCTCAAATAAGAAGTTCCCTAACCATCTTTCCAAAGGACAGAGCCTACAGCCCTCATCCAGTAAGCAAATTGCTTGGCCATTTAGGAAAAACTGAAATCCTTCATTACAGTCACAATAAGCATCTGGGATTTACAAGATTTACTGCTGTAAGTGATGGTGGTGGACACCATCCTTAAAAGGCTTTAAAAGTGGATTGCAGATATGTGCAGAGCAGAGCTGTGCTATAGATTCCATTTTATGCAGAATCATCGTTGGAGTGTTTAGATGCTGGAAGAGTCATAGGCTTGTCTCTCATGGCCCTCTTAAGTTTAGGTAAGAAGATAAAGTTTCTCCCTGCACACCTAGTTGTGTCTGTCTCTAGGGGTGGCACTCATCTCCCTTTTCAAGCCAAAGAGCCAGTGTTGTGCAAGTCTGTGGCCATGTGGCCACCATGACTGAACACATTTCTGCACATGGAACACTGTTTACCTTCCTGCTTTTTACAGTGGTACCTATTTATCTACTTGCATTTTACATGCTTTTGAACTGCTAGGTTGGCAGGAGCTGGGGTTATAAGTGGAAGTTCACTCTGCTGTGTGGCATTCTGGATTCAAAGTGCCGAGATGCGGTCTTTATAGCCGACAGTTTCAGCACTCTAGCCCGCTGAGCCACCATAGAATGCCAATTCCCATCAGCCCTTGCAAAGCAGAGTCAGTGATGAGGTTGAAAGCAGGCATCAGCGTAATATAACAGGAGATCCATGGGTTGCTCATCCTGTGTTCAGTAAACACTATTTTGTTGATTGCAAGGATGGGGTAGATCAAGTCTTAAGGTAGCTATGAGAGTTGTTTATGGTGTTTTTGTGTGCTTCCCTAAAAAAATAATAATAGAGCAATAAAAGTTTCCAGCTTGAGGTCTCTTTAAACTCTGGGTTGCTGTTAGGCAACCCAAAGAATTTGGGGGTGGTGTTGGTGGTTTGTGTGTGTGGACAAAAGAGGAATTTGCACAAACTCCAAGGAAGGACAACAGAGACATTTTTTCATACGTGGGACAATCAAAGATTGTGATCTAAAACATTTAATTGGAAAACACTGGGACGTGTCTGTTACCAGAAAGGAGGCAGGTGGCAGTTTCAGTAACATGGGAAAGAACCGAGATTTTTAAACCTAAGAGTTTCAACCTACATGACTGAAATGTAAAACTGAAAATCAGAACAAGCGATTAAAGTCTAGCTGAGCCAGGTGTGTCTCTGTGTGTGAGAAAGAAAGAAAGAAAGACAGACAGAGAGACAGACAGACAGACAGACAGACAGAAAGAAAGAAAGAAAGAAAGAAAGAAAGAAAGAAAGAAAGAAAGAAAGAAAGGATCTTTA